>CM038671.1:359301949-359759449 GCA_021605145.1 Aegilops bicornis
ATTACCATGCTTCATGCTAGTAAAACTTCTTCATGCCTTGACTTACCTATTTATGATGAATATGATGATGAGCATGTTGAGTTGCCTAGTTGTGATGCTATGCTTCATAGGATATCATGTGAAAATTCTATTGGTCACATTATGTTTGACAATCCATTGAACTTGTCATATGCTATGAGTGAGATCTCCCATATGGCATCATTTCAATCTCAACATAGTAACTATGCATGCCCCATTAAAATAAACCCTATTTGCACT
Organism: Aegilops bicornis; assembly: GCA_021605145.1. Lineage (NCBI taxonomy): Eukaryota > Viridiplantae > Streptophyta > Magnoliopsida > Poales > Poaceae > Aegilops > Aegilops bicornis. Next base: position 359,302,208 of record CM038671.1, read on the forward strand.
TATGGCATAGATGACGAGATGATGGTCATTGGCTTTTGTTTTTCATGTGATGATATTGCCATGCTTCCTTTACATGATTTGGGCAATTCATCTACTATACCATGCCATGATCACATTGTTCCAAATATGCATTGTTTTGGATGTTGTCAATATTCTCCATGTGATGTTGCTACTCATGCTCATGAGGAGACCCCATAGTTTCCACATACATATTAGGAGATTTTGATTCATCCCATACTTTGCATGATTCACATAATTGCTTGCACCTTATGCATTCCATGAATAACAATGCTCTAGATATTTCTCATGATGCATTGCACAATTTGAGTCTCCATTATGCCATACATAATAACAAACCTATCATGATGGATGACATGTTTCTATATCACGCATCTCATTTATTTGAGCATTGGCTATTTTGTGCTAACCGACACATGCACGTATGCATCATGATGGATGATGTGTACATCTACCACGCACACACAATTTTCTCTTTGTCTTTGTTTTGTGTAGGTACCCACATACACTCGTCAACATCTCAATCCCATGAGTTGATGAAACGAACTCTTGAGAGCAATGATGCTTTGGGATCCCGTGGACTATCCTTACCACCGCTCCCTTCGTGCAAGGACTACGCGCATCTCTTCTACTTGGCTCTCACACGGCTATGGGCTATTTACCACTTGTCACCTTATGCTCATTTTACCGTGTTTACATTGCATTCTATACTTGCTTCTATGCCTTTGCCATGCAATTGTGACCCTTGCTTGCATATACCCATGATTCACCATTATGCTACTTCTATGTGTATTTGCATGCTTGGTGGAGATCCTTGTTGCTATTGCCATGTTTATCATGTGCCCCATGCTATTGATGCTATTTTGCTCACATTTTGCTTTCATGCTTGTGCTATGACATGTGAATTATTCATGCCCACTATTTGCACCAATGACATGCTTGCCATGATTCCTTCTAGTACGTTGCATCTTCTCACTACTAGCTTGCTTGACTTGATCGCTATGATTGCTTGCTATGTTGCATCACCCATGTTCCACTATTACTCGCTTTCTTGGGTTGATGACATATATGTTCATGCCTCTCACATGATATATCTTGTTCATTGTCGATTGCCTCCAATTGTTGCATCTATGCTTATTGATCTTGGAGACTTTGACACTTTACTTGTGATGCATGCTTGTTTGATTGAGCCTATTGTATTTGGTTGTTCTCGCATCATATGCCTCCATACTATGAAATGCTCCCTTGTTCTTTCTTATGATGAGAATGATGCATACACTTGTTGGGTATCTTACCACACGAATGTTAGGTTTTGCACTTCCGCTTAACCTCATTTGTTTTTCCGAGTGTTTGTCATGTTCTTTCATTTTGAAGGATTCACAAGGCGGTAACATCACGAGACAACTTGCTTATGTGCAGGCATACAAGATGCACAACTCCATCATCCTTGAGAACCTCCTAAAGGTGACTTCCTTCCCTTTGAGCCATCCTCAAATACACATATTGGATGGGTCATTCTTTCATTGTTGTTTCCTTCTTCTTTTCTACATGATACATATATTGGATGGAGGACCGACATTGGAGATGGACCCTATGGACCTTCAAGTTGAGGAGTGCCACGACATCGAGCTATGGTACAACACCACCCATGACAAATTTGCACCCCATGCATGGATTGACTCACATTATGCTTGTCTTGTTGCACCTATTCCCATGTCATCCATGATATATGAGCATGTGCATTTTCTTAGCAAATTTGTTGTGATCTTTCTTGATGGCATATTCATACATCATGATCATATTGCCTACAATCAATTGCATGATAACATAATCATATTGAGTATCCATTGCCATATTCATGCTATTGATAAACCGTCTCACTATGACATTATTTTGCACCGTGGTTGCATTGATCACATTCACGACACCTTTGTTGTCCCAATGCATGAATTTTCTCTCATGAATGCTTTACATGTCATTTTACATCATTTGGATAAGCATTTCATGCCTTGTCATCAACAATTCCTTTGGACGGACTCATTCTTACATGATGGACACTTTGTGTGCGTTAACCATTGTATTTTCGAAAGTGTTGCTTGTGTTTGCTCTTTTGCATGTCTATCACTTGGCGACACCTTGGACTACTTGGATTGCTCCATGTCTTCAACTTCGTCCAACTACAAGTCCGTCTCGACAACCGCTTTCCATGGTGATGAGGATCACGATCCGAGGTCGGATCTTTCCCAAGGGGGAGATGATGCGGAGCATCCCACGTTCATCCCCATGTACACTCCCACTACTCTCCAAGCCCCAAGTGGACATATGACGAGACCTCGAACAAACGCCATTGGACACAAGGTGAACTCGCTCCTCTCCGAACCTTCACTTCCCACATGTGAGACATGGTTACTACCTCAAATATATGTGGTATGCATGACCAGGAACAAGGAGGAAGACCATGGACAAGACGGCGAGGACACCAAGTACACGGACCAAGAAAAGAAGCTGCCCGAAGCTACAGCAGCCGGAGGTCCGACCAGGACCAGACGTCCGACGACTCAGTGCTCCGGACGACCGGCCCCCTCCGGACGACCGTGCCAGCGACCACCGAACCGAATCTGCGGACATCCGAAGAACTCCGGACGTCCGGGACCTCATGAAACCTCCGGACGACCCCCCTCCGGACGTCCGACCAAGCACACCCGAGCCGAATCTACGGATGTCAGAAGAGCTCCGGACGTCCGGACCTTCCCGAAACCTCCGGACGACCGGAACCCTCCAGACGTCCGACGCCTGTCACAAGACATGTATTGGACCGAGTCCATGTATCCTCCACTTACCCCTTCGCGGCCCATGACTATATATACTCCTCCACCTCCTCCTAGTTAGGGTTAGCATTGGATTAGCTCATATTCTTGTGTGAGAGCCTTTGCTCATCCACTTGGCTACTTCTCCACCGAGATCAGGACCTCTCCGGAGAAGATCCCCCAAGCGGATTCAAGACCCCCTTCTAGGGTGGACCCCTCAAGGCCTCCTCACGGAGAAGAACGGTTACCGTTTGTATCTTACCTTTGTTGATCTTGAATCTTGTGCCACTCTATGCGATCGGTAATCTAGCACTTGTGTGATTGATCTCTTGTCGGTTTCGTGATTTCTCTCTCTTTTCTCTCGTATTCTTCCGTGTGTTCCTCGTGATTCCCCGTAGGATCCGCTCCAACGTGAAAGATCGCCCACGTAGGGTTCCACCCTACATCAAGTACTCTCAAAATATACAACACAAAACACAATTCCCAACCTGCAATGACAACCCTAAGCTCCTCCTGACAATTCACAACCTGCCCGACTATTGGGCTCGGGGGCAGCCCTCCTATTCCTCGGCAGCAGACATACAGTGAGACAATGTGAACAGCGAGGGAGACGATGGCGGGAAGCGTCGTTGCCAACTGCTTTTCTCCTCTTGCGGTTGGGTTCGGTCGACGAAGACTCCACCGGCTCGCTCTGGCAGGACACCCTCACAAATGGCACCACAGTAGATGCTCGATCCTTCAATCTCTAGTGGATGCTCCATCCGGGATCGATACTCCCACCACCGCTCCCTCACGATCGGATTCGGTGAATCTGTTTGCTCCATGGCCCAGAGGGAGCAGCTCTATGTACTCCGGGACTCCTCCGGAGTATCGCTGCCTTTTCGCTCCGTTGCAGATATTTGGCCATGGATGTCGCCGCCGCTTAGTTAGTCCTTGTTGTCAAACCAAGACTGTATCTCCAACATCCTAGCTAGCTTCATAGGGTCGCTGTCTGCGATCCTCACGTATCGGTTGTACTCCTCCATCGATCTACTTCTCCACAGCACCTTCACTCGCCGGCGGTGGTTTTTGAATGGAAGAGGAGAGGAGTAGCGGTGGTTTTGGATTAGAACGGGAGAGGAGCGACGCTGGTGTTGGACTGGAACAAGAGAGGAGGGGCGGTGGTTTTCAAATGGAAGAGGAGAGGAGCGGCGCTGCATTTAGATTGGAACAGGAGAGGAGCGGCGGTGGTTTAGGAGGAGAAGAGTGGAAGAGCGGCGCTGGTCTTGGAAGTATTTTTTTGTTGTTTTGCGTATTTTGGGTCAAAGTTTGACCACGTACTGTATTTGACAAGCAAAATGTGAATGCATGTCACCAAAAATTGTATCATTTGGTTCGTATCTGAATGTACTTTCAAATTATATTATTTTTGCAACGTATAACATATATTTTATGTGCAAAAATCATGGTCAATTATGACCCAGAATAAAAGGGAGACTAGTTAATGTGGGGTCGCTTTCTTAATTGAAGGGTAAATTAATTTTGATTTTGATCCGATCCTGGCCAGGCGGCCCTCTCGTCCAATCCTAAATCACTGCCGCACGCTCCTCTCCCTCTTCTCCATTGCAAAACAACCTCCTCTCCTCTCCATCATCTCCATTCCAAAACCACCGTCTCGCCTCTCCGTCTTCTGATCTTCTCCATTGCAAAACCACCTCCTCTCCTCTCCATCATCTCCATTCCAAAACCACCTCCTCTCCTCTCATCATCTCCATTCGAAAACCACCGTCTCGCCTCTCCCTCTTCTGATCTTCTCCATTGCAAAACCACCTCCTCTCCTCTCCACCATCTCCATTACAAAACCACCGTGTCGCCTCTCCCTCTTCTCTATTGCAAGACCACCGCCTCTCCTCCCATCTTCCAAAGCTAGCACCGGACCACTCAAAAGGACATCTATGGAGAGGATGCAGCAGCGAATCAGGCAGATCGCCGGCGGCGACCAGGCAAAGTTAGCCAGGTTGAAGGAGATCCTTAGTTGGTTTGACAACGAGTGGGATATTTCAAGGACGGTGCGGGCCATGTGGCAATGTATGTGAAAGAGCGAGACGGCGACGATGAGGGCGGCGATGTACATGTACTCCTCGGCGGCAGTCACGCCGCAGTCCTTCGATTTCATCGAGTATCTCCTCTGGGCGATGGAGCAGACAGATTCGCCCGAGGCGACAGTCAGGCGGAGGTGGTGGGCGTACAGGTCGAAGGTCGAGCACCCAGAGGATAACGAACCGATCGAGTATGGTGTGCCGTTCGTGAGGGTGCAGAGCCTGCCGGAGCCACAGGAGTATTCGTTCTCCCACCGCAAGAGGAGTCCGGATGGCACGACGTCGCTTCCTCGCCGTTCTCCATGGTTCCCTCAACGCTCGCCTCGTTTCAACGGCGGCGGTAGGGTTTAAGGTAAACTTCGCACTAACCTAATCTTCCACCTGCTCATGCTTACAATCAGTGTGACAACTAATGAAAAGCATGCTTACAATCAGTCTCCGAGTACTACGCCAATCACCCTAAAATAGCTCTGGACCTTTGGGTCAAAGTTGTGACACAGTGTACAAATAAAGAAAAATAGATTGGTGCTTCTTTCAGAAAAGAGTACTCCCTAGAAAATTGCCAATATAAGCTACTAGTATTTGGTTAGATGATTTGCTACCGAGAAAGATCCGTCCACAGAGAGCGCCACACATCCCACTGGTGGTGGTGGATGCCAATGCATGCATGCAACATGGTTGGTGTCGGTAATTTTTTACTTTGCACACCTTGCACTCTGCATATATGCCGGTTCCATACGTACATTTGTGCAGTTCCACCAAAATGCAGCTGAATAACCCTGTTTGCATAGATAATGAAAAAGCGTGATTACATTATAGTGGCACTAGTTGATGAAACACACAAAATAAATAGAAGAAAATATTGCGATAGTATCATAGTATGCCATGCCTTGAGGGCGAGATGGGCCTACTGACGCCTCATACGGCACGCCTCATCTTGGACATCGTCCCAAGTCTCCCAGATACACCTTACATCGTTGATGAACATCAGTGTATAGCGGTAGTACAAGGAGGCGCCTTGAGACATTCAAATCTCTATTTTTGTACATATCAACTAAAATTAAGCACCCAAGTTTGCAGAAACGCTTAAACATTAACAATGGGACTAGTTGATGAAACATACATTAACAAAGAGAAGCACTTTCTTTATCTACATTGGAAATGAAATGATAGAGATGACACTCGCTCTATTTTAATTGTATTATTACTTCATTTTATCAATGACACTAGGGTCAAGCAGGTGGCAAACAAGGTGTACCGTGCGTCGCAAGGATGGAGGCCGGGGGTGCTTAGACTGGGATACTGAAGTTGGCTCTTTCGGTCACCAACATGGATGATTCAATTCATGGGACCTTTTGGTGCAGTTCACCTAAAATGAAGCAATGTCCCGTGAGCTAGCAGCTTCTTCTTCAAATTTTTTAAGAAGAGGGCTTCCAGCCCGGTTCCATTTCCATCGAAAAACGAAACCCACAGAGCTTCTTCTTCATTAGTTGCAATAAAATTGAGCAACATCAAGGTTGGTTGTGAAGCTCTGGAATGCTCAACTATAATTTGGATATCATTTGTGCAGTTCAACTAAGATCGAGCGTGAAATGTATATCTCTGTTCGCACAAAAAGGTGGAAAGGAGGGTGACTAACAAGTGATGAAACATGCATCAAATGAAAAGAAGCATGTTCCTTATCTGAATGGCAATCCTACAAGGACAGTAGCAATTTCTAAAGCACTGGCATTGCTAGATATTAGTGTGGGCATTAGGATTAACTATGACAACCGTTAAATACAACATTACTTTGGGCACGGGAGAGTAGGTGGACCAGGACAGTTGCATTTCTAACGAAACGAACCAACTTATCTTAATGGAAAATTTTAGCAGGACATGTAAAGAAGTGCCATTGATTCATATTACTAGAGGCATTACATTGAAAACAACATTGGTTTAACGTGTCCTTACTTTTAATAAAGGCGATCGCTACATTTTAACGGTGGCATTACATAAGAGTGGCTCGGGGCAACAAACATCGAGCAGGATATCCGGGTTGGTCCCATTTTTGTTCGTTATAGCCACCTTATACCGTGTGAGGCTAGCAAATCTAGTGCTTGGACTTACTGATTGACTTGTCCCCCAGTCGCCACTTTCTTTCCTTTTTCAACCAATAGATCAGGTTTATATTGAGTTTGTACTGCGTTTCCCTTTATTTCCCTATTAGACCTAGAGACCAGTTGGATAGCCAGCCTCTGCTACTTTTCGCCCCCATCATTTCCTCTTTCGACAAAGTCCTAGATTCAGGTAACAAATCCTACCCACCCCCACCCCCTTTCTTCCTTGTTTGAACAAACTAGTACAAGATTCGAGTGCATGAACTAGTTTTACCTCTTAAACGTAAAAAAATTAGGTGGTTTTCGAACAGCCAATCGATCCTATCTACGAGGGGGACTGAGAAATAGTAAAAGATACAAATGCGGTGACGTCAGGAGCTCGGGAAGTAGAGCAAGTCCGGTTTCGAAGGAAGTTATACCTGATGGTCGCCGGGATGTCGCTAGGTGGGCGGCGGGAGGCCGGATCTGCCCACACTACAGCAGCAAGGAAGAAGGGGTCGGAGGCCCTCCCTACTTGATGGTGCTTGGGAGAGAACGACAAGGCATCTTGATTGGGACACGCCCAAAGAAGGTAAGAGCCGTCGCCGAGGGCGCATCAGCGTGAACGTTGCACCTTCTCACCTTCCCCGGCAGAGAGGATCCGGCTGGATCTGTGACCAGCGGTGAGCAGAGAGAGAGAGAGTGTGTGTGGCCACCGCTGTCGTGTTTAGATCTGGAGAGGCCGAGATAGTGTGAAGAGAGCAACACTAGCAAGCAAGCGCGGAGGCTCCTGCCTAAATAGTGGAGTAGTACTAGTTTTCTTTTGTCTACCGGAGCCAGCTTGACCTCGTCAATGACTGTCGAGAAGTCTTCATGCACGTGGCCCGGAGGCGCAGTTGTCGTCATTTTGATCTGAAGCGCCGGATTATAACGTATAACACGAAAAAATGCCACATGACAAGAAATCATAACCTCACTGCCCAAAGGAGACAACATGAATCCCGACGGACAAACTAGACAAGGAACAAAGCTCAAATTAAAGATAAACTCGTAGAAAAGGGGTCCGTCGATAGATGTCCTAATTAACATAGCCCGCTTGACCTAGATGGCAGCCGAGTAGTCACTGTTCGTGCATGTGCCCCCAATGACTAGCCCAACTCAGTTGTCGCTGTTTAACCCTCGCAGTGATCCGAAGCACATGACACCTAATTTTGCGAGATGACAAGAAACCTTTTTTTAGATTTCTCACTACAACTACAACCATGTACAACACAACCTGCACGATATGTAGACGATAGCCAATCCAGGCGTGTCTGCTGGAGTCTGGTCACATGCATGGATGAACTGATCTTTCGTGTCTTGCAGGGATCGTCCAGGCACCAACGTAGTACAACACTTCTCTAGTACTATCGCTCGTCTCCCTCTTCTATTAAGTCACTCGACTTGCGGGGCCGGGGAGTGTGCCTATGGTTGGTTCTCAATTGCCGTCCCACATGTGTGTGCAAACGCAATATGACGCGCGTTCCATTCGGAGAGCAGCGTGCCATACCGACCGACCGTCTGGGGTGTGACACGAACGCGACGGGCGTGCTGTATACTCCGTGCATGTGTACCGCCGTTTTCTAGACGCTTTTCTCCATGGCGCGGGCGCAATCCATGGATACAAAATTAGTATACTGTATACTATTTAAAAGTCGAGGGCTGGGCTTTTCCTGCGCGGTAGGCGGCGAGGCAGTTCCGCCTAGTCGGTTCGATAGAGACGCGAGAAGATGAGGGAGTAGGCTGCTGCAAACGTAGGGCTGTGTGATTTGACAGCGAGTTACTGTTGTACAGATGGGGCCTCGTCATTTGACTTGCCATAATCATTTTAACTGCGACGCTATGACCGGCGTGAGTCTCCTGATTCCTAACCACCTCCATACAGGTGCCTCTCCCAATGCTCCACCATGTAGTAGAGGCTGGCTCTTGCATGAGAGCCCACTTCTCCACTTTTTCCTTGCCTCTCTTTCCTCCACATATGCAAAATGCCATGTAAAGCGCACTATTGTACTTACCTGCTCCTACAGGTGCTTAAGCTTGCCACATAGGCATAAAGTCTGATGTGGCAAGTTAATCAAGAAGAGAGAGACTAGTTTGGTGACCCAAGGAAGAAAGCGGTGCTAAGCGCGTACCTAGGTGAAAAGACAATTTTGAGTCTATAGCTAATTAAATGAAGCAAACTTAGCAACACCACTTCATTGGAAGAGGTCACTCCTTGGCAAATGCAATAAATACTAGTACTCTGTGTCCCATAATATAAGAACGTTTTGGCACTACACTAGTGTCAAAACGTTCTTATATTATGGGACGGAGGGAGTCTGAAGAAAGAGATAGAGAGAAGTAAAAAATACACTTATAGCCAACCTTATAGCCAAAACCTTGTTTTAGTATGAGTGACTAAGTGATGACTATGTATGACATGCCAACATCAGATAGCCTAACGCACCGTGTTAAATCTCCAAGGGCGCGACCGCACGAGCGACGCTACGGTCGTAGTAGGCGCGACCACGATACGGGCTGCTAGCAGCCCTTGGATCTGAGATCAAACAGTCGCATGCTAAGTTGCTGAAAATTTGCAGAATAACCCTTCAGGATAGGATATTCACCCATAGGTCTAGAATCACACCATGCAACCATTCGATCTCAGATCAAAGGGCTCTCAGAAGCCCGTATCATGGGAGAATGGAAAGCCACTACCCTGCCGTTCGCACGCTGGCAGTTCGCTCCTACTCGTCCCCACACGTCCTTCAATACTATGGCTGTTCGCTCCTAGTCGTCCCGTCCATTCACATTATGGCAGTTCCACTAATCCTAACCCTACTCCAAATCCATGGCGTCCCAAATCTCCCCGATCGGCGGTGAGTACAAGGTTAGAACCATCACCGGCGATGAGTTCGACGTCATCTACACCCGTTCTTCCGCGACGGTGAAAGGATGCCTTTCTCGCAGGGCGCATGTTCAAGACTCGAGATGATGAGTGGGTCGCTGGGCTAGATGTTGAGTACACCACAGTCCTGGGACTAGAGAAGGATCTAAAGGACGAAGAGAGGAAGAAGCCTGCGGTGATCCAGGTTTGCGTGCATGACTTATGCTTGGTCTACCACATATGCCATGCCGACGTTGAGTGCCAGGATTTTAAGGACTTCCTCGAGAGCAACCTAGTCAAATTCTTTACTGTAGACTTTGGTAACGACAAAGAAGTCCTGCATCGGATAGGCCTCGTTATAGGCAACACCTTCGACCTCCAGAAGAATTGGCTGGTGTCCTCTCGTCAGCCTTCAATGCTGACCCTGGCAGGAGCCATGGTTCATCCTTCAGACTGATGGCTGGAGAAACCTCCATACACATTTCATCGTCATACATGGCAGCGGAATGTACAAGATATAGACCACATCCACTACGCTGCAGTGGATGGCTACCTTTGCTTCAATATCTACAAGGGTTGGATGAAGAGCAACAACCAAGTGTGCGGTTCAAGCAAAGAAGTATCGGCCAAGAGGAAGAGGGACAAGGACGAAGTCGAGGACGTGGATGAGGACTCCGAGTAAGGTGGCAGTGTCGTTGCTCATGGTGGTTCTAATGCAGTGTCTACCAGAATAGTTGCAAAGTTTAATTCGGTGTGCTTAATTTAATTTGAGGGGTGTGTTGTCTTTGAGCCCCTGCAGAACTATGTTATGTTTCTTCTCGTTACTTTAACTCTTCAAGACGTGCGTAATAGTATTTCTTACATTTCATCTTTTAGTTGGTATAGTACTACCACTCGTTTCTTCACATTATATCATTACAATATATATGGCCAACATCATATAACCAGCAGTTTAGTTGTCAAAGAATTTCAGTGGTGCTTAGTTTTGTCAAAGAATTCCAGGATGCTTAGAGGGTGCTTGGATCCAAGGGACTTATTTTAGTCGACTAAAAATAGTCTCTTTAAGAGGCTAAAGTTCCAAGCACCCACGACTAAAGAGGGGCTAAAACTAGTCTTGAGACTAATTTTTAGTCGAGTACCACTAATAAAATGTGGATTAGTCCTCTCTCTACTCATATAACTCCTCTCCTTTAGCACAGGCGAGTTCTGGATTGGAGGGTTTGGAGGATAATAAATGCTCATCAACTTGATTTTAGCATTTTTAGTATTTGGATCCAAGCATGGGTGAGGCTAGCATGTTTTAGTCCCACTACTTTTAGTCATGGGACTAAAACGTATCCAAGCACCCTCTTAGTTTTATTTGAGGGGTGGGTTGTGCTGGACACCATTATTGTGACTAGCCTTTTTAATAGTACTATATGCATAATTTGGCGACGAGCGCTCTCTATATGTACCACCTTTTTTTTAATTTCAAGTTTTGCTCCATGGCGCAATCCATCGATACTACTTCTGTACAAAAGTATACATTTTTTAAAAGGCTAGAGGCGGGCCAGTCTAGCTTGGTCGGTTTCACGAGAGGCGAGGGCCTTTGTGATTTGACTCATTATCTTTGGAAGGCGGGGCCTTGTGATTTGACTGCTTTCGTATAAATGCGCCGACAACCTGATCGAGGAGGAGCAAAGAACCGTGCGGTATACTCAAGTTTTCCTTTGGAGTAATCGCAACGGAGGAGCATGAAACACGGCAGCCCAAGTACCATATGGCGATAAAAATGATCTAATTTGCTAGTCATCTCATTGTTAGCATTGTTCTATTCATTCCCTAAAAACCATTGTTCTATTCATGCCTCGCAGAGAACGTGACACGTCTTGGCGAAACACCAAGCAAAAGATGAAAAACAGGAGCAAAAGAAGAAGGAAGATTATCACCCCAAATGATCTAATTAGCGGCGGAGTCGTGAATCGCTTCTTCATCGCCTCCACGACCTCCATCTCCTTGCGCGTCTCCTCCGCCATCTTCTTCGTTACATCCATGACGGGATTTCTCGACGCGAGTCTTCATCGTTCGCTCCACGGCCGCATTACGACGTTGACAAAGCGGCGGTGCTTTCGGCGCGAGCTTCGCCAACTCCTCCTTCGCTCCATGACGAGGGTCTGTAGCATCTTCATCGAGGAACTACTATTCTCATGCAGCTTCTTCCAGCCGGTGTTCTTCTCCTTCAACAGGTCGATCTCGTGGCAGAGCTTCGCCTTGTCCTCCTGAAGTCGCAGGATTTCGCTGGTCGCCTTCTTCTCCGAGGCAATGCTCTTCTTCTGCAGCATCACCAAGCCGGCGGTCAACTCCCCCTGCTGATTGAGCTCAGCGGGCATGTCGTCGAGGCTCTCCTTCAAAGAACTCCATCAATCCTTGGATGAACTCCTTCGCTTATTGAGGTGCTTATTGAGCTGATCGGGCATGCCGTCGAGGGATAATGACTCCGGCTTCGGCTCGGCATGCTCGCCTTGCGGCTAGGGCGCTCACAGGAGCCATCGCTTTGCCCGTGAGAGATCTTTCGAGGTCTCTGCGTGGCGGCGAGCCCTCTTTTTTTTTCGCAGCCTTGGTTGCCGCTCCCTTGTTACGAGTAGTTCTCGACCTAGAGCTTTGCTCACCGGCCATGGCAACGGCGGACGAAGAAGAAGCACTAATGAGGAGGAAAGGTAGAGTAATTTTCGGTTAGGTAGTTCCCATTTTTATAACCTAAGTACTAGCACTAGTACTAATACCTGCATAGTGGGAACACGTTCAGGTTTGGTAATGCATTACTAGTAGGTGTGAGAAGGCTTTCGAATGTGATGGGAACAAGGTAAAGATTAATTGATGGTTTTGGTTTCGAGGCCCGAAACGGCTCCCGATGAGTTTAGCGGAACATAAATTTCAAGTACTACACTGCTCAAATGCGTAAATATTATGTTACTCTCAAAATTTGGCACAAAATACGAAGGAGACCAATGGAAGTACTACTAGAAACCCACGATTTAACTACTCGCATGCGCGCAGTGGAGTAATAATGTCTTTCTTCCGCCCTCACATCCACTCAATTTGCATGCGCTGTATTAATTGACCATCAATGAAGTGAACGACTTTAAACGCGTCAAATTATCACATGGGGTGGATCTTGGTACAAAATTGCGCCCGCCCGTGTACCCGCTTGTGCGTGCGAGGGAATGAGTACGTGCATGGCGTGCGTGCACATCTTCGCTTCGTGCATGTACCGCCAGTATGGCTCAGGGAGGACGAGTACATTCTTCTGGAACCAAGAAGACGTCACTGTGATCAATCCATGCAAGGAGGTCGCGACAACGCCTCCACATGTGCCACATGGCTTCATGAACTGTAAGAGAGACACTGTGTAGCGTGCCATTGGTATTCTAATTTACGTGTTTTGCACATACTTGAAGTACTAGTAAGGTACACGTGCATTGCAAGCATCAGATTTTGCAACCAAATTATGAATAAATACCACACTATAGCATGTAAGATCTAAGTCATATATGCCTGATGTAGCCCTTCGTTTAATTCTTATAGTTCATCTCATTCAAAATCAATTAGTTTTTATAAAAAAGCTAAGAACACGGGAATAGGAAAAACATGGGATTATAGTGGAATGTCATCTTGAATCCTACAGGATTGTACGAGTGTTTGATTGTGCATAGAAAAAACGCAGAATTCTTTCAAAGCGGTTTGAGTGGATGGGATGTTTCCTATGAAATCTAGTGCAAATGAATCATATGGAAAAATTCCTATGGTTTACAATCCTACGAATCAAACAACCAAGATAGGAAAAAATCCTAATGATTAGAATCCTCCAAAATTCTTTTGAGAATCCTTTGAATCGAAGAAGCCCTTAATCTATTTTATGATTCATGGAATTGTGCATTGTAAAGCATAAAGTAAAACCAAATAATGGCAATTCAACTAGAAAAAAAGTTTGGGCAGTTATGATACGGAAGATTCTAGAACAAAAGAGAACCACTGTTGTTTTGAGGTTTGTGCATTATGCTTAAGTTCAACCATGGAGTCTGCTAGATTGTACATGTGGCAAAATCCGGTGGGGGCTAGAAGATGGTGCGAAGGGCCGAGTGGAGGAGACTATGAAGGAATGCACAAGTGCGAGATCGGTATTTAGAGAGAGGGGCGAACACGTGTCTTTGTTGCCATGATGGCGAGCCATAAAAATAAATGAGCTAGGGGCCAAGCATTGCTAATCCTTTACGAGGAGGGTCAATTCATGAACTTAAACCATTTTTAGCAACAATTGTCTAATGATCACATTCATATTAGCCTCGATATATACCGATGTTAGGGGAGGGGGCAGGGGCCCTCATCGCCTGTCTTCGCCATTGTGCACGCGTCTGAGAGATGAAGCAGAAGGCACGGATGATGAGAGGGGGACGTTGGATATATTATTAATGTGGGTGTATTAGCTATATATGTTAATCCTATATAGAGAGGTATAGATTGATCGATGTGGACGTGGGAAAGAGGGTGAGACCTCACTGGATATATCGATTGATCGGTTTGTGTGAAAACTATGAAAGACCTAGCTATATACACACATACATAGAGGAACATCGATCATTGCGCATGCACACGTGAGAGATAAAGAATGCTCGATATGATGGAGAGGGGGATGTGTGTGGGTGTGTGCCTTCATGGGAGATCGATCTGAAGAAAAATATTGCATGCGTGCGATGGATAATGCCGACTGGTAGTGTGTGTGCATGCATGCACGAGAGAAAGTTAGTGGTACAATTATAAAGAGAAGACTACTGTGTGGGTGTAAAAGAATAAGTGAGGTCATAATCAATGTAAAGTTGAATTCAAATATTTGAATAAGAGATCACGATGTTTGAAACCCATGCATGCATGAATATAATGAGATCTGCTGGCGGTGTGGTTTGGAAACGAGCATGTTGTAATGTATACACATTGAACAAGGTCGACTGATTTGAATTTGAGATACCGATGGCAGACATCATTTGGCCACGTCGCATCTGTGCATGGACACACTATTCTAATTGGAGATGATGGACGGCTTTCGCATCACATATCTATATCTATACCCCTATATATATATATATATATATATATATATATTATATTATATATATTTATACTGTGTGCGGGTAACTTTAACTTTGAAAGATGGTCATTGGATGAGGCGAATCCGATGGTCCAAAGATGGCAAATTTGAGCACTACTGGCCGTTGGATATCATCTAGATTCCACCAGATTTCGCCACATGTATAATCTAGAAGACTCCATGGTTGAACTTAAGCATAATGCACAAACATCAAAACACAAGCACTTCTTATTTGTTCTAGAATCTTCCGTATCGAAATTGCCCAAATGTTTTTCTACATGATTTGCCATTATTTGTTTTTACTTTATATCTTCTGACGCACAATTCCATGAATCTTAAAATAGATTAGCTTTCTTATAAAAACTAGATGATTTTGAATGAAATGAACTATAAGAATTAAAGGAACATCTACATCATGCATATATGACTCAAAGCTTGCATGCTATAATGTGGTATTTATTCATAATTTGGTTGCCAAATCTCATGCGTGCAATGCACGTGTACCTTACTCTAGTATAAATGGTGTTTGTGTGTGTGTTGTGCGTGTTGAGTTGCAAATTGTCTTTTTTTGGGTACACGTTAAGCTTGTTCTTCCGAAATTTCAAGCCGCGCCTTGTTATGCCGAAAATTCAAGCTAGTGTGTCTATCTATCGTGCTGCGAAACTCCCGCCTCTTCAACCCGTGCCTTGTTAGCCCGTCTTTGTTTCGTTGTGCTCCGACAACTCCCTCCATCTCAACCCGCGCCTTGCTATTCCGAAATTACGACGCACGCGAAAACTCCCACCTCCTGTGAAATCCCGACACGCGAAATGCCCGTGGTACCCCTGAATCGAAAGAAGCGCCTCAAATCGGTGGGGGTACTTTCGTAACTTACCCCACATTTCGGACAAGCGCGTCTCTAAGCCATGATTCCCCATTGCCATCCCATCCGCCCACCCATTCGTACACCGAGGCCGT
This sequence comes from Aegilops bicornis, assembly GCA_021605145.1. NCBI lineage: Eukaryota > Viridiplantae > Streptophyta > Magnoliopsida > Poales > Poaceae > Aegilops > Aegilops bicornis. The sequence continues at coordinate 359,318,173 of CM038671.1, forward strand.
GAAAACCCGCGACGAAACCCCACACCCTGCTCCGTCCGCCACCCAGCAGGAGCCTCTTCCCCGACGATGTCGTCCACATCAACACCTCGACGTCCCTCATCCACCGTACCAAATGAGGATCCGTCGTCGATCGCATCGTCCCGCCGGTTCATCCACCCCGTCCTCCACCTCCAAGGAGCTGCCCCGACGTTGCCCTCGTCTTTCGCGCCACCTCCATTCCCACACCGCCGTCTTCACCTGCACCACCGGAAGAGCATCATCATCACCGTTTCCTCGGATGAATCTGCGGCCTAATCGGCGCCACCAAAGAGGTTGTACACTAATCGCCGCATTTTCTTCTTGATTCAATCTCACGGTGCTGCCGGCGCTCGGTCCCGAGCCGACACGGTGTGGCTCCATCCACAGTGGCGTCGCCGGCTACTTCCTCCACGGCGTCGCTCCCTCGGCGGCGACGTCCACATCAGTAGGAGCTGCTGCTGCTTTAGCTCTTGCTCGCGCTTCTGCTCTGCTCTTGCTCTCAGCCCCCTGCTTGGTCTGCTCTTGCTATTGCTCTTGCTCACGCTGCTGCTCTCGCTCTTGCTCTTGCTTGCGATGCTGCTCGATTTAGCTACACTTGATCGACCGAATCGACTTTTGGGTCGATCAATTTTGAGGGGTGGGAGGGGGCGCCGCCAGTGAAGGAAGAACCAGCCGCAGCGGGAGGGGGGCTCACGGAGAGGTACCCCACTATCTATCTTAGGGTTCAGGATGGGGGCAGTGGTCGCCGGTGGTGGCGGGGCGTTGGCGGGGCGGTGGCGTGAGGATCGCCAGAGAAAAAGCTCGGCACGGGGGGCCTAGAGGGATGGTCGGGGTGGCGGTGGACCGGCCATGGGGAGTGTTTTCGAGGCGGGCGGGGTGGCGCACCGCCGGCCGCGGGCGGCGGGGGGCTGCTGTTTGGCCGGTGGTAGCTGGCGGCTCAGGGGGTGGAGGTTGAAGATGAACCGCGGGCCATTGATTTCATATCCGACGACTGCAAAATCGACTAACCAAAGATGAAAAAGTCAGTCGACCGACGTGTAGCCTCACCTTGCTAGTGCGTTCAGTTTCGACAACAAAATTCAGTTTCGACAGCAAAATTCAGTTTCGACAGTTAAGTTCAGTTTCGACAGTTAAGTTCAGTTTCGACAGTTAAGTTCAGAGATGAGCGGCTGATGTATTTTACATCTAGCACTTTGTGGTTATGTATTTTACGTCATGTATTGGAGATGCTATTAGAATTCCACTCAGGTTAACGTTGTTCGTTGTCTCTCTTGTCCCACTTCAGCCTCGGCGTCGTACAACTCATCGGAGCTGCTCCAACGACGAAACCCTCCATCACAGCGGAGCAGTACCTCGGGCTCCATCTCCAGACGCCTAAGATCTTCTTCCCCTCCTTCGATAGCCAAGTCAGCCGGAGCATCCTCACCGGCCAACCCAATCACGCTGAGATCGACATGGCTTCGCCAAAGAGGTTGTACACTTGTTGCATCTCTTTTTTACTCTACATGTTATATATATTGTCCATTGAGCACTTTCGTAGTAACGGGAAATACGATTATTTTATCCTACTATATGACAAGCGGTGAGGTACCAGGCAACTTAGCTATCCGTGATGGACTCTCTTGAACGCCATCATTATTTATCTCTGTAGCGTTTGAGCTGTGTATTTGTCGATGTGCACAGGAGTTGAGATAGTACGGCGATGGCTTTGGGTCCAAAGTAATAGAAGTAGCACAAAAACATCTGTTTAGTGTAGGATTTTCCTTGCTCAAGCCTGCCTACTAGAATTGCCAGTGCTTGAAAGGAAAAGTGAATGAAAAACATCAGAATTGGAAAGTTTCCTATGGTACTACTTTTCATGAATTTGGTGCAAAGGAATGGAGCAAAAGAAAACTGTAGGATTTGTTCCTTTAGTGTCTCCTTGAAAGAAAAACCGTAGGAATTCTAATTTCCACTTCTCCTCCTTTTCATATTCCAATTCATCAAGCACAAGACTAAGAGATAGTAGCATAATAGCATTATAACCGTACATTTTCTTGTGGTTTGACTTAATCTCACCATGCTTTTTGCATCCTGTGATCTTCCAATTATTGTGAATCAAACACCCAGTTGGCGGAAATCCTGTGTTTTTAAATTCTCTATTTTGCACGTGCATTCCTATCCTATTCCTGTCTATTTCCTATCCTGCATTGTTAGAATCCTCAAATTCAAACAAGCCCTTACTCAATTACTTCTGTTACATATATGTGTCAAAGAAAACCTTGTGTGGTTTTTCCTGCTCCTGCGGCGCTGTGTTCCACCCCAGCTCAGCTGCTCCAACGATGAAAGGGTTCACCATAGCAGGGATCCGCTCTCCAGACTGTCTTTCGCCGCCTCAGATCTTCTTCCCCGCCGCCGGCAGCCACGGCAACTGCATTACCATCATCAACTGAGCAGATGACCTTGAGGACTACACGAGTCCGCAAGAGAGGTCGCACTCTTCCGTGTCTGCTTACATTATGCGTCGCTTAATATGATGACATGCTACACTATCATCGTGTTCACCTATTAGACTTCGAGTCGGGTCCAAACTAATGCTGAAACTTGAGTTTTTAAATGGTTGTGGGGTACATATTGGGGCAGCAATTAATAATATCTGTCTAATATCTGGTTAATATCCGGTGTCTACTATGAGTTTCATGTTGGGTGCAAACAAACATTAAAGGAGCCATTATCTGTATTTTTTAACTAAAGCTATTATCTGTCTGCTATCATTGGTTTTAGGTCTATCTAGAGTTTGCTACCATCACTCTGGATTTGTGCATGCACTCCTTACATAATCTCACTATGTTTTATTCCTATGCATGCCAGTTATTGTACACAATGGAACTGATCATGTAGAGCAAAGGAGACGAGCCTTGTGTGGCAATGAAATTTCATGCAGACGTTGTTCCATGGTGGGCGCAAAGGCAGGCCCCCTCCACCCATTTCGAATCGTAATCAAGAGGAAGATAAATGTTCTGAGGGGGATTCAGAAAGAGAAGACCACTCCTAGTTACCCCATGAGGTCTTCGCTCTAACTTGGCATGCTGATGTTGGTAATATCATGCATATGGTGCCTTGCATTGCTTCTTGTATACATTAAAGATGTCATCTGCTTAGTTTAGACATGCTTTGTGTCAATGCCATCTGTTTAGTTTCTTTATCGTATATGTGAATCATGCAATGCCATCTTGTCTAGCCAGGCATCATATATGTGAATTTTGCAATGTCACCCTGGTTAGCCAACCATCTTATATGTGAATTATATCACGCCATCATTTTTTTATTACGTGTTAAATTTGTCAACAATTTTAGTACATTCAATTACTCTTCTTGTGCATCAGCCATTCGACACGGTCATGGAAAAATCTGGAGTGTAAACAAGGTCTTCAGAGCAGAAAATGCTATCTGACGAAGCGCATGTCTTGCTGGTTACCGATAGCTCCTCAGAGGAGGATTCAGAGACAGATGACTAGTCATATTTCCCCCCGAGGTGCATGCCCTAACTTGGCAGGGTTATGTTGCTCATATCATGCGTATGGTATCTTCCATTGCTATGTCATTTGCTTAGTTTAGACATGCTTTGTGTGAATGCCACCTGTTTAGTGTCTAATTACCATATATGTGAATTATGCAATGCCATCTTGTTGCAAGACATTATATATGTGAATTATGCAATGTTATCTTGTTGCAAGGCATTATGTATGTGAATTATGCAATGCCATGTTGTTTAGGCAAGCGTCATATATGAATTATATCATGTCGTCCTTTTTTGTATTTCTCATTGCTTTTGTCGACAATGTTTGTATATTCGATTGCTTTTCTGTGCATCAGCCATTTGAATTGGTGATGGAGAAATCTAGAGTGAAAACAAGGTCTTGAGCAGACAATGCTACTGCTTTGAAGCAGATATCTTCTTTGGTTACCGATAGCTCTTTAGAGGAGGATTCAGAGGCGGATGACCAGTCCTATCACCCCTCGAGGTGTATGCTCAAACTTGGCAGGTTATATTACTCATATAATGCATATGTTGTATTGCAATGCTTAGTTTTTACATCATATACACAATATTGAATGCGATCTCCTTAGTTGACACATCATATATGCAATTGCCCTCTGCTCACTTCCTTAGTATATAAATCATATATTTGAATTATGTCATGCCATGATGTTTACATAAACAGCATGTTCTGAATTATGGCATGCCAACCCATTTTCTAAAGACATAATATAGTTATATCATCTCATCCTATTTACATAGTCATCATATTTTAAATTATGTCATTCTATCCGTGAATTATATCATGCCATCATGTTTCCATCGACGGCATCTTTGTGATTTATGGCATGCCAGCCACTTTAATAGACACATTGTATAGTTATATCATGTCATACTGTTTACATAGTCATCATATTTTGAAGTATGACATTCTATCCTGTTTAGTTAGCCATCATACATGTGAAATTGTGTCATGCTATCCTGTTTAATTAACCATCATATATGTGAAATTATGTCCTGCTATTACATTTTGCTTAGACAACATAAATGTGAATTATTTTATGCCATGTTTTCTTCCCTACTATCCATTGCACTGTCTATCTTACAATGTCTGTACATTCAATTACTTTTCTTGTTTATCAGCCATTTCAATTGGAGGGAGTGATGGCAGTATCTGTGGGAGTAAAAACACGGTCTTCAGAAAAGAGCGTGCTACCTGTCGATGCAGATAGAACCACAGTTGTACTTGCCCAAGAACCAACCCCACCACACATAACCCACACTCATGTAGATTGTACCCCTACCCAGTTGGACAGAGAACCAGCTACACCCCTTCTAACCCCAACCCCAGCAGATAGACACCCAGTTCCCGTTGACACAACACCGTCTCCACCACAGAGCACCCAAACACGAGTAGTTAGTAAGGCAACCGTTGTGCCCAAATCACGAGGACCACCACTCCGAACCCGAAGTCAACGCTTAAAGAAGAAGAAGTATGGTTCTCAGGTCAGGTTCCGTAGCTATGGTTCATACTGCTTTGCTCTTGCATCACTGTATTTACTGATACCAACTAATTTCAAATTTGTAGGATGCAATTGAAACTCCAATGGCGCAACAGGTATGTTTTAAACCTGTTTCTTCAACGTGTTTGGCTGTTTGCTGTTGTAACTTGCTCTATGTTGATTTCAGTTTCAATTGAATTAACAGTTATGTTCTCATGCCATGCACATTACAAGTGTTGTTATTGCTGTGTAGTTTCCCACACTTATATTCTTTCTATGTTGCTTTGTCTTAAATAGATATGATTCGAACTGTATCTATCTTGATTTGGCAACATAAACTAGAATGATATAGACCATACAGTGACCATACTACATGGATATATGTTTGTTTCATGCTGTTATCCTGTCCACCTTACTACTAAACTGGTTAACCAAAATGAGTTTCATATAATACATTGTAAACCTGAGATGTGTTTGTTTGTTTCTCTTTTAGAACGCAGATAAAATATTGGAGAAGTGTACCCTGTTATGCAATGGTAAAGGAAGTAATGCAGATAAGGTTCAAGATAGTGAGACATCCCTGTTGGTCTCCAAGAAAGCTGATAAAAACTATATTGAAGACACCGAGACAACCCCAAAGTCCTGTCTTGATGTAGTGTTTGAGTTCTTGGCTACCACTGGCACCAGCTCTTGAACTCGTTGCACTGAATCAGTTCGGCTTCTTGAGTCTCAACTTCAAGTTGAAAGACATCGATCGGATGTTATGCGACAGGAAGTCAAGGACCGAGGAAGTCCTGCAGAATTCAGATGCATACTTTACGGTGCAACAACAAGTTACTGGAGGACTTAAGCACCAAACAAGAGAAAGTTAATAAGCTTGCTAAGCATCTTGCCAGCATTATGGGTACCGAGGATATTGTTTCTTGAGCTTTTCTGAAGCGGCGTTTATATGCTGTTGTGTTCCCTATATTTGCACTGGTGGCGAACTTTGATGCCCAGTGGATGTAATATGTGTAATAGCCGTGATAGCCTAGTGTAAGTTGCTTGCTTATTTATTTCCTTGTTGTCTTGTTTATTTGTTTGCTTGTAGTCGTCAGTTCTTTTTCTGCGGTTTGCTAGTGGCTGCAATAACCTATTTTTTAAAACTAGGCCACAATAACCATGGGCTAATATTTACTGTAGTGATACTAGGCCTCCTACGGGCCGTAGAAACAGTGGGCCTTCTACGGGCCGTATAAACAGTGGGCCTTCTACGGGCCGTAGAAACAATGGGCCTTCTACGGGCCATATCATCAATGGGCCTTATACGGGCCGTATGATCGATTGGCCAAACATGGGCCAAACAGACCGCATTACGGTAAATAAGCGGGCTAGAGTTGGTATCGTCCGTTCATGGGCCGACCATAACGGGCCATCGTCAATAGGCCGTATTTGATGACTCTATGAAAATGGCCCAACGTATTAACGGACCACAAACGGGCCGACTATAACCACAGGCTGTATTTGGCCCACAAGCAAAAAATGACAGTAACGGGCCATAAGTAAATGAATGCTGGAAAATAGCACAAGAATAAATGGGCTCTAAGAAGGCAGAAAGATAACATGGGCTGGAAACGGCCCAACGGAATACCGGGCCGTTAATGGGTATAAAGTGATACACTGTTCTTTACGGGCCAGTTTCACCACGGGCCGTTAATGGGTGTAAAGTGATACACTGTTCATTACGGGCCAGTTTCACCACGGGCCGTTAATAGGCCAAGAGTTACATAGGGCCTCATGTGGGCCGAAGGACGTCATGGGCCATACATGGGCCAGAAGTGAAAACGGGCTGGAATCATATTGGATGGCCTAGATGACACTATTGGGCCTAATTCGAATAGGGCGTAACGGGCCTTGGGTTAGCGGGCTGTAAATGGGCTATATGCGAACAAGCCGTTAACAGGCTTTCCATGGGCGGGCCCGCCACCTTTTGACCAAGTCAAACGGGCCGGCCTTTTCACAGGAATGGGCCTCTATTGGGCCATGCCACGTGTCGATGTATCATAGGCGTATACGTGCAATGAGTGGATGACATCTGTCCCGGCGATGAGCCGACACGTGTTTCCTCCGACCAATGATGATTTTACACGTGGAAAATCCCCATTGGTCGGGGCTATTAACGGGTTATCGGATCCAAAACCCGACCCGATAGCTTAACGGTGTTCGTTACGGTGGATGCCACGTGTCGGTCACCCTTGACAAAAGCACTTACGTGGCGTGATTTATCGTCATGGAAGTGGACACTTCCGTGATGATAATTTTGGTAATGTCATGGAACACTTCTACGACAAAGACGGTATGACTATCTTGATTCTGTCATAAAATCGTCATGGATGTACATGCATGACAGAAAACGCGACCTACTATGACAAACACGTATCATCACGGAAGTGTATTTTTTTGTAGTGATGGAGCGGTGGCCCACGAGGCACCAGGGCGCGCCCTGGCGGCTTGTGGTTCCCACATGGCTCTGCTTGTCCTAACTCCGCCTCTAGAAATCCTCTAAAATCGGGAAACCAACAAAGGAGTCCACGAAATACTTCTTTCGCCACCGCAAGTTCCTATTCTCGAGAGATCCCATCTAGAGGCCTTTTCAAACACTGTGTCGGAGGGGGGGTTCGATCACGGAGGGGCTCTGCATCATCCTTATTGCCCTTACGATGATGCATGAGTAGTTTATCACAAACCTATGGGTCCATAGTTAGTAGCTAGATGGCTTCTTCTCTCTATTTGATCTTCAATACAATGTACTCCTCGATGTTCTTGGAGTTCTATCCGATGTAATCACTTTTTGCGGTGCGTTTGTTGGGATCCGATGAATTGTGAGTTTCTGATCAGATCTGCCCATGAATATTATTTGAGTTTTCTATAAACTCTTTTATGCATGATTAACGTAGCTTTGTATTTCTCTCCGATCTATTGATTTGGTTTGGCCAACTAGATTGATATTTCTTGAAATGGGAGAGGTGCTTTGTAGTGGGTTCGATCTTGCAGTGCTCATTCCCAGTGACAGAAGGGGACATGACACACATTGTATCGTTGCTATTAAGGGTAAAAATATGGGGTTTATTCATACATGAGCTTATCTTGTCTACATCATGTCATCTTCCTTCAGGTGTTACTCAATTTTTTATGAACTTAATACACTAGATGCATGCTGGATAGCGGTCGATGTGTGGAGTAATAATTGTAGATGCAGGTGGGAGTCGGTCTACTTGTCTCGGACGTGATGCCTATATATGATCATTTCCTTGGATATCATCATAATTATTTGCTTTTCTATCAATTGCAAAACAGTAATTTTTTTACCCATCGTATGCTATTTTCCAGAGAGAAGCCTCTAGTGAAAAATATGGCCCCCGGGTCTATCTTTTATCATATATTAAAAACCAAAAATACCTTGCTGCGTTTTTCTTTTATTTATTTTATTTTGTATTTTTGATCGATCCATCTATGAAATACCATACAATTTAATATTGCTCGTAACCATCAAGGAATTGACAACCCCTTGTTCGTGTTGGGTTGCAAGGATTTGTTGTTTGTGTGTGATGAGGACATCAATACCATTGTTACACCCACAACCCCTGCTACTATACATACTGGACCGATTACTAGAGCTCGCGCACGCCAATTAAATTACCAGGTACTTTTGTTTCTTGGTAATGATTCTAATGTTCATGAGAATATGATGCTGCCTAAATTGGATACATTTGTTTTGCTTACAAATGAAGGGCCTAACTTGGAGAAGGATGAACATTGGAGCAAGAACAAGCATGGAGTTGATGGCATGCGCAAGGGAGACAAGAGCAGAGTTTCAAGTGATGATTTCAGGACTTTGAAGCCACCATAATGAGTGCATGAAGTCTTGGATGAAATATACAAGATGCCACTTCATAATTTTCGTCCAGAGGCTATTCTAGGTGCTGCGTCACCTTATTTTTGGGCCAGGCCCATGTAATTTCGAAATACTTCAATATAGGTTGTTTTTAGAGTCCGTATGTGTGGGGAAACAAGAGTTAGGGTGGGTTTCGGACCCCTCCTCCAAGGGCCATGAAATTACTCCTCCCCTCTTCCTCCATATATACAGCCCCTAGGGCATCGTTTAGACTTTGGGATTTGTTTAGTTAAAAGTTAGCCATTGCAACTTCGTGTACTTCGTTTGTGTCCAACGACCAGACCAAGACCGCTTCCGGATCCCCACCTTTATCAATACTTCATCTATATTCGCAATATTCAGATTGCATTATCATATTCTTGCTTGTTCTTCGATTGCGTGCAGGAATAGACCTTCGTGGTCAGTCTGATCGTGCTTCCGGCATCGTCAGTAACCTCAAGAGATTGGTTTAGCGATTGCTAAGGCGCAACGTTGTGCATGTTTGTAGTCGGATCGTCAAAGTCGACTCCACCAAATCGATAGTTATTATCTCATGGAAAGACCAGGACACCCTCGCCTCTATCAAGTGGTATCAGATTTCCAGGTTGCTCGGTGAGATTTTACAGTTTTTCGTAGTTTAGATCGAGTCTGTTCTTCATACCTATAGTCAATGAAAAAGCCAAAAAAAATTAGGGTTAGTTCATCCTATCCGAACCAATATGAGCCTTTGCATAATCTTTTCTGTATTTGCTTTGTTGAATTTGCAGTTGCATCGTCGTGTCAAGTTGCTGGTCTTAGCATCTAGTCCTTTAGAGTTTCGAGTTCTGTTCACAGGTTGTCACATTGCCGCTGCCATATATCACCACCGCATCATCATCATCGCTGCTGCCATATACCACCACCGCACCAACTTCATTATCGCTGCCATATACCACCGCCACATCTTCACCGCCAATCCGAGTCCATATACGCCACCACATATCCGCTGCCATCATGCCAGTCCGAGTTCCACCAGATTCATCTCCGCCACCAGTCCGAGTTCCACCAGATTCATCTCCGCCACCAGTCAGAGTTCCACCAGATTCATCTCCGCCACCAGTCCTATTCCGAGTCTAGTATTTTGTTACTCTGTTTTGGATTTCCAGATCACGCCATACTCCGAGTTGTGACAGAGAAGGACTCCCAAACTTCAGTGTTACCCGCAGTAGAAAAATAGTTCTAGTTTAAAAAAACTAAGTCTGGAAAATTCTGGCTAGGCAGTTTTTAGGCCATTTGTAGACTTTTCGAAAAAAAATTGTTGCGGAGCAAAAAAAAGAGGAAAAAGTGCAAAAAAAAGGAAAAAAGAGAAAAAATTTCAGAGTGTGCTCCTCCCTTGTTTACGTGCAGCGCCCGTGATTTTGTTAGTGTTCTAGGCTCGCGTCTCTAGCACGGTCTAGCCTAGGACCAAAGACAAGATCTATCGTTGAGCGTTTATTCAACTTTGCTTCTCCGAATTGATTATTGCCGACCCTTTTTGCTACCATATTATAAGCCTTCCCAGCTCCACCTACATCTACATCGTGCGTTTGACTCTCCCTGGTAATCGCTCTATCCAAGTTTGAGAGTTTTGACTACATCGGTTGCCGATCACCGCCTGCTGCTGGGTAAGAATTGGTAAGAATTTGAGATTTGCTTGACGGATTTGTGACACCCACCACCACCACCACTTGTTAGTAGTCTATAGGATCATATTCTTGTGTGTTTCTATTGCTTCTAACCATGACAGGATCACAAGATGACGAGATTGACTGGGAGAAGTTAACGAACAAGGAGCTTCATGATAAGTTTCAGCAAATGATGACTGAACAGGTGCAAGATGTGCTGAACAATTTTGAAGAGGCCATGGAGAAGATCACTGGCCTTGAGAAGACGTTTGAAACAAAGCTCGATAACAAATTTAATGAACTGCTTGCGCGTCTTCCACCACCGGCTGCACCTGCCGCACCTCTGCAACAACAACAACTACAACGACTACCTCCACGTTGGGAAAGAGCCCTCCGCCGAGCGAGCCGTGTCCCTCTTCAGCCTTGCCAAACTGCTCGTGCTGCTGTTGATACTTCTGTGGCTCCTGCTGCTGATGTGGAGGAGGATGATTATGCGGGAGATTACGAGGATGAGGTTGATCAACATCAGAACTACGTGCAACCACGAGCACCACAACCACCAGGTCGTCCACATCTAAATAATGGCAATGTTAGGGCTCCCCCTCAGGTACGAGATCATGACCATCTCCCTAAACTGAAATTGAATATTCCACCATTTGAGGGTAGATATGTTCCTGATATATATCTTACTTGGGAGTTAGAAACTGAACAACGATTTACATGTTTACAATATCCCGAGGAGAGACGTGTTCCTCGCTGCTTGTTTGTGCTTTCACTAGCTTTGCATGTGTTTGGTGGTACGAACATTGTAGATTATATCCTGTTCCAGCTACTTGGGCTGCTTTGAAAACTGCTATGCGTACTCGTTGGGTGCCACCATATTATCAACGTGAATTACTTCAAAAATTGCAGCGCTTAAGACAAGGAAAAATTCTGTAGAAGAATATTATCAGGAATTACAAACTGGCTTGATTAGATGTGGTATTGTTGAGGAGAATGAAGCTATGCTTGCATGTTTTATGGGTGGATTAAATAGAGAGATTCAGACCATTCTAGAGTATAAGGATTATAATAATATCACTCATTTATTCCATCTTGCTTGTAAAGCTGAACGTAAACTGCAGGATCGACAGGCATTGGCACGAACTAACTTTTCTGCAGGTCGACCTTCATCATGGACACCACGTGCATCATCTACTTCCACTGCACCATCACCTCCGTCAGGTGCCACCTCCAACCGTGATACAAGAAAGCAGGCACAACCACCACTATCTGCCAAGAGCACACACCGCCGGGCCTGCAGAGCTCTTACGCTTCCATGGCGTCAACAGAGGCACACACAAGTGATATTATTTGTCATCGTTGTAAGGGAAGAGGACATTTTGCGAGAGAATGCAAATCTCAGAGTGTGATGATTGCTACTGAGGATGGTGGGTATGAGTCCACTAGTGACTATGATGAGGAGACTTTGGCTCTTATTACACATGAAGAACACGGTGGAGATGATTCTGATCATGAGACGCAATACATGGCTGCTGAAGATGCTGACAGGTATGAATGTTTAGTTGCTCAACGTTTTTTGAGTGTGCAGGTTACACAAGCTGAGCATAATCAGAGGCATAATTTGTTCCATACAAAGGGAGTTGTGAAGGAATGTTCTATTCGCGTCATCATAGATGGAGGGAGCTGCAACAACTTGGCTAGCATGGAGATGGTGGAGAAGCTATCTCTCACCACAAGACCACATCCACATCCTTACTACATCCAATGGTTCAACAACAGCAGAAAGGTTAAGGTAACACGTACTGTTCGGGTGCATTTTAGTATCTCTACATATGCTGATTATGTTGATTGTGATGTGGTACCTATGCAAGCATGTTCCTTATTACTAGCAGACCATGGAAATTTGATAAAAATTCTGTACACCATGGTAGAAACAATCAGTATACTCTTGTTCATAAGGATACAAATATTACTTTGCTTCCTATGACTCCTGATTCCATTTTGAAAGATGATATTCATAGAGCTAATAAAGCAAAACAGGAGAAAAATAAGAGTGAAAATCAGATTGTGGCAAAAGAATTTGAGCAACAAATGAAGCCTAATAATAAACCATCTAGTGTTGCTTAAGAAATTAAAATGAAAATTGCATGTTTACTTGCCACCAAATCTGATATTGATGAGCTAGTTTTTAGCAAATCTGTTTGCTATGCTTTTGTGTGCAAAGAGGCATTATTTTCATTTGAGGACATGCCTTCCTCTTTGCCCCCTGTAGTCACTAACATTTTGCAGGAGTTCGATGACGTCTTCCCACAAGACGTGCCATCGGATTACCACCTATTTGAGGGATTGAGCATCAAATTGACTTAATTCCCGGTGCATCGCTACCCAACCGTGCACCATACCGTACCAATCCAGAGGAGACGAAGGAGATTATGCGTCAAGTAAAGGAGCTGTTCGACAAAGGTTATATTCGTGAATCCCTTAGTCCTTGTGATGTTCCTATTATTCTAGTGCCGAAAAAGGATGGTACGTCGCGTATGTGTGTTGATTGTAGAGGCATTAATAATATTACTATTCGTTATCGTCATCCTATTCCTAGGCTAGATGATATGCTTGATGAATTGAGTGGCTCTACAATATTCTCCAAAGTTGATTTGCGTAGTGGATACCATCCAATTCGTATGAAATTGGGAGATGAATGGAAAACATCTTTTAAAACTAAGTTTGGTTTATATGAGTGGTTAGTCATGCCTTTTGGGTTAACTAATGCACCTAGTACTTTCATGAGACATATGAACGAAGTTTTACGTGCTTTCATTGGACGATTTGTGGTAGTCTATTTTGATGATATACTGATTTATAGCAAATCTTTGGAAGAACATTTGGAACATTTACGTGCTGTTTTTATTACGTGATGCACGTTTGTTTGGTAACCTTGGGAAGTGCACCTTTTGCACCGACCGAGTATCTTTTCTTGGCTATGTTGTTACTCCACAGGGAACTGAAGTTGATAAAGCCAAGATTGAAGCTATTGAGAGTTGGCTGCAACCCAAAACGGTCACACAAGTGAGGAGTTTTCTTGGACTCACTGGTTTCTATAGGCGTTTTGTGCGAGATTTTAGCACCATTGCTGCACCTCTCAATGAGCTTACAAAGAAGGATCTGCCTTTTGTTTGGGGTAACGCACAGGAAGAAGCCTTCACGATATTGAAAGATAAGTTGACACATGCTCCTTTACTCCAACTTCCCGATTTTAATAAGACTTTTGAGCTTGAATGTGATGCTAGTGGAATTGGATTAGGAGGTGTGTTATTACAGGATGGCAAACCTGTTGCATACTTTTCTGAAAAATTGAATGGGCCTAGTCTAAACTATTCTACTTATGATAAAGAATTATATGCTCTTGTTCGGACCTTAGAAACATGGCAACATTATTTATGGCCCAAAGAATTTGTTATACATTCTGATCATGAATCTTTGAAACACATTAAAAGTCAAGCTAAACTGAACCGTAGACATGCTAAATGGGATGAATTCATTGAGACTTTACCTTATGTCATTAAACACAAGAAGGGTAAAGAAAATGTTATTGCTGATGCATTGTCTCATCGTTATACTATGCTTTCACAACTTGACTTTAAAATATTTGGTTTGGAGACCATCAAAGATCAATATGTGCATGATGCTGAATTTAAAGATGTATTGCAGAATTGTAAAGAAGGTAGAACATGGAACAAGTTCGTCGTTAACGATGGATTTGTGTTTCGTGCTAACAAGCTATGCATTCCAGCTAGCTCCGTTCATCTTTTGTTGTTGCAGGAGGCGCATGGAGGAGGACTAATGGGACACTTTGGCGTGAAGAAGACGGAGGATATACTTTCTACACATTTCTTTTGGCCAAAGATGAGACGGGATGTTGAGCGTTTTGTTGCTCGCTGCACTACATGTCAAAAAGCTAAGTCACGACTCAATCCTCATGGTTTATATATGTCTTTGCCTATACCTAGTGTTCCTTGGGAGGATATATCTATGGACTTTGTTTTAGGTTTACCTCGAACAAAGAAGGGGAGGTATAGCATATTTGTTTTCGTGTATAGTTTCTCTAAAAAGGCACACTTTATACAATGTCATAAAAGCGATGATGCTGTTAATGTTGCTGATTTGTTCTTTCATGAAATTATTCGCTTGCATGGTGTGCCAAATACTATTGTTTCAGATCGTGATACTAAATTTCTTAGCCACTTTTGGAGATGTTTATGGGCTAAGTTGGGGACTAAACTGCTTTTTAGTACTACTTGTCACCCCCAAACTGATGGTCAAACTGAAGTTGTCAATAGAACATTGTCTACTATGCCTAGGGCTGTTTTGAAGAATAATAAGAAAATGTGGGAAGAATGCTTGCCTCATATTGAATTTGCTTATAATCGTTCGTTGCATTCTAATACTAAGATGTGCCCTTTTGAAATTGTGTATGGTTTCCTACCTCGTGCACCCATTGATTTGTTGCCTCTTCCATCTTCGGAGAAGGTTAATTTTGATGCTAAACAACGTGCTGAATTGATCTTAAAAATGCATGAGTTAACTAAGGAAAACATTGAGAATATAAACTTGCTGGAGATAAGGGTAGAACATGTTGTCTTTGCACCTGGAGATCTTGTTCGGTTACATTTGCTTAAGGATAGGTTTCCTAATTTGCGCAAATCAAAGGTAATGCCACGTGCTGATGGTCCTTTTAAGGTGTTAGAGAAAATAAATGATAATGCATATAAACTTGAGCTGCCTGCAGATTTTGTGGTTAGTCCCACTTTTAACATTGCAGATTTAAAGCCTTACTTGGGTGAGGAAGATGAGCTTCCGTCGAGGACGACTTCATTTCAAGAAGGGGAATATGATGAGGCCATCAATACCATTGTTACAACCACAACCCCTGCTACTATACATACTGGACCGATTACTAGAGCTCACGCACGCCAATTAAATTACCCGGTACTTTCGTTTCTTGGTAATGATTCTAATGTTCATGAGAATATGATGCTGCCTAAATTGGATACATTTGTTTTGCTTACAAATGAAGGGCCTAGCTTGGAGAAGGATGAACATTGGAGCAAGAACAAGCATGGAGTTAATGGCATGCTAAGGGAGACAAGAACGAGTTTCAAGTGATGATTTCAGGACTTTGAAGCCACCATAATGAGTGCATGAAGCCTTGGACGAAATATACAAGATGCCACTTCTAATTTTCGTCCAGAGGCTATTCTAGGTGCTGCGTCACCTTATTTTTGGGCCAGGCCCATGTAATTTCGAAATACTTCAGGCTGTTTTTAGAGTCCGTATGTGTGGGGAAACAAGAGTTAGGGTGGGTTTCGGACCCCTCCTCCAAGGGCCACGAAATTTCCCCCCTCTTCCTCCATATATACAGCCCCTAGGGCATCGTTTAGACTTTGGGATTTGTTTAGTTAAAATTTAGCCATTGCAACTTCGTGTACTTCGTTTGTGTCCAACGACCAGACCAAGACCGCTTCCGGATCCCCACCTTTATCAATACTTCATCTATATTCGCAATATTCAGATTGCATTATCATATTCTTGCTTGTTCTTCGATTGCGTGCAGGAATAGACCTTCGTGGTCAGGCTGATCGTGCTTCCGACATCGTCAGTAACCTCAGGAGATTGGTTTAGCGATTGCTAAGGCGCAACGTCGTGCATGTTTGTAGTCAGATCTTCAAAGTCGACTCCACCATATCAATAGTTATTATCTCATTGAAAGATCGGGACACCCTCGCCTCTATCAGTGTGCAGGTGCTGCTAACGAGTTGTTGCTTGGTTCTCCTACTAGATTGATAACCTTGGTTCTTAACAGAGGGAAATACTTATCTCTAATGTACTGCATCATTCTCTCCTCTTTGGGGAAATCCCAGCGCAGTTCACAAGTTGCAGGGGTGTGTGAAACAATAGACTTAATTAAAATGTATCCCCACAGTAAACTTCGTCAAATACGTGTGACCCCCTTGAAGATCGTCCATCTTTGGCACCCTCTTGTGTACACAACGGATCACTATTGTTGACTATGATGAGGCCCAAAGAACCATTAGCAGATCGTTGACAACCAAAGCCGAGCGATTGTAAGAACATTGTACGAAGACTCATCATGCCACCAATGAAATGACCGAAGCAACACATGGGGGAAGCATAGCAAAAACATCAAACCCTCAAATCCATATGTGATCTAGATTGCAACCTGCACCTACTCATATCAGTGCTCTTGATGCCACTGTTGGGAAACGTAGTGGAAAACAAAAAATCACGCCTACCCACACCCAAGATCAATATGAATATGCATAATGTGTTGGGATCAAGATCCTTACCATCACTGAGTTGCAGCAGAAGAAGAATGTGTCGGTGTTGATTGTACTTGGAGTCCCTTGAACCATTGATGAATGATCCCGCAAACCGCCCGCGAACATTCCCTCGAACCGAAGACCAAAAGCACAGCCTTTCTACTTGGTTGCAAGCATGCAACATTCACGATCCGGAAGCGCTTCGCCGTCCAGAGCTAACCGTTGCCAGAGAATTAGAGGGGGTAGATTAGAACCACACATGGATTCTAATTATGAGGATTAGAGTATTAGTTTAGCTCTAATTAGTCAACTAGGACAACTGGAACAAGAACTAGAAGAACTAGAGGAGGCTCCAAAACTTGTGTGCTCAAAATAGCTCAGTACCTCAAGTATATATAGGTTGGAGGTAAGGATGGCAATTTTACCCATGGGTACGGGTGCCCGCGGATACCGTACTCGGATGGGCAGGGTATGGGCACAATTTTGTACCCATAGGTAGTACCCATACCCTACCCGGTAAGTCATGGGTAGGGCACGGGTATAGCCTTTTACCCATGGATATACCCATACCCTACCCATTTATAATGACATGTGAACCTTACCCGTGATTCACAAGTGTGCCTATGTAAATTTGTGACATGAGCTTGTGAACCTATGTTGAAGTTGCCAACAATTGTCAATTTTAATTGACTTAATTGCCATGTACTCATCTACCTATTATTGAGTTAGATAAATGTTCTTGTTTGCCAAATGTGCTATAGATGAATGTAAAATTGCAAATAACTTGTGTACTATTTGATCTGCCCATTGGGTACCCAATGGGTATGGGTGCCCGTCGGGTATGGGTACGGGTAAAGTTTCCTACACGTGGGTACGGGTATGGGTAGAATTTTGTACCCATTGACTACACGGATATTGGTATGGTATCGCTCTACTCTCCCCGTACCATACCCATTGCCATCCTTCGTTGGAGTGGGAGAGGGTATCCAAGAGGAGGATAAGGACTCCCCTCCCTTTCCGCTGGCCAAGTAGGGAAGGGGAGTCCTTTCCCTTCCCTAATTCGGCCTCCTTCCATAGGGGAAGGGGTGCTCCCCACTTGGGCCTTGGTGGCCCAAGTTGCCTTCCTCCACTTGGCCTTTTAGGCCCATTGAATTAAATTAAATATAAAAGTATTCTCAATATTTACAATCCCTTCTATATACAATTTAACATCCCAGAAATATATTCCACCAACATACATTCATCGGCAATACCCGGTATTACCCAATACTCTCCGAAACCCTTCTCGTGACCCCGAAACGCGCCCGGATCCTCTCAGAACTATTCTGAATATTAATGAAACAATTCCATGAAGATATTCTCATCACTCCTGTCCTACTAACACTCAGCAGATCATGATTGCATTAAGCTTGTGACCCCGTAGGTTCGGTAACTCATAGACATGAATGAAATCGTTCATTTAATCAGCGGAACTGTGGACGTCCATATCGATCCCTGTGAGCACACGAATGATATTTGAGTGAACCTTTGGTTATCATGTGATATTCCCTTTGCTTCATGATACTTCACAAAACCCGGGATTCATCGATATCGTCCTGAGTCATCACCATGCTCACTATACCGTTGAACTCGTTACCAATTTTGTTCCTTTTTTTTCTCATTGTCGTGTTCCACTATCCTCATGACGAAGTCACCTATGTCTGGCCAGACAATGATGGATGCCGTCACACCGAGAGGCCCCTAAGAATATCTCTCCATTCTCGGAGGAGCAAACTATACTCTCGAGCTATCTAGTCCCTTGTCAAACTTTCTGATGAACTTGTAAGTTGTCGTTATGATCACTGTATTACAGGTGACATTTGAGAAACCCCAAAGCCTGCCATACGGTAAGAAGCGACTATGATACTCTCATGGTCTAAGAAGAAAATTCAAACATTAACAATTCATAACACACAAGATTTGGTCGATTTAATATGATCGTTCTTCCAACATCACAATCTC
Source organism: Aegilops bicornis (assembly GCA_021605145.1). Classification (NCBI taxonomy): domain Eukaryota; kingdom Viridiplantae; phylum Streptophyta; class Magnoliopsida; order Poales; family Poaceae; genus Aegilops; species Aegilops bicornis. Next base: position 359,337,111 of record CM038671.1, read on the forward strand.
AATGTTGTTGAAGGACTATCATTTAAAACTTAGTGATATCCTAATATCCAAAATACTTGATCACCAAAAACACTTGAGCTAGTCCTAGAAGCAAGACTAGGAACCTTTTATTTAACCATTTATTATTCCACATGTGCATATGAGTTTTCCACTGAATCGTGTATTCCAGGATCATTGCAGTTATAACATGGAATATAAACTCTTTAATTATGAATATGGAAATATAATAATATGCATATTTCCAACACAATCGACCGCTATCCAGCATGCATCTATGCTATTAAGTTCATGACATACAGAGTAACGCTTTAAGCAAGATGACATAATGTAGACATAATAAAACCAAGAAATATGATTAAACCCCATCATTTTACCCTTAGTAGCAAATATACAAATACATGCCTCGCTACCCCTACTGTCACTGGGTGAGGACACCGCAAGATTGAGGCTACTACAAAGCACCTCACCGACTTAAGATAAATCAGTCTAGTTGGCCAAACCAAACGGATAGATGGGAGAGAAATACAAAGCTATAACAATCACGCATAATAAATTTCTGAAAAGACTCGTTTACTTTCAATGAATAATCTGATCATAAACACACAATTCATCGGATCCCAGCAAACATACCACAAAAGAAGATTACATCGAATAGAACTCCAAGGAGAACATTGTATTGAAGATCAAAGAGAGATAGACAGAGAGAGAGAGAGAGAGAGAGAGAGAGAGAGAGAGAGAGAGATCTAGCTATGGCTATGGACCTGTAGGTCTGTGGTAAACTACTCACAGATCATCGAAGGTGAAGCAAGGTTGATGTAGAGGCCCTCCATGGTCGATTATCCCTTCGACGGAGTACCCGAAAAAGGCCTCCGTATGGGATCGCAGAAGAACAGAGAGTTGCAGCTGTGGGAAAGTTCTTTCAGTGGATGCTCTGGGGGCGTTCCAATATTTGGGAATTTATAGCATTAGAGTTAGGTCAGACGGAGCCACAAGGGGCCCATAAGGCATTAGGGCGTGCCTACCCCCTTGGAGCACCCTGTTGCCTTGTCGTCTCCCCGTAGGTCTTCTAGTCCCTCCCAGAAGCTTCTAGGATCTTTCGTTGTTTTTGGACTCCCTTTGGTACGAACTTCTATAAAACCAAAAACAATCATAAAACATCAGTTGGCACTAGGCACTGAGTGAAAGGGCATGTAGCCCCTAAGTGTGGTTTTGGTAATTAATGACAATCTCTATGGACTAATGTTTCATAGAGATATATTTGAAGGTATTCTACATAGTTGGTGCATCAAGGATTTGCTCTCGAGGTCCCATATCCAGTGAGGTTTCAAGTTGGTCTTTGGAGATTTTTGTTGAAGCCATCAAGATTGATTTTAATGTCTAACCAAATATGTTCAAGGTGGAGTACGTTAGAGGATCTCAAAGATTGACATATGTGGGCTTATAAGAATCAAGAGCTTGAGAGTGAAATAAAAGAGAAGAATTCAAGATATGACTTTGAGATAATATCATGGTAAGCTCATGTGTTGGGTCTTGGTTTATCAAGTCTTGAAGCAAGCGACTAGAGTGAAGAATTCATTTTGCCTCTCAAGAGATTATGATGGAGTTTTTAGAAGAGAAAATGATGATGTATATGGAATTCATAGTGAAACTTGATATGGTCATGAAAGAGTCTTTGGTGATCTTTTCTTGAACTAATGAAGGGAAATGAGAGTTCTTTATCACTTTCAAGAAACCAATATAGAGATTTAAGTAAATACGTTGGTTGACCAAGATGAAGCTCGAAGATGGTATCTAAATGGTCAACTCACAAGCACAAACAATGTACCACAGGGGATCAAGTGATCTAGTGGTATGGTAAGTAATTGTGAATTACGTTTTGTGCACTAACCCATGTTATGTGCTTTCTATGTCTATGTGGGTTAGGTGTTTCTCATGGGCTTTCGTAAAGAGGGAAGATTTCAAGTAGCCTATGTGTGGATGACATCAAGTGGTGATGGTCATCGGGTTTGAGGAGTCCAATTACAAGATGAGAAGTCGGAGGTTATATGCTTTGAAGCATCAGTCCACATCATGATAATGGGCATGTGAAGATGAGCTTAAGTTAAGGCTTCCCTCATTGGAATATGAGGAAGCATTTTGAGTATCTTCACCAAGTGAGTGTGGACAAGAAAAGGATTCCAACTTGAGGCAAGCATCAAAGTCATCATCAATCTCAAGTGGAGTGTGCGAGGCAAAGGTATTACTTAGCTAGGTTTTCCTAGTTTTGCTGGTCTCATGGTGCTTGGTGGGAGACCGGATTATAGGTTTGATAGTTATACTATCAAGAGGGACTTTCGGGCGAGTAGCTTGATCACGTCGCATAAAGAGAGCTAAAACCTTCGCATACTTTGCATCATTCTTTCTTGCTGATCTTGTGTGGTTCTATATGTGAGGACCTTGGGCTTTTCCATAGCTTTAAAATGTGTCAGATGTGGGGTTCAGGCAAACCCTTAAGGTTCGAACACTGGGGTGCGCGCGAAGTATTTCCCTCCTATCGATCTACTCCCTAGCTCGCTAAGATCTCGCGGACTAACTCGACGAACTCACAACACAAAGAGACATGATATTTATACTGGTTCGGGCCACCGTTGTGGTCTAATACCCTACTCCAGTGTGGTGGTGGTGGATTGCCTCTTGGGCTGATGATGAACAGTACAGAGGGAAGAACAACCTCCTGAGGTTGAGGTGTTCTTGTGCTTGGTGACTTAGCGGGTGAGAGCTGGGTGAACTGCTCGATGCCCCTATGGTGGTGGCTAGCTCTACTTATATATCGCAAGGGTCTTGGATTCCTTGTTGATGAAGATGGGATGTACGGCCTGCTGGCTTAGCCACGCCGTGGGCTGCAGGCAGGCAAGTCTGGGGACCCGCGTTCCCAGAACGCCGACAGTAGCCCCCGGGCCCAAGGTGCGCTCAGGCTTGGCTTCACGGCGAAGCCAAGGGTCAAGTTCGGAGCACCGCGGGCCCCAAAAGCCTGCGGTCTCGGTTGACGCGTGGCGGTTGATAGGACGTGGGCGTCTCCGCTTCCCCATGCTACCTCGGCAACTGCTTGACCTGACAAAAGTCTGGCGCAGGCAGCACTTGCCTTCATTTCTTCTTCCTCGCCTCGCTCCAGATCCCTTTTCTTGCTCCTCGTTGCCGCTACCTCCAGATCCGCTCCAATCTCACCCTGCATCCGCGATCCATGGCGCCGCACAAGGTCAAGACTTCCTCAGCACCGGCTTGGTATGAGCCGGCCCTCGAGGCGCCCACCGTCACGGAGAAGAGCCTCGCCTCCGTGCGCCTGCTGACGGCGGGCGAGAGCAATGAGTGGGGGGAGACCGAGCTCCGGCTTGCCTCCGACGTGCCGGAGCCCGAGGAAAGCACCTTCTTCCCCTTCTTCTCGAGCAGTGTCACTGTCGGGTTGGTTCCTCCCTTCTCTGATTTCTTTTATGAAGTCCTCGACCACTACGGGCTGCAGGCATTGCATCTTCATCCCAACTCTATCCTCCTCCTGTCCATCTTCGCCTACTACTGTGAGACGTACCTAGGCGTGATGCCGTCCTTGGCACTCCTGCGCCATTTCTTCTTCCTACGTGTCGGCGAGGAACACGTCTCCGGATGCGCTAATTTCGTCGCATGCGGCAAGGCCAACTCGATCTCGAGCACCAGGAAGAGGGCCAACAACATTCGATCCAAATGGGTCATGATGGATGCCAAGCATGCCGATCCACGCCTGGTGTTGCCAACGCGGCGCCCTCTTCCAACGGGGGGTGGCCCAAGGCGGAGCTTGCCTATGAGAGGGCATCGCTAGTGTTGGGGCAGATGATGACCGACTTGAAGCCGGGCAACGCGAGGGCGGCTAAGGTGACGGGGGTCATGCTCCTGAGGGATTTCTTGACGCTGAAGTTGCCCGCTCGCCCAGCGCTGCAGACGCCTGTGGGAGCTTGAAGAAGAGGGAAACAAGACCCGCCTGAGGCAGGGGGCCCTGCCTAACGATGAATTGGTCGTTGTTCTGCGCCTCATAGTTGGGGACAACCAGGAGTGCCCACCAAGCGCCTTTGCCCCCTGGTAAACGCAGGACCGGAAGAATTGCCGCCTCAGCCGACCTTCGACGCTACAGATGGTGCCGCCGGCGCTCCCGGGAGCCCCTGCGGCACCAAAACGATGGAGGTGTCTTCTGACAAGTCCCATGGGGAAGGGGAAGAGGAGGTGGACTCGGAGAAGACTCTGGAAGAGGTGGGGGAGACTTCCCCTCTGAGCATAGTGCTTCCACTTGTGCACGGGCATAGCCGCTCCTCGGCAGTGTCGACGGCCAGCGCGGAGCATGGTGCTTCCACTTGTGCGTGGGATGGGGGGCCCCCTCCAGGAGGAGCCCCCGGGACGTGTACAGCCCCGCCCTGACATGTGGCTTGCACGGCAGGGCTGCGAGGTGTATCTGGGCACTCGTGAGCCAGTGCGGGACTCACGAGGCCCTACCTCAAGGCGGGTTGCGCCTGGTCTTGAGTCTTGGTGACTGTGTGTTCCTGCAAGGCGGTTAGATGCAAGCACTCTACGTCCTCAGGTCCCGGCCCTCGAGCGAGCTCAGCCGCCGCTGGTATGCCAGGTCACGATGCCGTGGTCAAGGCCAGGGGGTGAGGGCTGGAGAGCCAGTAAGAGCTCCTGAGTCGCGATGCTCAGGAGCCCACCTTTTAATGCGCAAGCGAATTGCATAGGATGAACAGACCCGTGGAGGACGGCGATCGAGCAGGCGATAGCCGTGGGCAGGTTAAGCATGGAAAGCAGATCAGCTTAGGTAAATGCAGGAAGATACATGCCACTGGGTCCGGCCCGAGCGGATTGGGGATGATGCAGCCCGAGGGGCACCCCCAGCAAGTTAAGCTAAAGACATAAGCAAAGGGGTACATGCCACGCGGACAGACCCATGTGGTCTGGGAATGATGCAGCCCGAGGGGCGCTCCCCGCTAAACGAGCTTGGAAGATGTCACCTGGTTCTGTAGACGAAATAGAGTTGGTGCAGCTGAAGGCGTGCGTAGAAGGAGTGACTCTTCATGAGCCACCGGAGCCATGAGCCTCGGGAGGTTCCCTGAAGACCGTCTCCATTTCCTCCAGGACAGCATGGTACCTGGCCTCCTGAGCCGCCAGGACACGCCGCATGTTGCGGTGATAGGCTAACACCATGCTCGGCAAGCCGAAGGGCATGCGAACATAGCTGTGTGGCGGGCCCTCGCAGCGGCCCACACGCGAAGGCCAGAAGCGCTTCTGAGATGCGGCCCTGTTGAGCCCTGGGACGTTGATGCAGACACGCAGCCCAGCATCCTCGCCAGGAAGGGGAGCTGCGCCTCGTGAGTGGCTGTTGCCGCGCATGGCTCTTGCGTCTTGCAGTTCCTGTGTGGTCTTCGCGATGAACTCCTTAGTGGTGGGCACTCCTTGCCCTGTGTTCTCCTGAGGGAAACGTGCCGCGAAACACGCCTCCAAGTGGTGCCCAAGCGCCGCCATCGTGAGGTTGGCAAGGTCTGAGGCCCTCCAGAAGAGAGCCCCCGAGCCCTGCCCAAGGAGGGCGTCGGGTGCGCCTTCCTATGCGATGGAGGGAGGCTCCCCTGGGACGAACGCTGATCCTGATGAGTCTCCTGCCGTGTCGCCATCCTCCTGAGGTCCTGCACGGCGCAGTTGCTTCTTCTTGGGGATCACCTCCGGAGGGCCCTCACTCCTGCTGTCGGGATCATTGATTGCTGCAGCCTGGTAGAGATTAAACACATAACTACTGGTACAAACCCTCAGCCCCGAGGGTGGACTACTCCCTCCTCATTGTGGTGGCCGCCGGGATGATGAAGATGGCCACCGGAGATGATTCCCCCCTCCGGTAGGGTGCCAGAACGGGGTCTAGATTGGTTTTCGATGGCTACAGTGGAACTTCTCATCTAGGTTAACCCCGAGGGTTTTTGGAATTTTGGGGAATTTATAGGGTTAAGAGGGGGTGCGGGAGGCCATCGAGGTGGGCACAACCCACCTAGGCGCTGTGCCTGTGAGCGCCTGGTAGGTTGTGCCCCTCGGGCACCCCCGAGTTGCAGCTTTGGCCCATTGGAAGTGTCCTGGTCTATAAAAATCCTCAAAAAGTTTCACGGTGTTTGGACTCCGTTTGATATTGATTTCCTGTGATGTAAAAAAACATGCAAAAAAAGCAACTGGCACTAGGCACTATATCAATAGGTAAGTACCAAAAAATGATATAAAATGACTATAAAATGATTATAAAACATCCAAGAATGATAATATAATAGCATGGAATAATAAAAAATTATAGTACGTTGGAGATGTATCACCTAACAATCTTTCTGAGTTTCTTGACTTGATTGATATTCATGGACAACTCATTTCCCCATATGCAACAAAAAAGGGTCGAACAGTGGGTCAAAACCTCTGGCAGCAGGACCTACATGTGCAGGACCAAATTGTTAAAGACCCAAATATTAGAATGGTTCCTGCAATTGCAGATTCATCTGATTAATTCAAGCCACATGGAAAACCCATTTATCCAAACCAAGCATGATTAAGAACTAGGAAATATAACACTTGTATATGTTTCTCATGTATTAAGTGCAGCCAAATTCGATTTATTCCTCACATGCACAACACTACAAAATTCTACCCACGACAATTGGACCTCGCATTGCAGAATTGAACCAAGCAGTTAACTAAACACCACAACAAATGAACCAAACATTAACTGAGCACCACATTTCACAATATAACATACTCCTAATAGAAGATCAGATAGTTAACGAAACCAAGCATGCTTACCAACTTGGAAATATAGCAATTGTATTTGTTTCTCATGTATTTAGTACAACCAAATTCGATTTATTTCTCACATGGTATACAATAAGAGAATGCAGCCACAACAATTGAACATCGCATTGCAGAATTGAACCAAGCAGTTAACTAAACACCAGAACAAATGAACCAAACGTTAACTGAGCACCACATTGCACAATATAACATACTCCTAATAGAAGATCCGACAGTTAACCAAACCAAGCATGCTTAACAACTTGGAAATATAGCAATTGTATTTGTTTCTCATGTATTTAGTACATCCAAATTCGATTTATTTCTCACATGGTACACAATAACAGAATGCAGCCACAACAATTGAACGTCGCATTTGCAGAACTGAACCAAGTTAACTGAACACGACAACTAATTAACCAAATAGGTAATAAGTGAGCACCACATTGTACGACATATAGAACATATGCACTAGAGCAATAGATTGCATGGTAAAAGTAGATAGCACAATTCACTATAATTTGGTAAGGAAAGGAAGTAGTTAGCAAACTGAACATGGGTCCTTATAGTGATCTAATAAGACAAGCTACTCCTCATTGTCGGAGATATCGATGACGATTCGCTCCTTGGACATGGAAGAGGGTGAGGCCTCCACATCGTGGGTGCCATTGTCGTAGTGGTGAGTTGCCTGAGCCGCTCCGGGCACCAACCTTCTGGCTCTCGAGATGAGGTAAGCACATGCACGCTGAGAACACCTCGTAGTCTTTGTCAAAGGCACCGAGGGTGGCCTCGAGAAAACGCCACAAACTGTCGTTTAAAGCAGCCAACCACGTCGCGGCATCGGTGCGCGAGGCGTCGACGATGGCCTCTACGGCGAGGTGCTCCTCCAAGATCTGGGGGTTGATACGTCTCCAGCGTATCTATAATTTTTGATTGTTCCATGCTATTATATTATCTGTTTTGGATGTTTTATATGGATTAATATGCTATTTTATAAGATATTTGGGACTAACCTATTAACCTAGAGCCCAGTGCGAGTTCCTGTTTTTTCCTTGTTTTAGATTTTCGCAGAAAAGGAATACCAAACAGAGACCAAACGGAATAAAACATTCACCATGATTTTTCTGGGACCAGAAGACACCCAGGAGACTTGGAGTGCAAGTCAGAAGAGCCTCGAGGCGGCCTCAAGGGTCGAGGGTGTGCCCAGGGGGTGGGGCACGCCCCCAACCTTGTGGGCCCTTAGAGGATCCCCTGACCTAGATCTTCCTCCTATATATACTCTTATACCCCAAAAACATCCAGGGGAGCAACGAAACCACTTTTCCACCGCCGCAACCTTCTGTGCCCGTGAGATCCCATCTTGGGGCCTTTTTCGGCATCTTGCTGGAGGGAGATTCGATCACGGAAGGCTTATACATCAACACCATTGCCTCTCCGATGAAGCGTGACTAGTTTACCACAGACCTACGGGTCCATTAGCTAGTAGCTAGATGGCCTCTTCTCTCTCTTTGATTCTCAATACAAAGTTCTCCTCGATGTTCTTGGAGATCTATTCGATGTAATATTCTTTTGCGATGTGTTTGCCGAGATCTGATGAATTGTGGATTTATGATCAAGTTTATGATCAAGCATGCACAACCAATTTTAGCATCTATCAAGCAATTGGCGATGACTAGGTCATCTATATATGAGTATATTGACTTAGGAGTCAAATGAGAACATTTGATCATAGGTCATACTCATCGTTTAAGCTCAGGTGGGGTTACCACTTTTACATAATGCATTAATGTGTTCACACCATTAGAGTTGCTTTGACTCAATTCTTAGAGTTAAGCTCCCCTAGATGTGAGATCCCCTTAGAGGGATGAACTAACCTTGGGTTTTGTCGATGATGACTTCATGTAGGTGTTGAAGATGTGGATGCTCAATGTTGATGTAGATCATTTGGAGCAATCCTTTGGAGTGAGTTGCACTTTCAACTTGCCTACATGGGTTAGTCCCACAAGGAACAAACAACAATATCCATAGACATAGAGTGATGCACACACAAGATGATGTCCATGAAAACATTAGGTTACCTTGTCCCTTGCCTTACCAACATGAGGGTTTGTGACTCCTTGAACTAGTGCAAGATGTGAAGGTTGATTGCACTTGTTCTTGCCAAAATGATATGAGTGAAGAATGTTGGCGGAGTCACCCTCAAGAACTCTCTAGTTCTTCTTCTTCGGGATCCATATCATCTTGATGGGAATCCTTGGAGTTGTAGTTGTACTTGATGAAGTAGAACTTGGCGTAGTCTTGGGGACCCACTTGAACGAGGCTTTAGGTGCTTCTTCAAATGCATCAATCTCTTCTTGAAGCTTGTCCTTGCCTTTTTTCTTGTGGTCTTGTGGTGGAAGATCATCTTGAGCTTGTGTCCCTTGAAGGAAGAAGGATCATACTTCTCTTGTTGAGGAACAAACTTTGTCTTGGGGTATTGATCTTCTTCCCACTCAACTCCATTGGCGTTGAACTTTCGTTCAAAACCAACACCTTGATTCTTCCGGTGCCTTCCTTGCTTGCGTACAATTTCCTCGAATTGCTTACTCCCAGCAAGACTCTTGTAAACACCTTTCTCTATAATTCCCTTCAATAAACTATTTTCTTGCTCAAGTGTAACTGGGCTAAGAGAATCATTAGTGGAATCAAGAGAACTACTAGAAGCAACAACATTGGATTTGACATTATTATTGTTACTACTAGAGGAAGTATATTTCTTGTACTTGCTACTAGACTTGACTTGAGGCATGTAAGTAGACAAGAGTAAACGCTTGGCAATGTAAGAAGAACTTTTCTTGCGGAGATCATCATTGATTGCCTTTAAGAACTCATGCTCTTGCTCAAGATTGAGCTTTTCAAAGCGTAACTTCTCATGAGCCCTTAAAAGTTCTCGATGATCTTGAAGATAGTTTCATGAGCCAACTTAAGAGTGTTTAGTTCTTTAGTTAGAAGCTCAATTTTCTCCTTATCATTGTCATTTGTTTGATTAGCATGATTAATTGACGTTTCATCATAGTATTCATCACTAGAGTTGTCAACAAGTAAATCATCATCCACAAGCAAGTCATCTTCATCACTATTAAAATCAACATACTCGGGATGTGTTACCTTTAGACCTTTGGCCATGAAGCATCTTCCAACACCTTCATTTGGTGAGTTAAATATGTCGTAGGAGTTGGTTGACACAAGTGCTAGACCGGCAACACCTTCATCTTGAGTATATTCGGAGTCGGAGTGATAGCTTCTCTCGGAGTGATTGTCCGAGTCGGAGCCGGAAACCCATTCACCAACATGAGCTTGATTTCTTTGTTTTGTGTAGCTCCTTGATGACTTGTCCTTTCTTTCCGAATCCTTACTTCTCCGTGAGGGTCTTCGTTCGTAACGATCATCTCTACTCCTCCTCTCTCTTGGTGGTGATTCTTCTCTTTTGCTCCTTCTTCTTGGAGAATCTTCTCTTCTTTTGTAGGGTGCCGTACACTCATTGAGTAGTGTCCGGGTCTCCCACAATTGTAGCAATTGCGCTCTCGACTAGAAGATCTCTTGTCATTGTAAGACCTTGACTTGGAGCTTCTTTCTTTGCTTCTACTTTTGTAGAATTTGTTGAAGTTCTTCACCATTAAGCTCAATTCTTCATTGAAGGTTGGTTTCTCACTTGATGATGTGGGGGCTTCACTTGAGGCTTTGTAAGCACCACTTGACTTGTTGTGAAGTTCCTCCTTATCCTTGAGTGACATCTCATGAGCAACAATCCTTCCAATGACTTTCGTTGGCTTGAGATCTTTATAGTTTGGCATCATTTGGATCAATGTGCACACGGTATCATACTTTCCATCCAATGCTCTTAGGATTTTCTTGATGATGAATTTGTCGGTCATCTCTTCACTCCCTAAGCCGGCAATCTCATTTGTGATAAGAGCAAGCCTAGAGTACATTTCAGCGACACCTTCACCAGCCTTCATTTTGAACTTGTCAAGATGACTTTGGAGCACATCCAACTTGGATTCCTTGACGGATTTGGTACCTTCATGCATATCAATCAAAGTATCCCAAATTTCCTTTGCATTCTCAAGACGACTGATTTTGTTGAATTCTTCGGGGCACAATCCGTTGAAGATGATGTCAGATGCTTGAGCGTTGTATTGCAACATCTTCAATTCTTCCGCATTAGCTTCACGGTTCAGTTCTCTCCCATCGAAGAATTCACCTTGCAAGCCAATACAAATAATTGCCCAAACGGCGGGGTTATGTCCAAGAATATGCATTTTCATCTTATGCTTCCAACTAGCAAAATTAGTACCATCAAAGTAAGGACCTCTACGGTGATAATTTCCCTTGCTAGACGCCATACTCTCCTAGGTTGTGAAAACAAGGCTATGACCACCAAAAGCTATGGAAATCAAAGCAAATGGAGACCAACGCTCTGATACCACTTGTAGGACCTTGAAGTATGTCGAGAGGGGGTGATTAGACTACTTGACCAATAAATACTTAACCTTTTCCCAATTTTAGAGTTTGGCAGATTTTAGCTATTTTAGGACAAGTCAAGCAATCATCACACAATTCAAGCAAGCATGCAAAGAATGTATAGGAAGCGGAAATTAAAGCATGCAACTTGCAAGAAAGTAAAGGGAAGGGTTTGGAGGATTCAAACGCAATTGGAGACACGGATATTTTTGGCGTGGTTCCGATAGGTGGTGCTATCATACATCCACGTTGATGGAGACTTCAACCCACGAAGGGTAACGGCTGTGCGAGTCCACGGAGGGCTCCACCCAAGAAGGGTCCACGAAGAAGCAACCTTGTCTATCCCACCATGGCCGTCGCCCACGAAGGACTTGCCTCACTAGCGGTAGATCTTCATGAAGTAGGCGATCTCCTTGCCCTTACAAACTCCTTGGTTCAACTCCACAATCTTTCCGGAGGCTCCCAAGTGACACCTAGACAATCTAGGAGACACCACTCTCCAAGAAGTAACAAATGGTGCGTTGATGATGAACTCCTTGCTCTTGTGCTTCAAATGATAGTCTCCCCAACACTCAACTCTCTCTCATAGGATTTGGATCTGGTGGAAAGGGGGTTTGAGTGGAAAGCAACTTGGCGAAGGCTAGAGATCAAGATTCATATGGTAGGAATGGAATATCTTGGCCTCAACACATGAGTAGGTGGTTCTCTCTCAGAAATGGTAAGTTGGAACTGTAGGTTCGTTCTGATGGCTCTCTTCACGAATGAAGAGGAGGTGGAGGGGTATATATAGCCTCCACACAAAATATAACCGTTACACACAATTTACCAAACTCGGTGGGACCGAATCGTTAAACTCGGTCGGACCGATTTAGTAAACCTAGTGACCGTTAGTGATTTTCGGTGGGACTGACATGCATCTCGGTGAGGCCGATTCGGTTAGGGTTAGGGAATAACATAATCTCGGTGAGACCGATTACACAAACTCGGTGAGAACTATTTGGTAATAAGCTTTCTAGAGAGTTGGTCAGGTAAACTCGGTGGGACCGATTTGCTCTTTTTGGTGAGACCGAAATGTTACAAAAAAGGAAACAGGGAGTTTACATTGCAATCTCGGTGGGACCGATGGCTCACTTCGGTTAGACCAAAACTTTACGAAGGGAAACAGAGAGATTGCAACCCCATCTCGGTGAGACCGAGATCCCTATCGGTAAGACCGTTTTGCTTAGGGTTTGTGGCAGTGGCTATGACTTTTGGAATCGGTGGCGCCGGATAGAAAGAATCGGTGTGACCGATTTTGGCTTTAGGTTTAGGTCATTTGTGGATGTGGGAAAGTAGTTGAGGGTTTTGGAGCATATCACTAAGCACATGAAGCAAGAGGCTCATTAAGCAACACCTCATCCCTTCTTGATAGTATTGGCTTTTCCTATAGACTCAATGTGATCTTGGATCACTAAAATGTAAAATGAAGAGTCTTGAGCTTTTGAGCTCTAGCCAATCCTTTGTCCTTAGTATTTTGAGGGATCCACTTTCATCATCCATGCCATGCCATTCATTGAGCTTTCCTGAAACAATAGTCTTGGAATAGCATTAGCTCAATGAGCTATATGTTGTTATGAATTACCAAAACCACCTAGGGATAGTTGCACTTTCACGGTGTGTTTGCCGAGATCCGAAGAATTGTGGATTTATGATCAAGTTTATCTATCAATATGATTTGAATCTTCTCTGAATTCTTATATGCATGATTTGATATCTTTGCAAGTCTCTTCGAACTATCTATTTGGTTTGGCCAACTAGATTGGTTTTTCTTGCAATGGGAGAAGTGCTTAGCTTTGGTTTCAGTCTTGCGGTGTCCTTTCCCAGTGACAATAGGGGCAGCAAGGCACTTATTGTATTGTTGCTATCGAGGATAAAACTATGGAGTTTTCATCATATTGCTTGAGTTAATTCCTCTACATCATGTCATCTTGCCTAATGTGTTACTCCGTTCTTTATGAACTTAATACTCTAGATGCATGCTGGATAGCGGTCGATGTGTGGAGTAATACTAGTAGATGCAGAATCGTTTCGGTCTACTTGACATGGACGTGATTCCTATATTCACGATCATGGCCTTAGATATCGTCATAACTTTGCGCTTCTCTATCAATTGCTCGACAATAATTTGTTCGCCCATCGTAATAATTTCTATCTTGAGAGAAGCCTCTCGGGAAACCTATGGCCCTCGGGTCTATTTTACATCATATAAGTTTCCGATCTACAATTTTAGTTTCCTATTTCTTTTACTTTGCAATCTTTTACTTTCTGTTCCATATACCAAAAATACCAAAAATATTACTTTACCATTTATCATCTCTATCATATCTCACTTTGCAAATAACTGTGAAGGGATTGACAACCCCTTATTGCGTTGGGTGCAAGTTGGTGTTTGTTCGTGAAGGTATTCGGTGACTTGAGCGTTGTCTCCTACTGGATTGATACCTTGGTTCTCAAAACCTAAGGGACATTTTACTTACTCTACTTTGCTGCATCACCCTTTCCTCTTCAAGGGAAGAACCAACGCAAGCTAAAGAAGTAGCAGGAAGAATTTCCGGTGTCGTTGTCGGGGAGATCTACGCCAAGCCAAGACATACGAAGTACCCATCATAAACTCTCATCCCTCGCATTACATTATTTCCATTCGCCTCTCATTTTCCTCTCCCCCACTTCTAAAACGATTTTCAAAATGATTTGCCTTTTCTTCGCCCCTCTTTTGTTCGTCTTCTTTGCTTGGTTTTGTGTGCTCGTGTGTTGGATTGCTTGCTTTGTCACGATGGCTCAAGATAATACTAAATTGTGTGACTTTTCCAACACCATTAATAATGATTTTATTAGTACTCTGATTGCTCCCGATGCTAATGCAGAATCTTGTGAAATTAATACTGCTTTGTTGAATCTTGTTATGAAAGATCAATTTTCCGGCCTTCCCAATGAAGATGCGCAACCCATCTTAATAATTTCGTTGATTTGTGTGATACGCAAAAGAAAAAAGATGTGGGTAAATATATTGTTAAGTTGAAACTATTTCGGTTCTCGCTTAGTTCGCGCTAAAACTTGGTTTTCATCTTTGCCTCAAAATAGTATTGATTCATGGAATAAGTGTAAATATGCTCTTATTTCCAAGTACTTTCCTCCCGCTAAGATCATCTCCCTTAGGAACGATATGATGAATTTTAAGCAACTTGATCATGAACATGTTGCACAATCTTTGGAGAGGATGAAATTAATGATATGAAATTGTCCTACTCATGGCTTGAATTTGAGGATGATTATACAAAAAAATTATGCCGGATTGAATTTTGCTTCTAGAAATCTTTTGGATTCGGCCACGGGAGGCACTTTTATGGAAATTACTTTAGGAGAAGCTACAAAACTCCTAGATAATATTATGGTTAATTATTCTCAATGGCGTACCGAAAGATCTTCCACTAGTAAAAAGGTGCATGCAATTGAAGAAATAAATGTTTTGAGTGGAAAGATGGATGAGCTTATGAAATTGTTTTATAATAAGAATGCTCCTATTGATCCTAATGATATGGCTTTATCTACTTTGATTGAAAAATATAATGAATCTATGGATGTGAGTTTTGTTGGTAGGAAAATGTTGGTAATAATGCGTATAGAGGTAATTTTAATCCTAGGCCGTTTCCTAGTAATTCCTCTAATAATTATGGTAATTTATACAACAATTCCTATGGAAATTATAATAAGATTTCCTCTGAATTTGAGAATGATTTTAAAGAATTTATTAGTTCACAAAATAATTTCAATGCTTTGATTAAAGAAAAATTGCTTAGGATTGATGATTTGGCTAGGAACGTGGATAGAATTTCTCTTGATGTTGATTCTTTGAAACTTAGATCTATTCCACCTAAGCATGATATCAATGAGTCTCTCAAAGCCATGAGAATTTCCATTGATGAGTGCAAAGAAAGAACCGCTAAGATGCGCGCTAAAAAGATTGGTTTATAAAAACGTGTTCTTCTAGTTTGCGTGAAAATAATGATGAAGATCTTAAAGTGATTGATGTGACTCCTATTGAATCTTTGTTTTCCAATGTAAATCTTGGTAAAGATGGGACTGGAGATGAGTCAACTTTAGTTAGAAGGCGTCCCAATGATTCGGAGTTTTTAGATCTTGATGCAAAAATTGATGAAAGTGGGATTGGACAAGTCAAAACTTTAGATAGCAATGAACCCACTATTTTGGATTTCAAGGAATTTAATTATCATAATTGTTCTTTGATAGATTGTATTTCATTGTGTCAATCCATGTTGAATTCTCCTCATGCTTATAATCAAAACAAATCTTTTACTAAACATATCGTTGATGCTATGATGCAATCTTTTGAAGAATTGCTTAATTTGGAAGTTTCTATTCCTAGAAAACTTTATGATGAGTGGGAACCTACTATTAAGATAAAGATTAAAGATTATGAATGCTATGCTTTGTGTGATTTGAGTGCTAGTGTTTCCACAATTCCAAAAACTTTGTGTGATGTGTTAGGTTTCCGTGAATTTGATGATTGTTCCTTAAATTTGCATCTTGCAGATTCCACTATTAAGCAAGCTATGGGAAGAATTAATGATGTTCTTATTGTTGCAAATAGGAATTATCTGCCCGTAGATTTCACTGTTCTGGATATAGATTGCAATCCTACATCCTATTATTCTTTGTAGACCTTTCCTTAGAACGATTGGTGCAATTATTGATATGAAAGAAGAAAACATTATATTTCAATTTCCATTAAGGAAAGGCATGGAACACTTTCCAAGAAAGAAAAATAAATTGCCTAATGAATCTATTATGAGAGCCACTTAGATCTATTCGTGTTTTATTCCTAGCTAGGGGCGTTAAACGATAGCGCTTGTTGGGAGGCAACCCAATTTTATTTTATGTTTTTGCTTTTTAGGTTCGGTTTTGCTTTGAATAAATCATCTAGCCTCTGGTTAGATGTGTTTTTATGTTTTAACTAGTGTTTGTGCCAAGTAAGACCTTTGGGATAGCTTACGGTGATGGTTGATTTAATCTTACTGAAAAAACACAAACTCTAGGCCCAGTCTGATGTAGGGCGGAACCCTAATAGGAGATCTTTCACGTTTGGAGGGGATCCTACGGGGAGAACACGACGAACCAGCGGAAGAACACAAGGAAAAACACACACAAGAGGAACACTAAACCGACAAGTTTTGATTACACAAGGGCTAGATCACCGAACACATAAGGTACCACAAGATTCAAAATCAACAAAGGAAAGATACACGAGTAGCCGTTCTTCTCCGTGAGGAGGTCTTGATGGGGTCCACCCTAGAAGGGGGTCTTGAATCCGCTTGGGGGATCTTCTCCGAAGAGGTCCTGAGCTCCGAGGAGAAGTAACCAAGTGGATGAGCAAGGCTCTCACACAAACATGAGCTAAACCAATGCTAACCCTAGAAAGTTGGGGAAGAAAGAGTATATATAGTCTAGGGGCGAAGGGGTACAAGGGCTGCGGCCCCAATAGAAGTCAACACACAGGTGTCGGACGTCCGAAGGTCACCGGTCGTCCGGAGGCTCGAGAGGGTCCGGACGTCCGGAGGCCTTCGGACGTCCGAAGATTCGGCTCGGGCGCACATCGGTCGATCGTCCGGAGGATTTCGGACGTCCGTAGATTCGGTTCGGGTGTGCGTCGGTCGGACGTCCGGAGGCTGTCGGACGTCAGTAGATTCCATTCGGGAGCCCATCTGCTGGACGTCCGGAGGGCGTCGGTCGTCCGTGGCCTGGGGAGTCGCTGGACGTCCGGACTTGGTCGGACGTCCGAAGCCTGTAGCTTTGGCAGCCTTTCTTCTTCTTCTTCAACATGCTTGGTGTCCTCGTCGTCTTGGCTCTTGGAAGTAGTTGTTCCTTGGCTTATCTCCATGTACCTGATTACACATAGAGTTTCCGAATGAGGTAGTAGCCATGTCTCGTGAGTAGGAGGAGGGAGTTCGGAGAGGAGCAAGTTCACCTTATCTTCGATAGCCTTAGCTCGGGCTCGAGTCATGGGTCCACGTGGTGTTGAGGAAGATGTAGGTGCGTCCATGGGGATGAGTGAGGGATGCTCCGCATCATCTCCCCCCCCCCCCCCCCGTTGAGAGAGATCCGACCTCGGATCAAAAGCTTCATCTCCATGGTATGGTGCGAGGTCCTTGACATTGAAGATGTCGCTCACGTTGTACTTGTCTCAAGGTAGGTCGATCTTGTAGGCGTTGTCGTTGTAGCGTGCTAGCACCTTGAAAGGCCCATCGGCTCTAGGAAGAAGCTTGGACTTGCATTCTTTGGGGAAGCGGTCCTTGCGAAGGTGTAGCCACACTAGATCACCAATGTTGAAGACCATGGGTTGCTTGTTGACGTTGATCTTGGTCGCTAGTCATTGTACTTGGCGCTCGATGGTTTGTCTTGTATCCTCATGCATCTTCTTGATGTAGCTTGCCCGTGCACTCGCATCCATGTTGGTGCGCTCTTGTAAAGGAAGAGGTAGAATGTCCAATGGGGACAACGGGTTGAAGCCGTAGACGACCTCGAAGGGGGACTTGCCGGTAGTCGAATGTCTTGCACGATTGTAGGCGTACTCGGCGATGGGTAGACATGCTTCCCACTCCTTGATGTTCTTCTTGATCAAGACACGAAGTAGAGTCGATAGTGTGCGGTTCGTCACCTCCATTTGGCCGTCGGTTTGAGGATGGTATGCGGATGAGAACAAGAGCTTGATTCCGAGCTTGGCGCATAGGGTCTTCCAAAAGTAACTCAAGAACTTGACGTCACGATCGGAGATGATTGTCTTCGGTACTCCATGGAGTCGCAAGATTCCCCTACAAAAGGGATTTGCAATATGTGAAGCATCGTCTATCTTGTTGCAAGGAATGAAATGTGCCATCTTAGAAAATCTATCCACAACAACAAACACGAAATCCTTTCCATTTTGAGTTCTAGGCAAACCAAGTACAAAATCCATGCTAATGTCTTCCCAAGGTTGATAAGGGATAGGAAGAGGCATGTAAAGACCATGAGATTGAGCTTTAGACATAGCTTTGCGGCATGTAGAGCATCGGTTGGTGAAGCGTGAGACGTCGCGGAACATCTTGGGCCAAAAGTAGTTCTTGGAGAGCGTGGCGAATGTCTTGTCGCGTCCAAAGTGTCCCATGAGTCCGCCTCCATGAGCCTCTTGCAAAAGGAGCAACCGAAGAGAAGACTCGGGAATGCATAGTTTGTTAGCTCTCATAAGATAAGCATCCTTGATGTAATATTGTTCCCAAGAAGTATCGCCAAACACTTAGCATAAGGAATAGCAAAAGATGGGTCGTTAGCATACAATTCTTTTATGTGCTCAAAGCCAATAACATTCAACTCAAGTTTAGTGACAAGCGTGCATATGCGTGAAAGTGCATCGGCAACTACATTTTCTTTACCCTTAATGTACTTGATCACATAAGGAAAAGATTCAATAAATTCACTCCATTTTGCATGACGCTTGTTCAACTTAGTTTGACCTTTTAGGTACTTAAGCGTTTCATGATCAGTATGGATGACAAACTCATGCGGTCTAAGGTAATGTTCCCAAACATGTAGGACACGCACTAAAGCATACAATTCTTTGTCATAGATGGGATAGTTAAGTTGAGCACCGGAGAGTTTTTCACTAAAATAAGCAATGGCTCGTTTTTCTTGCATCAAAATTCCGCCAATTCCGGTACCACTTGCATCACAATGAACCTCAAAAGTTTTGTCCAAATTGGGCAAAGCAAGAATCGGAGCATGAGTAAGCAAAGACTTGAGCTCATCAAAAGCGATTGATTGCAAAGTTCCCCAAACAAAGGGAGTATTCTTCTTACTCAAAGCATGCAAAGGAGCGGCAATTGTGCTAAAATATTTCACAAAGCGACGATAAAAACCCGCAAGACCAAGAAAGCTACGCACTTGTTGCAAATTGGTGGGTTGGGGCCAAGATTTAATTGCTTCAATTTTAGATTCATCAACATGGACACCGTTTGAGGATACTACAAAACCCAAGAAAACCACTTTGTCAACACAAAATGTGCATTTTTTCAGGTTGGCATAAAGACTTTCCTTGCGAAGGGTTTGCAAAACAGCCCTAACATGATCAAGATGTTCTTTTATTGTTTTTCTAAACACAAGAATATCGTCGAAGTAAACCACAACAAAGACTCCAATATAAGGGCGAAACACATGATGCATAAGATGCACGAAAGTACCGGGAGCCTCCGATAGACCCATAGGCATCACTAACCACTCATATAAACCAAATTTGGTTTTGAAAGCAGTTTTCCATTCATCACCTTCTTGTATGCGGATTTGATAATAGCCACTTTTAAGATCAATTTTTGAGAAAAAGTTGGCTCCACTAAGTTCATCAAGCATACCATCTAAGCAAGGAATGGGATGCCTATAGCGAACGGTAATAGCATTTATAGGTCTACAATCGGAACATAAGCGGAAACTTCCATCGGGTTTAGGCACAAGTATAACGGGAACATCACACGGGCTTAGGCTTTCACGTACATGATCGTTGTTGATGAGTTGTTGTACTTGCCGTTGAATCTCCTTGGTTTCTTCGGGATTGACTCGATATGGAGCTTTGTTTGGGAGAGGTGCTCCGGGGACGAGGTCGATTCGATGCTCAATGCCTCGAAGAGGAGGTAGACCCGGAGGTAGCTCATCTTGGAATTCCTGCAAAAGAGATTGAAACACTAAAGGTAGCTCATGAGAGGTGTTAGTTGTTGGCTCTCCATCCTTGCACACAAGAACAAAGTGCATCACACTAGATGGGTTCTCACACACTTCTCTCATCTCACTTTTGGTGGCAAATAGGATGAGGTTTTTCTCTCAGAGGCGAAGAGGCGCTCAAGTTTGGCTTGTGGCTCTCACTCACTTTTTGGTGGATCACTTTCTCACTCCTGCCTCTATGATGGGTGGCTTGCTTGTCGGCTATCACTTGACTAGGAGACACAGGTCGTAGCACATATTCCTTCCCTTTCATCTTGAAGCTATAGTGATTGGTGCGCCCGTTGTGGAATACACCACGGTCGAATTGCCATGGTCGACCAAGAAGGAGGTGGCAAACCGTCATTGGGACCACATCACATTCCAAAGTGTCCTCATATGCACCAATTTTGAAGGAGACTTGGACCGTATGCTCTACTCGTAGTGCCAGAGTCACTTAGCTATTGAACCTTGTATGGAGTCGGGTGCTTCCTCTTGACCAATTGAAGCTTGGAGCATAGTTCTTCACTTGCCAAGTTGTGACAACTTCCTCCGTCGATGATGACCTTGACGGACCTTCCGTTGATGCCAGCCTTTGTGTGGAAGATGTTGCATCTTTGGTCGTCTTCTTGTTGATGTTGAAGAGTCAAGACCTTGGAGACAACGAGAGCGGGGCTCAAATCCTCATCGCAAAAGACTTGATCATCTTCATCTTCGTTCAGTCGCCGGTGCATGGCCACTTGCTCAAGGGCTTCCATCTCCTCATCACTCATTGAGTCATATGGGTCGTCATCGTTGAGGATCATGGTGCGCTTGTTGGTGCATTCGTAGGACTTGTGGCCTCGGCCGCCGCAAGTGAAACACTTGAAGGAGCTTGTTTTGATGGTCTCATCGGTCGGAGTAGATGATGAAGCACGCGGCTTGAAGTTGCTTGTAGTAGGAGGAGGACGACTTGAACTTGTCGAATTTCTCTTGTAACTCGACTTGTCATCGTTGTTTGTAAAAGGTTTGGTTGATGTAGATGTTGGAGGAGGTGTTGAAGCTTGGTTGTTGGAGAAGCCATAGGTCTTGGACGAGTACTTGGCGTACTTGAAGTCATCTTGCACTTGATGTTCTACCTTTGTAGCTTGATGCACGAGCTCAATGAGGGTGGAGTATGGTTGGAAGTCGCCGATCTTCTTGATGGGATGATTGAGTCCATTCAAGAAACGTGCCATAGTTTGCTCATCATCTTCCTTCACATTGGCTCGAATCATGGCTATCTCCATTTTCTTGTAGTATTCTTCAACACTCTTTGTTCCTTGCTTGAGGAGTTGGAGTTTCTTGAAGAGGTCACGGTTTTAGTAGGTTGGCACAAAACGTGCCCGCATGACATCCTTCATTTGAGCCCAAGTGGTGATTGGAGGTTCACCTCTTGCTTGTCGCCTCTCAAGGATTTGTTCCTGCCATATGAGCACATAGTCTTGGAACTCAAGTGATGCCATAGCTATTTTCTTTTCTTCATCGTAGTTGTGCAAACGAAAGATTTTGTCGACCTTCAATGCCCATGAGAGGTACTCTTCAGGGTCATTGCTTCCATTGAACTTGGGCATGGTGAATTTGAGCTTTCCATATCGTTGCTCTTCATTGTGTTGTTGGCGATGGTGATGATGACGTCCTTGACGTGGATGGCAATCGTCTTCATGTTGCTCTTGGCGTGTAGGAAGACCTTGATCAACTTGCTCTTGTTGAACTTGAGGTTGAGGTGGAACTTGACGAGCTTGTGGAGGAGCTTGAGGGACTTGACTTTGTACATGGGGTTGGTAGTTCCTTTCTTGGATTTCTTCTCGAAGGGCTTCCTCTTGATTGCACCGTTCACGATTGCGGTTGGCGAAGGATCAACTTGATTCTTGAAGGGCACGTTGCGCATCAAGAGCTTGCGCTTCTTGTTGTTGTTGTTGAAGACGTTGAGCCTTGGCGTCTTGTTCATCTTGGTGTAGACGCGCTCGTTCTTCCTCTTGGCGCCGTAGTCGTTGTCGTTCTTGAGCTTGGACAAAAGCGGCTTGGTTTGATTGAGGACGAGGGACTTGCTCATCGACTTGCTCTTGTGAATGCTTCTCATGTAGCGGGTTGCGAGATGCATGACGGTCTTGACGCGCGGCTCGTCGAAGAGTGTTCGAAGTAGGTGTACTTGAGTCGTAGAAGGTGTCGTCGGAGTGTCGACTCGAGCGGCTCCGTCTTGAGGATGAAGAAGTGGAATGATGCCGGTTTCTCATCAAGGCGCGGATCTCGTCCATTCTTGCATCATTCTCTTGCTTGTGAGCATCGAACTTGTTGTCGAAGTAGTTTCTTGTACGTTGCTCGGAGAGTCGCAAGTCGGTGGCAAGGTTGTCG
Source organism: Aegilops bicornis (assembly GCA_021605145.1). Lineage (NCBI taxonomy): Eukaryota > Viridiplantae > Streptophyta > Magnoliopsida > Poales > Poaceae > Aegilops > Aegilops bicornis. The sequence goes on from CM038671.1 coordinate 359,359,566, forward strand.
ATGCGGTCGCTCATTGCTTGTTGCTCTTGGTGCAAATATTGCCAGTACCAAAGAGGTGGCTCTTGGTGATGTATGATGACATGTCGTCGTCTTGCTCGAGGAAGAGTGGGTTGGTAGAAGTACTTGGCCTATCCATCATTCCAAGCAAAAATATGTGAGAGTTAGAAGGAGAAGAACTTATACCAATGTACCTTTGACCGATGTTGATGATGAATCAAGTTCACTCAAATGCGGACAATGAAATAGCACTATTGGTACCAATCCTTGTCGGTTCTCATACCTACACAAATAAAAGCTTATGGTGGAGCTTGGTGAGGATGGTGGCACAAAATTTGATGCAATTGTAAGTGAGTGTCAATAATGTTGGAAAAGGTACACAAATTTGCAAATGCAACAAGTAGACCAAGCAAATAATGGTACACGGAAACACACACGCAAATAGATAAGTGGGATTGCGCAAACCAAAAGTGAGCCATAATGTGGAATCCACGAAAATGCTCTTGTTGCACACTACTAGAGAGACGCTAGCACGATTGCACAATAGGCGGATATGGAACTTGTGCACAACCTACTAGGAAAAAATGCAACTATCTCTATCCCACGTATGCTATATGTATGGTATTTCGGTGCTATGATCCAAGATGATCCAATATGACAATCTTAATGTAGTATGATGCTATGGTTCTTGCTCGTAAGCTCTTTGCTTACCTTTCCTCTTTGCTTAAAAGCTTGGGTGGTTCTTTCACTTTTGATCTCTTTTCTCATGCAAAACTTCACGAACCAAGATAGAAATTGTGTATGCTATGACAACTTTGTGACACACAAATGGATCCCAAGATATGCACCACGGTGGTATGGTATGTATGCTATGGAGTATGATCACTAATGTGCACAAGTCACGTTGCCGGCAATACTCAATGGCTAGTCTCGATGGGTAAGCTACGCAAAAGTAAGGCCATGTGGGTATCAATGCAATTGCAAGGTATGACAAAGATGTCGATGATGTTACCGTCCTTGGCGATGATGTGACCCTTGCGAAGATGAGTTGAGGTGATGATGAAGTTGAACCGTACCTAGATAGCCGAAACACAATAGGACACGGGAACCACAACTCAAAATCTCAAGGACCAAAATGTGGCAAAATCGTCATAGGATGTATTGGGGAGGATGGTGGTGTATGTGGTTTTGGAATTTGTGGTGGAAGGTGGGGTGGTGGTGGTGGTTAAACGGAAGAATTTCAGTTTCGTCAGTGTTTCACGGACGTCCGGTGTTTTCCGGTCGTTCCTGGGGCTCCGGACGTCCGTAAAGCGTCGGTCGTCCGGCGAGGTCGGGGTCAATGCGAGTTGGGCCTGGGCGATTTTGAGGTGGAAGATGATGGTGAGGTCAAAATTGAACGGATTGATGGATGGAAAAGGGTGGGGAGGGTGGGAAAAGCTAGATCCACACGTAGCAAATCAAATCCATGGACCAAATCCAACAAACTTTCATCACACTAACAAATCACAAAAAAAATTTGGGGCTATTTTTGGTGGGGAATTTTCGGATTTAGGAAGAAAACGACAAAATCTAGCTAGAAAAAGAGGGGTAGGGGCTCCAAAAACGTGATCAACGTGGCTCATGATACCAAGATGATGTAGGGCGGAACCCTAATCGGAGATCTTTCACGTTTGGAGGGGATCCTCACGGGAGAACACGATTTAACCAGCGGAAGAACACAAGGAAAAACACACACAAGAGGAACACTAAACCGACAAGTTTTGATTACACAAGGGCTAGATCACCGAACACATAAGGTACCACAAGATTCAAAATCAACAAAGGAAAGATACACGAGTAGCCGTTCTTCTCCGTGAGGAGGTCTTGATGGGGTCCACCCTAGAAGGGGGTCTTGAATCCGCTTGGGGGATCTTCTCCGAAGAGGTCCTGAGCTCCGAGGAGAAGTAACCAAGTGGACGAGCAAAGCTCTCGCACAAACATGAGCTAAACCAATGCTAACCCTAGAAAGGTGGGGAAGAAAGAGTATATATAGTCTAGGGGGCGAAGGGGTACAAGGGCTGCGGCCCCAATCGAAGTCAACACACAGGTGTCGGACGTTCGGAGGTCACCGGTCGTCCGGAGGCTCGAGAGGGTCCGAACGTCCGGAGGCCTTCGGACGTCCGAAGATTCGGCTCTGGCGCACATCGGTCGGTCGTCTGGAGGATTTTGGACGTCCGTAGATTTGGTTCGGGTGTGCGTCGGTCGGACGTCCGGAGGCTGTCAGACGTCCGTAGATTCCATTCGGGAGCCCAGCTGCCAGACGTCCGGAGGGTGTCGGTCGTCCGTGGCCTGGGGAGGCGCCGGACGTCCGGACTTGGTCGGACGTCCGAAGCCTGTAGCTTTGGCAGACTTTCTTCCACTTCTTCTTCTTCAACATGCTTGGTGTCCTCGTCGTCTTGGCTCTTGGAAGTAGTTGTTCCTTGGCTTATCTCCATGTACCTGATTACACATAGAGTTTCCGAATGAGGTAGTAGCCATGTCTCGTGAGTAGGAGGAGGGAGTTCGGAGAGGAGCGAGTTCACCTTATCTTCGATAGCCTTAGCTCGGGCTCGAGTGATGGGTCCACGTGGTGTTGAGGAAGATGTAGGTGCGTCCATGGGGATGAGTGAGGGATGCTCCGCATCACAGTCCCAGAATTGTATAAAATCACAGAAGCGCGATAAAATCCAGAATTTTTTCCAGTAGATTGATATACAAATTTCGCCCGCTTTCCTAATTTTTCAGAATTATTTGAGTTACAGAAGTATGCGAACTTTCCAGATTGCTATAGACTTTTCTGTTTTTGATAGATTCTGTTTTTCGTGTATTGTTTGCTTATTTTGATGAATCTATGGTTAGTATCGGGGGGTATGAACCATGGAAAATTTGGAATACAATAGATATTACACGAATATAAATAAAGAATGAGTTCACAAAAGTACCAAAAGTGGTGATTTGTTTTCTTATACTAACGGAGCTTAAGAGATTTTCTGTTGAGTTTTGTGTTGTGAAGTTTCAAGTTTTGGGTAAGGATTTGATGGACTATGGAATACGGAGTGGCAAGAGCCTAAGCTTGGGGATGCCCAAGGCACCCCAAGGTAATATTCAAGGATGTCAAAAAGCCTAAGCTTGGGGATGCCCCGGGAAGGCATCCCCTCTTTCGTCTTTGTCTATCGGTAACTTTACTTGAGGCTATATTTTTATTCCCCACAAGATATGTGTTTTTCTTGGAGCGTCTTGTATGATTTGAGTATTTGCTTTTTAGTTTGCCACAATCATCCTTGCTATACACACCTTTTGAGAGAGACACGCATGAATCGTGAGTTATTAGAATTGCTCTATGTGCTTCACTTATATCTTTTGAGCCAGGCAAATTTGCTCCAGTGCTTCACTTATATATTTTTAGAGCACGGATGTGGCTTCCCGTTTATTATGACGTACATCATCATTGTCATATTGCTTTGCATGATCATGTAGTTGACATCCTATTTGTGGCAAAGCCACCGTTCATCATATTTTTTATACATGTCACTCTTGATTCATTGCACATCCCGGTACACCACCGGAGGCATTCACATAGAGTCATATTTTTGTTCTAGTATCGAGTTGTAATTTTTGAGTTGTAAGTAAATAGAAGTGTGATGATTTTCATTATTAGAGCATTGTCCCATGTGAGGAAATTAAAAAAAGAGTGAAAGGCCAAATAAAAAAAGAAGGCCCAAAAAAGGAAGGAAAGAAAAAAAGGGGGAAAAGAAAAAAGAGAGAGAAAAAGAGAGAAGGGACAATGTTACTATCCTTTTTGCCAGACTTGTGCTTCAAAGTAGCACCATGATATTCATGATAGAGAGTCTCTTATGTTGTCACTTTCATATACTAGTGGGAATTTTTAATTATAGAACTTGGCTTGTATATTCCAACGATGGGCTTCCTCAAACGTCCCAGGTCTTCATGAGCAAGCAAGTTGGATGCACACCCACTTAGTTTTCTTTTTGAGCTTTCATAAACTTATAGCTCTAGTGCATCCATTGCATGGCAATCCCTACTCACTCACATTGATATCTATTAAGGGGCATCTCCATAGCCCGTTGATACGCCTAGTTGATGTGAGACTATCTCCTCTTTTTTGTCTTCTCCACAACCACGGTCTATTCCACCTATAGTATTATGTCCATGGCTCACGCTCATGTATTGCATGAAAGTTGAAAAGGTTTGAGAACGTCAAAAGTATGAAACAATTTCTTGGCTTGTCATCAAGGTGGGTGCATGATTTGAATATTTTGTGTGAAGAAGATGTAGCTTAGCCAGACTATATGATTTTGTAGGGATAAGCTTTCTTCGGCCATGTTATTTTGAGAAGACATAATTATTTGTTAGTATGCTTGAAGTATATATTATTATTTTTATGTCAATATTAAACTTTTGTTTTGAATATTACGGATCTGAACATTCATGCCACAATAAAGAGAATTACATGGATAAATATGTTAGGTAGCATTCCACATCAAAAATACTATTTTTATCATTTACCTACTCGAGGACGAGCATGAATTAAGCTTGGGGATGCTTGATACGTCTCCAATGTATTTATAATTTTTTATTGTTCCATGCTATAATATTATCTATTTGGATGTTTTATATGCATTAATATGCTATTTTATATGATTTTTGGGACTAACCTATTAACCTAGATCCTAGTGCCAGTTCCTGTTTTTTCCTTGTTTTAGAGTTTCGCAGAAAAGGAATACCAAACGGAATAAAACTTTTGCCATGATTTTTCTTGGACCAGAAGACACCCAGGAGACTTGGAGTGCAAGTCAGAAGATCCTCGAGGCGGCCACAAGGGTCGAGGGCGCGCCCATGTGGTGGGGTGGGCCCCCCAACCTTGTGGGCCCCTCGAGGATCCCCTGACCTAGATCTTCCTCCTATATATACTCTTATACCCCAAAAACATCCAGGGGAGCAATGAAAGCACTTTTCCACCGCTGCAACCTTCTGTACCCGTGACATCCCATCGTTGGGCCTTTTCCGGCGTCCTGCTGGAGGGGGATTCGATCACGGAGGGCTTCTACATCAACACCATTGCCTCTTCGATGAAGCGTGAGTAGTTTACCATAGACCTACGGGTCCATTAGCTAGTAGCTAGATGGCTTCTTCTCTCTCTTTGATTCTCAATACAAAGTTCTCCTCGATGTTCTTGGAGATCTATTCGATGTAATATTCTTTTGCGATGTGTTTGCCGAGATCTGATGAATTGTGGATTTATGATCAAGTTTATCTATGAATATTATTTGAATCTTCCCTGAATTCTTATATGCATGATTTGATATCTTTGCAAGTCCCTTCGAACTATCGATTTGGTTTGGCCAACTAGATTGGTTTTTCTTGTAATGGGAGAAGTCCTTAGCTTTGGGTTCAATCTTGCGGTGTTCTTTCCCAAAGGATGAGGGGGCAGCAAGGCACGTATTGTATTGTTGCCATCGAGGATAAAAATATGGGGTTTTCATCATATTTCTTGAGATAATTCCTCTACATCATGTCATCTTGCCTAATGCGTTACTCTGCTCTTTATGAAATTAATACTCTAGATGCATGTTGGATAGCGGTCAATGTGTGGAGTAATAGTAGTATGTGCAGAATCGTTTCGGTCTACTTGACACGGACGTGATGCCTATATTCATCATCATTGCCTTAGATATCGTCATAACTTTGCGCTTTTCTATCAATTGCTCGGCAGTAATTTGTTAACCACCGTAATAATTTCTATCTTGAGAGAAGCCTCTAGTGAAACCTATGGCCCCCGGGTCTATTTTATATCATATAAGTTTCCGATCTACAATTTCAGTTTCCTTTTTCTTTACTTTGCAATCTTTTACTTTCCGTTCCATATACCAAAAATATTACTTTACTGTTTATCACCTCTATCAGATCTCACTTTGCAAAGAACCGTGAAGGGATTGACAACCCCTTATCGTGTTGGGTGGAAGTTGGTGTTTGTTTGTGCAGGTATTCGGTGACTGGAGTCTCCTACTGGATTGATACCTTGGTTCTCAAAAGCTGAGGTAAATACTTACTCTACTTTGCTTCATCACCCTTTCCTCTTCAAGGGAAAAACCAATGCAAGCTCAAGAAGTAGCAGGGGTCGGCATAAATGGCAGCCATCGCGACCTCATCTGCGCGTGCAGCCACGATTTGCTTCTCCGCTGCCAAATGGTCCTTGAGATCCTGGCTATATTGCGTGCACCATGGCTTAGGGTGATGCTTATTTGGTGGAGGGGTCGGTGATTTGGGTGGAAGGTGTCGCGCCAGCTGTCGGTGAATGTGGGATGTGGAAGGAGGAGGATGATGGGGTCGGGTGTGGATTACCTACCTGGATAGGCGAGACCGAGTAGCGTGAAGGAGGTCGCCGGCGAGGAGGCCGCGCTGCAAGCAAGGAGTGAAGGTTCCAAGTTGGAAAGGAAGGCGGAAATAGGGGAAATGTTTCTTTTGGTAAGGGGAGGTGGTGAGGCGGTAGACACTTTTGCGGAAGCCGAAATTTTTGAATCGCTTCAGCGAAAAACCTGGCGCGCAAAGTGTCATCAGATGGTGCTCCAGGATATTTTGTACTGCATCTCACACAATTGGTGATAATAAACAGTGTAAGATCTACTTGATTTTTCATCTTTATTTGAATTACATAATGGGTCACAGTGACAATGGACAAACGATATTCGTTGCCTCTTCATCCTTTCTATATTTTTCCTGGTGTCAACGTAGAACAACACGAGTGTTGTGTCAATTTTTGGGATTTTTCGGGGTTCGCTTGGACATTTTTATACATTAACTGAGTTTTCTATGCATTCATGTGCATAATTCAAATTTGAACTACATGCACATGCTCCAATGCATATAAATTGGTTCAAAATTGGAATGTGTGTCCTTGATTACATGCTTAAGTCCCATGAAAGAAATGATAATGAATGTCAAACACCTTGCCACCATCGCTCGGACGCTAACATTGAGATACATGGTTTTTAAATTCTAGTGAATCAAAAACGCGTCAGAAATTTATGAAACTTGACATGCTAGCATGGAACGGCATCAACATGCAGTGGTAAAAATATTGTCCTATTTGGGGCAGGTTGGGGTATATAAGCTTCTCACAAACCAGAGCTTCTCACAACAAGCCTCATGGTTACGGTGAGGAACGTTTCACCTTCTCGACTTAAACGATATCCGTTGCCTCTTCTTGATTTCAATTCTTTTTATTTGTCAACATAGAACAACATGAGTGTTGTGTCAATTTTTGGAAATTTTCGGGGCACATTTGGATATTTTTATACATTAACTGAGTTTTCTATGCATTTATGTGCATAATTCAAATTTGAACTACAGGCACATGCTCTAATACATATAAATTGGTTGAAAATTCAAAGATGTGTCCTTGGTTGCATGCTTAGGTCCCATGCAAGAAATGGGAATGAATGTCAAACACCCTGCCACCGTCACTCGGCCGCAAACATTGAGATACCTGGTTTTTAAATTCTAGTAAATCCAAAACTCATCTAAAATTCATGAAACTTGACATGCTATCATGGAGTGGCATCAAACATGTCGTGGTAAAAATTTGTCCCATTTGGGGCAGGTTTGGGTATAAGCTTCTCAAAAACCAGAGCTTCTCACAACAAGCCTGATGGTTTCGGTAGGGAACGTGCCACCTTTGGGGACGAAACTATATCCGTTGCCTCTTATTGCTTTCAAAAAAATTCTAGTGTCAACAGAGAATAACAGGAGTGTTGTGCTAAATTTTGGAATTTTTCATGGTTCGTTTGGACATTTTTGTACATTAACTGGGTTTTCTAGGCATTTTATGTGCATAATTCAAATTTTAACTACATGCACATGCTCCAGTGCATATAAATTGGTTGAAAAATCAAATCTGTGTCCTTGGGTGCATGCTTAGGTCCCATGCAGAAATGGGAATGAATTTCAAACACCAGGGCACTGTTGATTGCCGGTAAAACATTGAGATACTTTGTTTTTAAATTCTAGTAAATCCAATACTCGTATGAAATTCATGAAACTTGGCATGCTATCATGGAGCATCATCAACATGCCGTGGTAAAATTTTTATCCCATTTGGGGGAGGTTTGGGTATAAGCTTCTCACAAACCAGAGCTTCTCACAACAAGCCTGATGGTTTCAGTAGGGAACGTGCCACCTTTGGGGATGAAACAATATCCGTTGCCTCTTATTGCTTTCAAAAAATTTCTAGTGTCAACATAGAACAACAAGAGTGTTGTCTTAAAATTTGGAATTTTTCGGGGTTCATTTGGACATTTTTATACATTAACTGGGTTTCCTAGGCATTTTATGTGCATAATTCAAATTTTAACAACATGCACATGCTCTAGTGCATATAAATTGGTTGAAAAATCAAATCTGTGTCCTTGGGTGCATGCTTAGGTCCCATGAAGAAATGGGAATGAATTTCAAACACCAGGGCACTGTTGATTGCCGGTAAAACATTGAGATACTTTGTTTTTAAATTCTAGTAAATCCAAAACTCGTCTAAAATTCATGAAACTTGGCATGCTATCATGGAATGGCACCCGACATGTTGTGGTATTTTTCGTGTCCATTTTGAGAGAAGGTGCACTTGAATGACAACCAACAAAGGCATTTTGAAAAAATAGTTGCCACTTTAATATCTCAAACATTTGTATAATTCAAATCGTGTACGTTCTGTTAACCATTCACGTGACGCCACGTGTCTTGGTTTTAATGGCTATAGGAGGTGCAGTGCAGACAGCTGCTTGACTAAACGGGAGGTGTGTGAGCGCAGTCTGGTGCGCAGGCTCACCGAGAGGCTCACCGGGAAGTGTGCGAGCTATTCAACGCAAGATTTGTGCATCTTTTCAATGCAAACGGTTCAAATTGAATAAGGTATGCAAATTAAACCCAGACTTTGGCGCTAAGCCAAGAGACACTGCGATTTTTTAAAATATGCAGCTAAAAATCACTAGCACTATCTAATTTTTGCAACTAAAATTCAGTAATTAAGCATAGATTTCATTCATAGATTAACTAGTCGTTCTCACCGGGAAGCGAGACAAGCTTGGACCGCCGCCCGCCTCGCTCCCACTGGTCTGTATTAATGGCGCGGCCGAGCGGCCGCATCCCAATCCTCGCCACACACACAACCTTCTCTCTCCGCCTGCATCCTCGACGCCGCTCTCAGTCCTCGAAGCCGTCAGTGTATGAGGATGCCGCCGAAGCGCCCCATCAGAGGGAGTGGCGATGCCAGGGCTGCTGAAGCACCAGAACACGGCGTGAATATGGAGACAGAGATTTCTGTCACCGCCGACGAGGTGGAGAACGAGGCTGCCAACAAGCGGAGGCGGGACGAGAAAGAACCGCAAGCGACTCCAGTAGGCCTAGACTTTGTCAGCAACCTCCCCGAATCAAATATGGGGCGAGGACTGCCGCCCTTTCTCGGCGGTGGCGCCCCCATGGCTCCTCACCCCTATCGACCTCCTTGACGCCCATGAGCTCTGGCATGGCTATCTCAAAAGCTTGGATATGTTCTCCCAGATCATCGGCAGTCACCATGGCCTAATTAGAGGCTTTATCACGGGCATGTTCCGTTCCAATGGCAACGACTGAGCCAAGCTTGACGAGTGGTTCCGATCACCTGCCATAGATCAGCTCAAGAAGCTCAGTTTTAATGATGGGCATATGCGCTCGTTGCCAAGGCCCGCGCTCCGCTTCGCGCCCACGCTACGCCTTGCCAAGTTCATGAACTGCCATCCCCCCCTTAATGACGCGCCCGCTCTTTTTCTACCACGACTGAAGCACCTCGAGCTTGTCGCCGTCTACATCCCAAAGGATGATATGGAGCTCCTACTCCTGTAACATCCCAAATTTTCAATTTGGAATGTTATACATAGATCATTCATGCATATCATATTTCATTTGCATATTTGCTTTGCGATCCTAGAAATTCTAAGCAACTCAAGGACCCACGGAGAGAGTTGGGGATTTCACCATTTTCATATTTGAATTTAACCAAATATTGAAACAAGGATCATTTGTTTTTTTGCTTGCTGCTTGGAGCCTATGGATGGAGAGAAACATATTAGCCCTATTGCATGGGGGTAAAGATGGCTGGCGTCGACCCCTATTCATGGATGTTTTTTTGCTTGCTGCTTGGAGCCTATGGATGGAGAGAAACAACCAACATTTCAGGGGGATTCCACACTCCTTCGAGGCATGGCTAGCTAGATTCAAAAACCTCTTGAAGCTGGTAGTTCACAACTGTCCAGAGAAATCTCATCCTTTTCTCTCTGATTGCATTGTAAGTTTGGGACGCTAGTCTTGGTTTTGATAGCTTGTACGGCCGGGGGGCCTAAAACCCATTGTAACACACATGTAACTGTTCTCTTGTGAGTAAGACAAAGGTCAGTGGGAGCCTCTTCCACTATCGTTAACCCTCAAAAAAAAGGATCATTTGTTTTAATTATTTTTCTCTCCAAAAATATTTCGTATAAAAAATGTATGATAGGGGATACTATGACTTCCCCAAAAATAATGAAATATTGGAGGAAAAATATTAAAAACAAATAAACATTTTTATTTGTATTTTATTGCTATTTTATTTGAGTTAGAAAAAATATGCGTTTTTTCAAAATTGCACTAAAGTCGTAAATAAATGTTCACCTTGTCCGGTAGATTTTTAGAGGACAGGGAAAATTTATCTCAGGATTTTTCGAGTCAGTTTAGTATTTCTTTTCTTCGTTTTTCTACACATCGGAATATTGAAAAAAAGAACCGACCTTACCGGGCCGTGTCCGCCTCGGACACTGACCCGCCGGGCCTTTAAAGCCCGAGGCGAAAACCGACCAAATTTCCGCCCCAAACCCTAGCCCGCTCGAGCCGCCCGAGCCGCCGCCTCATGGCGGCCTTCGACCATGCCGCCCGACCCGGCGCCGCCTCGTCTGTCTGCCGCCCGCCATCGCAGCCAACCTCGCCGGAGGTAGCAGCCGCCGGTTTTCGTCGGAAAACCGTTCGGTTATTTTTTGAAAACCTAGATTCGTTTTTTTAATAGATCGATTCAGGTTTTTTTTTCTGCGGTTTAGTTATTTCGCGGACGTTCGTCCATAAGTTCGTTTTAACGAAAGTCGTTCACCCGTTAGTCATAGACAGCGAACGTTCGTTCGTTAGCCTGTTCGTCAGTTTTTCCTTTTTCCAGGGTTTTTCCGCGATTATTTTCGATCGTGATTTCTGACCCGATTTTCGTTTTAGTTTATCTTTTCGCTCGTTTATTGGAATTAGGCGATTCAATTGCCTAGATCTTCGTCTCGAAGCCCTCTTTCTGTTTAACCAACTTGAACAAGATTTTGGTACTGTAAAATTTGACTTTATTCCAGATTAGTAAACGGATCTTGTTTCTTTCGTAGTTTGAGTCTCGTTGCTCCGTTTGATTTGATTCTTTTTGCAAATCAAATCTCTTCAGTTGAGTTTCAGATTCGATCTTCTTATTTGAGTTCTACCCATGAATCTTCGATTGATTGCTTATGTATGATATTGTTTGTTTGCGATAGAATTCCCGGAGTGCGAAGCGTGCTACTACGAGTGTTTAGGATTTGCGGATCATCGGCAAGGCAAGTAACACATTGATCATACTCTTTTCATACCCAATTTTTATGCATTAGACTCAATACTCAAACACTGCATGATTAGGATGTGATTAACTTGTGGGTATTGGGAAGTAGATGATGAGGTAGAACCTATTGCCCTGTTTATTACCAAACCTTGGGAGTTACTTCTACATTATGCTTATACTGGTATGTTATGCTCGTAGACGTGGTTTGGGTGAGTGAATCCATGACAGATGTGAGATGGTTATTTAATCATTCAACTTAAGGTGGCCACTTTAATACACATCTGGGTGGATTGCTTGTTTTGGGCACCTGGAGAATCCAGTGTTGTCCTAGGATATCCCGGAGTACCCGTGTGATAATCCTACGGTCCGCCACCCAGGCTCAAAGGGATCTGAGATATTTCATGCTAGAAACTTCCGTGTGCAGCCAAAAGCTATTATGGGCTCTAGCATAGTTGAGTAAGTTGCATGACCTCTTCCAGTGGTAGGCTAGTAGATGTAGAGGTTTGTAGGTTGGTACTGTCTACCCGGGGTTAGAGTTAATTCTTCAGAAAGACTGTGTCTCGGTCATCCGTTTCTCAAACACCATGAAGTGCGAGAAATCCAACGGAGGAGATCGAGTCTTGTGGGGAAAAGTGCGCAAACCTCTGCAGAGTGTACAATCTAATCATGGTTAGCTATGTCCCCGGTTATGGACATCTTGAGTATCTAGTACTTGGATTATCATATGTATCTCATCACTCTAATTTAATTGTTGCGTTGATAATTACTTTTAATTGGGATTGAGTTGGAGGTGCCTTCTCAATGTTGTTCAACCACCATGATAGTTAAATAAAATATATTCCTTTGTTGTAGGAAAAAATTGGCTTTTCGCAAAACAATATAACCATAGAGCCTTTCCACCAGCCAAATATGCATATAGTGATAGCATTATTTCTGTTCTTGCTCTACTGTGTTATATTGCCAGCATATTCCATGTGCTGACTTGTTTTCGGGCTGCAACGTATCATGTTGCAGACTTTTTAGACGATGAGTAAAGGTATGATAGGTCGTTGTTGTGCATCTCAGCTATGCCGTTGGAGTTGATGGACTCACTTATCTTCCTAGTCTTCCGCTGTTATCTTAATTAGATGGCCTTAAGCCATATTTATTGGGATAAGTTCTCTTTTGAGACATTCGATGTAATAAGTGTGTGATTGCTACTCTGTTATAAATCCTTCGAGTACTGTGTGTGTCAGCATTACCGATCCAGGGATGACACGGAAGCACAGAGACTTGACCGTTTGAGGTCGGGTCGCTACAAGATGGTATCAGAGAACACGCTAAGTGTAGGACACGACCACTAAGATAAGCCATAAGTCACTCTTCTCTACTCATTTCTGACTCCTCTCCATTTTCTACTCTTTAGGATGGCAGATTCGAGAAACAAGTTTGCACAACCGGATGAAGACACACCCTTTGAACGACACTTGAAGGAAGTGACTAGGTACCTAAACAACGGAATACCAAGCTTCACCGGGACCTACACCGCCACTTTACCAGAAGAGGAGCGCTGGATGATTCGAGTCCAAGTTCCAGGAAGGACATTCACGCCAGTTACGGAGCCCATAGAATTTTCCTTTGATGCACCCACCTGGAGTCTAGGAAAGAATATGGCAGCCTACATCGCCATGGGATGCATCGGTGAAGTTTACCACAAGGATCTCAAGGATACTATCTAACAGATATGTGGGCGCCGAGACGAGCAATGGGAGATGATCAGCACCAGGAAGGACAGGTCCATTGCAGCTTTCATCTAGGAGTTAAACCAGCACATTCGACGCCAGGAGAACCAGATGTGTGCAAGCATGATAGATTTGAAGAAGGCGATGACAAGGATCACTGAGCTAGAAGAGGAACTCAAGTCTACATGTCATGGATATGAGGAGGAAATCGCAACACTATTGGAGAAGAATGACGACCTGATAAAGAAGATAGGAGTTTTCATGGGAGACCCCGCGCCAGGAGGAGAAGACGACGAGCCCAAGGAAATTCGTTCTGAAGACTACATCATCATCGACGACACCGACTCCGACCCTGATGGTAGTGATGACGATTTTGAAGATGAAGCTGGAGCGGATATCATGGAGTCTTCCATCGATCAAAATTTCTAGATGACCACCATATGATTAGTAGTCTTTTCCCATGTATATAGTATAGTCTGAGCACTGTAACGATAGTACTAGACCAATTGTATGCCCTTGCTTGATTTGATTGAGTGATATGATTGTGTTTGTCTCATGTGCATATGGGTAGTGCTTTCTCTCTAGACCTCATTTCTATTCTAATCTCTCCCCTCTAAACCCATCAGATGCCTACGAGACGTGACACCAGATTTGTATTCCCACCGGAGATCACCCAGTTGATCCAGCAGTAGAATGCCTTGATGCAGATATTAGTCCAGAACCAAGGCAACAATAACAACAACAACCCGCCACCACCACATCTAGTTGACAACTAAAGCCGTTTTCTGAGGTTGCAGCCGCCAGTGTTTTCTAGTAGCACTGAGCCAATAGTTGCGGATGACTGGCTACGCAAGATTGGAAGGGAGTTAACCACCGCAGGATGCATAGATGCTGAGAAGGTGCGTTTTGCCGCACATTAGTTGGATGGACCAGCAACTTCATGGTGGGAAAATTACATATCCACTTTCCCTATAGCCAATATCACCTGGATCAGTTTCATCAAGCATTCTGCACAGCCCATGTCTCAACTGGAGCTATGAGCATGAAGAAGCGCAAGTTCCGCAACTTGCACCAGGGAAATCGTACTGTAGCTCAGTACGTAGGGTAGTTTAGTAAGCTATCTCGTTATGCCCCTGATGATGTGGCCACAGATGCCGCGAAGCAGGAGAAGTTTATGGAAGGGCTGAATGATGAGATGAGCATGCAGTTGATGGTGGAAACATTTAACAACTACCAGGAGCTGGTAGACAAGGCTCTTATGATGGAAAGGAAGCAGCAGCAGATTGAGAGCCGCAAGAGGAAGTATGGGCAAGGAAGGTACACCTCAGGAGCTCAGCAGAAGCCTCGTTTAACCCCGAACTCGGGAGAATTTACCCGTAACCATGGAGGCCATACCCACAATGGAGGAAGTTCGCATAACCACAATGGTCCCAAGAATGGGAATGGGAACGGAGCAAGCAACAATCAGAACCGCCCCAATCCAGCCACACCCGCCAAGAGAGACCTAAGTCACATTACTTGCTTCAAGTGCGGAAGACTGGACACTATGCCACATAGTGCCCTGAAGCAAATAATGGAAATGGTAATGGGAGCACTGGGAAGAAGCCCAATCCATTTAACAAAGGACAAGTGAACCACGTTAACGTGGAGGAGGTTGAAGAGCAACCAGACGCAGTTATCGGTAACTTTTTGGTTAAGTCTATTACCGCTCTTGTTCTTTTCGATACTGGTGCATCGCATTCATACATATCAAGGGGATTCGTGCATAAGTTTAAGTTGCCAACCCAAGCCCTTAGGACACCCATGTTAGTAAGTTCACCTGGAGCAGAGTATATGGCCAGCCGATGGTGCGACCGGATACCCTTAACCATTGGTAGCCATGTTTTCCCATCAGACCTAATAATTTTGGAGTCACAAGGATTGGATGTGATATTAGGCATGGACTGGATGTCGAAGTATGAAGGAAGCATTGACTGTGCTAGTAAGTCAATTCTGCTCACCACCCCGGAGGGAAAAAGGATCAAGTATGTATCCAGGCATTCGCCAAAGAGAAACCAAGTAAATTCCCTCTTAGGAGTTGTTCAGGAGGAAGTACCTATTGTGAAGGATTACCCAGATGTATTTACAGAGGAATTACCAGGCATGCTGCCAGATCAAGACATCGAGTTTTTGATAGAACTGTTGCTAGGCACCGGACCGATATCGAAGAGACCATACCGGATGCTCGCAAATGATCTGGAGGAGATCAAGAAGCAGATTAAGGAGTTATTGGAGAAAGGTTACATCCGACGAAGTTCATCACCATGGGGAGCCCCAGTGCTCTTGGTTGAGAAGAAGGATGGATCCTTAAGGATAGTTGTTGATTATGGCGCACTAAATGAGGTGACGATCAAGAACAAGTACCAATTGCCGATGATCAATGATTTGTTTGACCAGCTGCAAGGAGCTAAAGTGTTTTGGAAGATCGATCTGCGATCAGGATATCACTAGCTGAAGATTCGAGAAAACGATATACCAAAAACAGCATTCACCACAAGACGGGTTATATGAGTATATGGTCATGTCATTTGGACTAACTAACGCCCCTGCCTATTTCATGAGTATGATGAATAAGGTGTTCATGGAATTTTTGGATAAGTTTGTAGTGGTGTTCACTGATGATATAATGGTATACTTGAAGAATGAAGAGGAGCACAAGGAGCATTTGCGTCTAGTTCTCGAGAAGCTCAGGGAACATCAGTTGTATGCCAAGTTCAGCAAATATGAGTTTTGGTTGAAGGAAGTAGGATTCCTTGGACATGTTATATTAGGAGTAGGTAAAGCAGTAGAACCCACCAAGGTTCAGGCAGTCACTGAGTGGTTGGCACCCACCTCAGTTAGCGAGATCCGCAGTTTTCTTGGACTCACGGGATACTATCGGAGATTCATTGAGAATTTTTCTAAGATTGTGAAGCCCATGACGGAGTTCTTGAAGAAGGATACCAAATTCCAATGGACGGAAGAATGCGAGGCAAGTTTTCAGGAGTTGAAGAAATGTTTGACTACAGCCCCAGTGCTGATTCTGCCGGATATACGCAAGGACTTCTAAGTGTATTGCGATGCTTCATGCTTAGGACTTGGAGGTGTACTTATGCAAGACGGAAGAGCTGTTTCGTATGCATCTCGACAGCTTCGACCGCATGAGTTGAATTATGCTACTCATGATTTGGAGTTAGTAGCCGTAGTGCATGCACTCAAGACTTGGAGACATTACCTTATTGGAAACCGTTGCGATGTGTACACGGATCACAAGAGTTTGAAGTACATTTTTACCCAAAAGGAGCTGAACCTTAGGCAAAGGAGATGGTTGGAGCTCATAAAGGATTATGATATGAAGCTGCACTATCATCCAGGAAAGGTCAATGTCGTAGCCGACGCTCTGAGCCGAAAGAGTTATGCCAATACCCTCGTAAGTGAAGGATTGCCAAAGGAGTTAGCATAGGATCTCAGGGAACTACGACTGGAGATAGTCCCTAGAGGTTTTGTTGAAGCATTGGAAGTTCAATCTACATTGTTGGGAAAGATTCAAGAAGCTCAGAAGGATGACAAAGAAATTGCAGAGATAAAAAGAGAATGAGCAAAGGAAAGACCAAAGGTTTTCGTGAGGATGAGCATGATACCTTATGGTTTGAGGACCGTATTTATGTACCCAACAACGCAGAGATCAGGAAGTTGATACTTCAGGAGGCCCATGACTCGCCATACTCAATTCACCCCGGAAACACCAAGATGTATTTGGATTTGAAGGAGCATTTCTGGTGGACTGGTATGAAGAAGGATATTGCCGAGTATGTAGCCGTATGTGATGTATGTCAGAGAGTGAAGGCAGAACATCAGAAGCCAGCAGGATTACTACAACCTATGCCGATACCCGAATGGAAGTGGGATAAGCTTGGCATGGATTTCATCACCGGATTGCCCAAGACCCGATCGGGATATGATTCTATCTGGGTAGTAGTTGATCGCTTGACTAAAGTGGCTCACTTTATCCCAGTGAAAACCACCTATACAAGTGCGAAGTTGGCCAAGATATATATGACCAGGATCGTATGTCTGCACGGAGTTCCGAGGACCATCAGACGAGATAGAGGAACACAGTTCACTTCAAAGTTTTGGCATCACTGCACGGACTTTGGGTACCAGGCTGGAGTTCAAGAGAGCTTTTCATCCGCATGATCGATGGATGCATCGAGACAGTCAACCAGATTCTGGAGGACATGTTGAGAGCTTGTGCACTAGATTATGGATCTAGTTGGGATGACAATTTGCCCTACGCGGAGTTCTCTTACAACAACATCTACCAGGCCAGTTTGAAGATGGCACCTTTCGAAGCCCTGTATGGGAGAAGATGCCGAATGCCGTTGATGTGGGATGAAGTAGGAGACCGTCCATTGTTTGGACCGGATTTGATCAAAGAGTCTGAAGAGAAGGTTAAACTGATTCGAGATCGACTGAAGGTAGCTTAGTCCAGACAGAAGAGTTATGCAGACTCGAAATGCAAGGAGGTAGTATATGAGATCGGAGACAGAGCATATCTTTGAGTGTCACCTCTACGAGGCGTTAAACGTTTTGGAGTTAAGGGAAAGTTAGCCCCGAGATTTGTAGGACCATACCATGTTTTGGAACTCATGGGAGAGGTATCCTACAAGTTGGAGTTACCTGAAGGACTGTCTGGAGTTCATGATGTGTTTCACGTATCCAAGTTGAATAAGTGCCATGAAGAGATGGCCGATATACCGCTAAGAGATACAATGCCCCTGGAAGCAATTCAGTTGGACAGTGATCTGACCTATGATGAGAAACCGGTCAAGATTCTCGAATTTGCCCGCCGAGTTACACGCAGCAAAGTTATGAAGTTTTGCAAAGTTCAGTGGAGCCACCATACCGAGGATGAAGCCACCTGGAAATGAGAGGATGATCTTCGCAATGACCACCCACACCTATTTTCTAGCCAACCCGAATCTCGAGGGCGAGATTCGTCTTAAGGGGGGTAGGTCTGTAACATCCCAAATTTTCAATTTGGAATGTTATACATAAATCATTCATGCATATCATATTTCATTTGCATATTTGCTTTGCGATCCTAAAAATTCTAAGCAACTCAAGGACCCACGTAGAGAGTTTGGGATTTCACCGTTTTCATATTTGAATTTTATCAAATATTGAAACAAGGGTCATTTGTTTTAATTATTTTTCTCTCCAAAAATATTTCGTATAAAAAAATATATGAGAGGGGATAATATGACATGCCCAAAAATAATGAAATATTGGAGAAAAATATTAAAAACAAATAAACATATTTATTTGGATTTTATTGTTATTTTATTTGAGTTAGGAAAAATATGCGTTTTCCAAAATTGCACTAGAGTCCTAAATAAATGTTCACCTTGTCCGGTAGATTTTTAGAGGACGGGGAAAAT
The DNA here is from genome assembly GCA_021605145.1 of Aegilops bicornis. NCBI lineage: Eukaryota > Viridiplantae > Streptophyta > Magnoliopsida > Poales > Poaceae > Aegilops > Aegilops bicornis. Next base: position 359,378,402 of record CM038671.1, read on the forward strand.
TTATTTCAGGAATTTTGGAGTCCGTTTACTATTTCTTTTCTTCATTTTTCTGCGCGTCGGAATATTAAAAAAAATGAACCGACTGTACCGGGCCGTGTCCACCTGGGACACTGACCCGGCCGGGCCTTTAAAGCCCGAGGCGCTGAGCCGCCCCACCCCAGCCCTGCACCCCAAACCCTAGGCCCGGCTCGAGCCACCGCTGCTGCCGCCGCCGCCAGATCGCTGCTGGCCGTCGCCGACCACCGCCGCCGTCACTGCCGCCCCGCCATCACAACCTCACGGAGGTAGTCGCCGCATTGTTTTCGTCGAAAAACCGTTCGGTTTTTTTTGAAAACCTAGATTCGTTTTTTAATAGATCGATTCGGTTTTTTTTCGGCGGTCAAGTTATTTTGCGGACGTTCGTCCGTACGTTCGTTTTAACAAATGCCTTTCACCCGTTATTCACAAACAGCGAACGTTGTTCGTTAGCCTGTTCATCAGTCTTTCCTTCTTCCAGGGTTTTTCCGCGATTATTTTCGATCGTGATTTCTGACCCGATTTTCGTTTTAGTTTATCTTTTCGCTCGTTTATCAAAATCAGGTGATTCAAGGGCCTAAATCTTCATCTCGAAGCCCTCTTTCTGTTTAACCAACTTGAAAAAGATTTTGGTACTGTAAAATTTGAGTTTAGTCCAGATTAGTAAACGGATCTTGTTTCTTTCGTAATTTGAGTTTCGTTGCTCCGTTTGATTTGATTCTTTTTGCAAATCAAATCTCTTCAGTTGAGTTTCAGATTCGATCTTCTTATTTAAGTTTTACCCATGCATCTTCGATTGATTTCTTAAGTATGCTACTGTTTGTTTGCGATAGAATTCTTGGAGTGCGAAGCGTGCTACTACGAGTCTTTAGGATTTGCGGATCGTCAGCAAGGCAAGTAACACATTGATCATACTCTTTTCATACCCAGTTTTTATGCATTAGACTCAATCCTCAAACACTGCAAGATTAGGATGTGATTAACTTGTGGGTATTGGGAAGTAGATGATGAGGTAGAACCTATTGCCCTGTTTATTACCAAACCTTGGGAGTTACTTCTACGTTATGCTTATACTGCTATGCTATGCTCGTAGACGTGGTTTGGGTGAGTGAATCCATGACAGATGTGAGATGATTATTTAATGGTTCAACTTAAGGTGGCAACTTTAATACACATCTCGGTGGATTGCTTGTTTTGGGCACCTGGAGAATCCAGTGTTGTCCTAGGATATCCCGGAGTACCTGCAGTGTGATAATCCTACGATTGACCACCCAGCTCAAAGGGATCTGAGATATTTCATGCTAGAAACTTCCGTGTGCAGCCATAAGCTATTATGGCCTCTAGCATAGTTGAGTAAGTTGCATGACCTCTTCGAGTGGTAGGCTAGCAGATGTAGAGGGATGTAGGTTGGTACTGTCTACCCGGGGTTAGAGTTAATGCTTCTGAAAGACTGTGTCTCGGTCATCCGTTTCTCAAACACCATGAAGTGCGAGAAATCCAACGGAGGAGATCGAGTCTTGTTGGGAAAAGTGCGCAAACCTCTGCAGAGTGTACAATCTAATCATGGTTAGCCATGTCCCCGGTTAGGACATCTTGAGTATCTACTTGGATTATCATATGTAACTCATTACTCTAATTTAATTTGTTGGGTTGATAATTACTTTTAATTGGGATTGAGTTGGAGGTACCATCTCAATGTTGTTCAACCACCATGATAGTTAAATAAAATATATTCCTTTGTTGTAGGAAAAAATTGGCTTTTCGCAAAACAATATAACCATAGAGCCTTTCCACCAGCCAAATATGCATATAGTGATAGCATTATTTATGTTCTTGCTCTAATGTGTTATATTGCCAGCATATTCCATGTGCTGACCCGTTTTCGGGCTACAACGTATCATGTTGCAAACTTTTTAGACGACGAGTAAAGGTGCGATAGGTCGTTGTTGTGCATCTCAGCTATGCCGTTGGAGTTGATGGACTCACTTATCTTCCAAGTCTTCCGCTGTTATCTTATTTAGATGGCCTTAAGCCATATTTATTATGATAAGTTCTCTTTTGAGACATTCGATGTAATAAGTGTGTGATTGCTACTCTGTTATAAATACTCCGAGTACTGTGTGTGTCAGCATTACCGATCCAGGGATGACACGGAAGCACAGAGACTTGACCGTTTGAGGTCAGGTCGCTACAGCTCCGCGGCTATACTGCACTCAAGTTCCTTCGTCTTTAGGCGATGAATTGGTCGAGTACCTTCCACATCACCTCCAGGACTCTCCGGACTATTTATGTGTGTTGCTAGTGCTGCAAAGAAAGATCACAAAAGGTGGACCACAATATGGTCATTAAGGACACACCTTCACTTGAGAGATTACTTGTAGTTGATTAACAAGGTCCAACAAGAATCAATGGCATTTCTGCGCCGAAATTGCTAGTGGTGGGCTACTCGTCTATCAAATACTACTACTTTCAGGTACAACAGTCGCCTTATACCTCTCCTTCTTGATATCAACATTATTTCTAGTTTTGAAGATGTATGTCCATCTCACATCCAAAGAAAGCTTCACCCAGATTCTGGGCACAGTGAAGGTCTTGGCACTAGAATCTGTCGGCCCCAACCTGGACCAAGTTGTCAGTTTCCTGAGATGCTTTCCGTGCCTAAAGAAGTTGTATATTGAGGTGATGTTCCTTTCCTGTTAAATGTTTACAATGACAATGTTCTACAATTTCTAAAGGAATTTTGGAGGATTTCAGGACATACACCCCCCACCCCATATTGGTTGCTTGATTCATATGGTTACAATCCATAAGCATTTCTCCTTTGGATTCATCTGTACTAGTTTTCTTAGGGAATTTTTCATCCAATCCAACCTCTTATGAGGAAGGTTACATGTTTCTAGATTGTAATCAAATGCCCATGTTAATCATGTCAGATCGAAGATGGCATGTTGGTGCATTTTACAAATCCTGCAAACCAAATAGGCGTGTAGTAGTGTTCAAAACTGCATGTAGGCACTAACATGTTCTCTTCTTTGGCAGATAATAATAGGCCCGGAGATGGATAATGTTTATAACGACAATCACATTGAATGCCTGGATCTGCATCTCTCAAATATTACTTTGAACTCCTAGCGAGGGACCATACCGGATATTACACTTGCCAAGTTCTTTCTTGCCAGAGCAAGGGTGCTGAGGGTACTGAGGTTGAACACGCATTTAATTAGGAAAGATGAATGGTATGTTGATCAAAGTCGGCAGGTACTGTAGAATGGAAGAGGCTCCATGTAGCGACCAGACCTCAAACAGTCTGATCTCTGTGCTCAGTGTCATCCCTGGATCAGTAATGCTGACACCACACAGTACATGGAGGATTTATAATAGAGTAGCAATCACACACTTATTACAATCGAATGTCTCAAGAGATAACTTAATAAAATAAAAATGGCTTAAGGCCATCTAATAACGATAACAGCGGAAGGCTTGGAAGAATAAGCGAGTCCATCAACTCCAACGGCATCACTGAGTATAGAACCACGACCTAAACACCGTACTCGTCGTTTGAAAAGTCTGCAACATGAAACGTTGCAGCCCGAAAACGGGTCAGCACATGGAATATGCTGGCAATGTAACACATAGAGAATAACGGAATGATAAGCCTATACTACATGCATATATGGCTGGTGGAAAAGCTCTATGGTTACAGTTTTTGCGTAAAGCCAATTTTTCCCTACTGCAAAGGAATAAATTTATTTAACTATCATGGTGGTTGTTAAACATTGAGAATGGTTGACAGCATTCTCAATACTAATTAAAAGTAATCATTAAAAATCAAACAATATTAATTAGAAGTAACATGATGAGATTCACATGATATCCAAGTACTAGATACTCAAGATGTCCATAACCGGGACACGGCTAACCATGATTAGTTTATACACTCTGCAGAGGTTTGTGCACTTTTCCCCACAAGACTCGATCTCCTCCGCTTGATTTCTCGCACTACATGGTGTTTGAGAAACGGATGACCGAGACATAGTCTTTCAGAAGCGCTAGCACCTTACATGTGGGTAGACCGTACCTACCTACAACCCCTACATCAGCTAGTCTACCCGTAAGAGTTCGCACAACTTAATCAACTACGCCAGAGCCCATAATGGCTTGTGGCTGCACACGTAAGTTTCTAGCATGAATAATCTCTTGATCCCTTTGAGCCTGGGTGGCGGTCCGAAGAAATACAGGCAAGTCCTAATAGAAACCAGGTGCCTCAACCCACCCAGATGTGTGTTCAAGTTGCCACCATAAATAAACCATTAATTTAACAATCTCACATCTGTCATGGAATACACTCACCCAATCCACGTCTACTAGCATAGCATAGCATAATAAGCAAACGTAGAAGTAACTCCCAAGGGTTTGAATATAAATCAGGTAATAGGTACTACCTCAATCTACTTCCCATCCCACAATTTATTTAGATCCTAATCATGCAATGTTTGAGGATAGATCTAATGCATAAAAATGGGGTAGTAGAAAAGGTATGATCAAAGTGTTACTTGCCTTGCTGATGATCCGCGAAACCTAGAGACTCGAAGTAACAAAGCGGCGACCGGGTATTCTATCGCAGACAAACAAACAAGCATACAATAAGTACTCATCTACTGCACAGGTAAAACTCAAATAGATCTAGCCAGATAGTTCAACTTAAGAACTCCGGTTTGCAGAAAGAATCAAATCAAACGAAGCAACGAAAGTCAAACGACGGGAAAAACAGCTTCGTTTTACTAATATGGATCTAAGTCAAATTTTACAGAAGCAAAAACTTGTTTAAGTAGGTTATTCGGAAAGAGGGTTTCGAGACGAAACTCCAGGCGCTTGAATCGCCTGATTCGATAAACGAGCTTAAAAGTTATACTAAAACAAAAATCGGATCAGGAATCGCGATCAGAAAAATCACGAATTAAATACGAGAAAAAGAAAAACGATGAACGGGTTAACGAACGGACGTTCGTTAACTAAACTAATCTGACGAACGCGTTCATTAAAAACGAACTAACGAACGTTCGCTATTTAACCTAAACCAGAAAAAAACCGAAACTAATAAAAAAATGAAACTAAAAAAAACCGAAGGAAAACCGCCCGGTTTTAGAAAAAACCCGGCGGCACGGTTTTCAAAGCGGCGGCGCACCTCGGCGGCGGGGTCCCATGAGGTCGTGGCGGGGTCCGTGGTCGTGGCGGGGTTCGATGACGACTGGCGGGCGCTGAGGTCAAGGCGCTAGGGTTTGGGGGGCGTGGCTGGGCCTCGGGCTGGCTCCCCCCCGGCTTATAAAGCCCCGCGGGCCGGGAGTCCTAGGCGGACACGGCCCGTAGGTCGGTGGCTTGTTTTTTTTTAATAATTCCGGGCAGAAGAAAAATAAAAAGAAATACTAAACGAACTCCAAAAATCCCGAAATAAAATTTCCCCGGCTTCTAAAATCAAGCCAGACAAGATGAACATTTATTTGGGCCCTAAATGCAATTTTGGAAAACGCGCATTTTTCCTAAATTCAAATAAAAAGGCGAAAAACTCCAAAATAAAATCTTATTTGATTTTATTATTAAATCTTCATTATTTCTTTATTTTGGGAAAGTCATTTTATTCCCTCTCTCATATTTTGATAGTAGAAATAATTGAAGATAAAATAATTAAAATCAAATGATCCTATTTTCAAAATTTGAGTCAAATATGAAAATAACGAAATCCCGAACTCTCTCTGTTGGTCCTTGAGTTGTTTAAAATTTCTAGGATCAAGCAAAAATGCAACAAAAAAATATGATATGCAATGATGCTCTATGTATAACATTCCAAATTGAAAATTTGGGATGTTACAAACCTACCCCCTTAAGATGAATCTCGCCCTCGAGATTCGGGTTGGCTAGAAAATAGGTGAGGGTGGTCCTTAAGCAAATCTTCCTCTCGCTCCCAGGTGGCTTCATCCTCAGTGTGGTGGCTCCACTGAACTTTGCAAAACTTAATGACCTTGCTGCGAGTAACTCGACTAGCAAACTCGAGAATCTTAACTGGTTTCTCCTCGTAGGTCAAATCATCATTCAACTGAATCGCTTCTAGTGGCACAAGATCTCTCGGTGGTATATCGGCCATCTCTCGCATGACACTTCTTCAACCGAGAAACATGAAACACATCATGGACTCTCGACAATCCTTCGGTAGTTCCAACTTGTACGCAACTTCTCCCATGCTCCAAAACATGATAAGGTCCTACAAATCGGGCGCTTAACTTTCCGTTAACACCAAAACGCTTAACTCCTCGAAGTGGCGATACTCGAAGATAAACTCTGTCTCCGACTTTGTATTATGTCTCCTTGCGTTTTGAGTCTGCATAACTCTTCTGTCTTGACTGGGCTACCTTGAGCCTATCGCGAATTAACTTTACTTTCCGTTTAGACTCCTTAGTCAAATCCGGTCCAAACAACTGGCGGTCTCCAACTTCATCCCACAACAACGGGGTCCTGCACCTCCGTCCGTACAAGGCTTCGAAAGGTGCCATCTTCAAACTGGATTTATAACTGTTGTTGTAAGAAAACTCTGCATATGGCAAATTTTCGTCCGAGCTGGATCCATAATCCAAGGCACAAGCTCTAAGCATATCCTCCAAAATCTGGTTGACTCTCTCGGTTTGTCCATACATGTCTGTGGATGAAAAGTCATGCTAAACTCCAGCTGGTTCCCAAAGTTTCGCAACCGCTTGAGAACTTTGAGGTGAATTGGGTTCCTCTATCCGATACGATACTCCTCGGAACTCCATGCAAGCATACAATCCTTGTCATGTATATCTTAGCCAATTTGGCACCGCTGTAGGTAGTCTTTATCGGAATGAAATGAGCTACCTTCACAAACAATCGACTACAACCCAAATCGAGTCATAGCTCGAACGAGTCCCGGGCAATCCCGTGATGAAATCCATACCTAGTTTATCCCACTTTCATTCGGGTATAGGCAATGCATTTGTAACAATCCTGCTTCAACCCGATGTTACGCTTTCACCCTCTGACATACATCACAAACTGCTACATATTCTGCAATGTCCTTCTTCATTCCGGTCCACCAAAAAGTATTCTTCAAATCCAAATACGTCTTGGTATTTCCTGGGTGAATCGAATATGGTGAATCGTGTGCCTCTTGTAGAATCAACTTCCTGATCTCCGGGTCATTGGGCACATAAACACGGTCTTCAAACCATAGGGTATCGTGCTCATCCTCATGAAATCCCTTAGCCTTTCCTTCGCTCGTTTTCTCCTTTATAGAGGCAATCTCTTTGTCAGTCTTCTCAGCTTCCCTGATTTTATCCATCAAAGTTGACTGAATCTCCAATGCTGATACATAGCCTCTCGGAACTATTTCCAAACATAGCTCCCGAAATTCCTCAGCTAATTCTTTTGGTAAACCTCCGGTCATTAGGATGTTAACATGACTCTTACGGCTCAACGCGTACGCTACCACGTTAGCCTTGCCGGGTCGTAATGCAATCTCATGTCATAATCCTTAATGAGCTCCAACCATCTCCTCTGCCTGAGATTTAACTCCTTCTGCGTGAAGATGTACTTCAAACTCTTGTGATCCGTATACACCTCACAATGATTTCCAATGAGGAAATGTCTCCAAGTCTTCAACGCATGCACTACGGCTGCTAACTCCAAATCATGCGTGGCATAGTTTAGCTCATGAGGCTTAAGCTGTCGTGAAGCATACAAAACAACTATTCCCTCCCGCATAAGCACTGCTCCAAGTCCTCTACATGAAGCGTCGCAATACACCTCATAATCCTTGGTCTGATCTGGCAGGATTAACACTGGTGAGGTAACCAAACGTTTCTTCAACTCTTGGAAACTAGCTTCACACTCCTCACCCATATGAACTTGGTATCCTTCTTCAACAATTCTGTCATAGGCTTCGCAATTCGTGAGAAATTCTCAATGAATCTCCGGTAGTATCCTGCGAGTCCAAGGAAACTCCGGATCTCTCCAACTGTTGTTGGCGCTTCCCAGTTTGTCACAGTGACAACTTTAGTGGGGTCTACTCCTATACCTTCTCCGGATATAACATGTCCGAGAAATCCAACTTCCTTCAGCCAAAACTCACACTTGCTGAACGTGGCATATAACTGATGTTCTCTGAGCTTCTCGAGTACCAAACGGAAATGCTCCTTATGTTCTTCTTCATTCTTCGAGTAAACCAAAATATCATCAATGAACACCACGCATTTAACTTATCCAAAAACTCCATAAACACTTTGTTCATCATGTTCATAAAATAGGCAAAAGTCGTTAGTCGGACCAAATGACATAACAAAGTATACTCATACAGCCCGTGCACAGTGGTAAAAGCCGTCTTAGGTATATCCTGCTCTCGAATCTTCAACTGATGGTACACTGATCATAGATCGATCTTAGAAAACACCTTAGCTCCTTGCAATTGGTCAAACAAGTCATTGATCATCAGCAGTGGGTACTTGTTCTTGATGGTCACTTCATTCAATTCTCGATAATCAACAACCATTCTTAATGATCCATCCTTCTTCTCCACTAGAAGTACAGGTGATCCCCAATGCGAAGAACTTGGGCGAATAAAACCTTTATCCAGTAACTCCTTAATCTGCTGCTGCTTCCCTTCAATCATAAGCGCACGATCTAACAACTCGGTAGTTCTTTGAAAGTGGCTACCATCAACCGCATGCTCAGCTCATCATTCACCCTTCTAGAAACTTCTCCGCTTAGTCGCATCGGTAGCAACGTCATCCGGGGCATAAAGTGCTAGCTTACTAAAATCATCCACATATCGCCAACCGTCCGCCCTCCTTGGCGCAAGTTGCGAAACTCACGCTTCTTCATGGCCATAGCTCCTCATTTGAAACATGGGCAAGACGGAAAGCTTGTCAAACCGATCCCATGTGGCAAAGGTTGTCTACAGGGTAAGTGGCTGTAAAATTCTCCCACCATGCTGTTGCGGGTCCTTCAAGATGATGTGCGGCAAATTTCACCCTTTCTCCATCTGTACATCCTGCAGTGGTCAACTCCCTCCCTATCTTACGGAGCCAATCATCTGCAACAATCGGCTCGGTGCTACTGGAAAACACCAGCGGATTCAGCCTTAAGAAACGGGTCAAATGGTCAACAGGTGGTGGTGGCGGTGGGTTGTTGTTGTTGTTGTTGCCTTGGTTCTCGCATCAATGTTTGAATCAAGGCATTCGCCATCGAATCAACCGAGTGATATCTGGCGGGAAAACAAATCCGGGTCGCTATTCCTCGGAGGCATCCGAGGGTTTAAAGAAAAGACGAGAGTTAAGAATAGAATGAGGTCTAGGGAGAAAACACTACCCATATGCACATGAGAAAAATCACACAATATCACTCCAATCAATTCAAACAAGGGCATACAACGGTCTATCTATCGTTACAAAGTGCTGAAACTAAAACTAATTTAAAATGGGGGAAATCTACTACTGTTATGGTGGTCAACTAGAAAAACTGCTCCGATGAAGACTCCATGATATTTGCTCCAGCTTCATCTTCGAAATCATCATCACTAAGATCGGAATCGGTGTCGTCGATGATGATGTAGTTCTTCGGACAGGTGCAATCTTCATCTTCTCCTCCGGGTGCTGAATTTCCCATGAGTTCTTCAATCTTCTCCTTAAGATCGCCGTTTTGTCCCACTAGAGCTACAATCTCCTCCATGTAGTCCTTGCGAGTGGCCTTCGTTCTCCTTCTAGTTCGATAATCTTGGCTTTTCTTTGTCTTCAACTCTATCATGTCTGCAGCACATCCGGGTTCTCTGGCGTCGAATGTGCTGGTTAACTCCTGGATGAAAGCTGCAATGGATCGATCCTTCTTAGTGCCAACTATCTCCCATTGTTCATCTCGGCGCCCGCAAATCTGGTAGATAGTATCCTTGAGGTCTTCTTTGTAAACTTCTCCTATGCGTCCCATGGTTATGTGAGCTGCCATGCTCTTTCCTGACTCGTGTTGGTGCATCGAAAACAATCTCAATGGGATCCGTGATTGGTGCACACGTCCTTCCGGAACTTGAGCTTGAATCTTCTGACGCTCTTCTTCGGGTAAAGTGGAATTGTAGGTCCCGGTGAAGCTTGGTATTCCTATGTTCAGGTACTTAGTGACTTGCTTCAGGTGTCGTCCAAAGGGTGTATCTTCATCCGGCTGGGTGAACTTGATCCTCACTCCCGTCATCCTAAAAGAGTAGAAAAGATGAGGAGTCAAAAATGAGAAGAGAGTAGTGATCTAGGGCTTTAGCTTCATGGCCGTGTCCTACAGTTAGCGTGTGCTCTGATACCATGTTTGTAGCGACCAGACCTCAAACAGTCTGATCTCTGTGCTCAGTGTCATCCCTGGATCAGTAATGCTGACACCACACAGTACACGGAGGATTTATAATAGAGTAGCAATCACACACTTATTACAATCGAATGTCTCAAGACAGAACTTAATAAAATAAAAATGGCTTAAGGCCATCTAATAACGATAATAGCGGAAGGCTTGGAAGAATAAGTGAGTCCATCAACTCCAACGGCATCACTGAGTATGGAACAACGACCTAAACACCATACTGTCGTTGCGAAAAGTCTGCAACATGAAACGTTGCAGCCCGAAACGGGTCAAGACATGGAATATGCCGCAATGTAACACATAGAGAATAACGGAATGATAAGCCTATACTACATGCATATATGGCTGGTGGAAAAGCTCTATGGTTACAGTTTTTGCGTAAAGCCAATTTTTCCCTACTGCAAAGGAATAAATTTATTTAACTATCATGGTGGTTGTTAAACATTGAGAATGGTTGATGACATTCTCAATCCCAATTAAAAGTACTCATTAAAAACCCAACAATATTAATTAGAAGTAACATGATGAGATTCACATGATATCCAAGTACTAGATACTCAAGATGTCCATAACCGGGGACACGACTAACCATGATTAGTTTATGCACTCTGCAGAGGTTTGTGCACTTTTCCCCACAAGACTCGATCTCGTCCGTTTGATTTCTCGCACTACATGGTGTTTGAGAAACGGATGACCGAGACATAGTCTTTCAGAAGCTCTAGCACCTTACATGTGGGTAGACCGTACCAACCTACAACCCCTACATCAGCTAGTCTACCCGTAAGAGTTCGCACAACTTAATCAACTATGCCAGAGCCCAAAATGGCTTGTGGCTGCACACGTAAGTTTCTAGCATGAATAATCTCATGATCCCTTTGAGCCTGGGTGGCGGTCCGAAGAAATACAGGCAAGTCCTGATAGAAACCAGGTGCCTCAATCCACCCAGATGTGTGTTCAAGTTGCCACCTTAAATAAACCATTAATTTAACAATCTCACATCTGTCATGGAATACACTCACCCAGTCCCCATCTACTAGCATAGCATAGCATAATAAGCAAACGTAGAAGTAACTCCCAAGGGTTTGAATATAAATCAGGTAATAGGTACTACCTCAATCTACTTCCCATCCCACAATTTATTTAAATCCTAATCAGCAATGTTTGAGGATAGATCTAATGCATAAAAACTGGGTAGTAGAAAAGGTATGATCAAAGTGTTACTTGCCTTGCTGATGATCCGCGAAACCTAGAGACTCAAGTAATGCATTTACACACCTCGGGTATTCTATCACAGACAAACAAACAAGCATACAATAAGTACTCATCTAATGCACATGTAAAACTCAAATAGATCTAACCAGATAGTTCAACTTAAGAACTCCTATTTGCGGAAGAAAACAGCTTCGTTTTACTAATCTGGATCTAAGTCAAATTTTACAAAAGCAAAAACTTGTTTAAGTAGGTTATTCAGAAAGAGGGTTTCGAGACGAAACTCCAGGCGCTTGAATCGCCTGATTTCGATAAACGAGCGAAAAGTTATACTAAAACGAAAATCGAATCAGGAATCACGATCAGAAAAATCACGAATTAAATCCGAGAAAAAGAAAAACGACGAACGGGTTAACGAACGGATGTTCGTTAACTAAACTAATCTGACGAACGCGTTCGTTAAAAAAAACGAATCTAACGAACGAACGCTCGCTATTTAACCTAAACCGGAAAAACCGAAACTAATAAAAAACCAAACTAAAAACCGAAAAAACCGAAAGGAAAACCGCCTTGGTTATTAGAAAAACAAAGACGGTTTTTTGAGGCGGCGGCGAACCTCTGACGGGTCCGCGAGTCAGCGGCGGCGCGGTGGTCCGGCGGGTCGGCCATGGGTCCGGTGGCGCTGACGGGCGGGCGCAAGGCGGGCGCGGGTCAGCGCTAGGGTTTCGGGCGGCGGCTGGGCCTCGGGCTGGCTCCCCCCGTCTTATAAAGCCCCGTAGGCCGGGAGTCCTAGGCGGACACGGCCCGTAGGTCGGTTGCGCATTTTTTTAAATAATTCCACGCAGAAGAAAAATAAAAAAGAAATACTAAACAAACTCCAAAAATCCCGAAATAATTTTCCCCGGCTTCTAAAATCAAGCAGGACAAGATGAACATTTATTTGGGGCTTACATGCAATTTGAAAAACGCGCATTTTTCCTAAATTCAAATAAAAAGGCGAAAAACTCCAAAATAAAATCTTATTTGATTTTATTATTAAATCTTCATTATTTCTTTATTTTGGGAAAGTCATTTTATTCCCTCTCTCATATTTTGATAGTAGAAATAATTGAAGATAAAATAATTAAAATTAAATGATCCTAATTTCAAAATTTGAGAAAACTTAAATATGAAAATAACGAAATCCCCAACTCTCTCCGTGGGTCCTTGAGTTGTGTAAAATTTCTAGGATCAAGCAAAAATGCAGCAAAAAAATATGATATGCAATGATGCTCTATGTATAACATTCCAAATTGAAAATTTGGGATGTTACACTCCAAAAAAGCTAAACTTCGTGTTGGAAGAGAATATGACAGAGCAATTGGAAATCATTGTGTCAAACCCAAACATGACTTGTGATCGGCTGATTCCTTTGCATAAATGACGTGGTTTGCAATGTTTGAATTTGGGCATTGTAATATTTGAATTTGAACCTTGCAATATTTATGGTATATGTTATATAACGGAATTGGATGTTTAATTTGGTATTGAAATCATGTCATGTTACAAGTATATATATGTTGTTCTTCTATACACAGAGCATAGATGTTCTGCACACAGAGCATATCACAACACATACGGACCCCACTAGGTAACCCGTCAGCGATGAATCCATCAATCGCAAACGGTTATATACCAGCAAGTGTTTGCCCACAATTTGTCTTATTTGCCACTTATCACTATGCCGGCCTCTGCTCGTGCCCCCTCGGCAAGCTATGATCGCCGTTAGGCGCCGCGGTTCGCTCTGCTCGCGTTCGTTGGCGCGCTCGTCTTGTGGACAGCTTTTCCTTGCATGTTCAACTACTATATCTAAATATATATGGTTGCTCGCTGTTGAGGCGACCCGCGGAGCGCTCTGCTCGCGTCCCTTCGTGCGCGCTCTGCCAGCGGTTGGGCATGCGCACGATCATGTTGGCGGCCCCATATGCATGTGGTTGCACCGCGCGTTGCCATGCAATGCAGTTACATGCGGCACGATGGAGTTACGCGCTGTAAATTAGAACTGCCATCAGGGTGTGCTGATATTCTAGCCCATCCGGCTTCCCCATTAATTCCTCTGGCCATTATAACCTTAGTCTCTTCAACCTTTCGATCGCGCCCCACAACACAACAAGCACACCCACAATGACACATAGAGAGTGGATGTCTAGCGGCGCTCCAATGGAGTTCGACGAGCATAAAGTGAAGACCCATCCGAGCGAGACGGATCTCTCGGTGGTGTACACCATTGACCCAACCATGGTGGACGACTACATCAACACTATTGAGCAGTTGCTTGCTCGAGACAAGTATAAGGTGGTCGGCATCGAACTCCAGTACACCGTCGGTCGTCCCGACGTAGATCAGAAGGTTGCTGTCGCCCAGTTGTGCGTGCACCATCATGTCCTCATCTACCACTACTGCATGGCCACAGAGCCTTGCGACCATTTCAACAAGTTTGTCAACAGCACCGACTACAAGTTTGCCATGGTGGAAACCACCGATGATGTAAAAGCGCCCAGGGTTACAGGCTTGGCCCGCTAGAACCTTGTCGAAATTCGTGAGCACTACAGGGTCTGGGGCAGCACGAAGAAGGACTCCCTGGTTGAACTTGCCTCAGCCATCATGGACCCATACTACGAAAATATGAAGCAGGATGCCAACAGAACACGTCTCGTATCCTAGCACGGGGCCTGGATGCGGCAACTAGATGAACCTCACCTCAGGTTCGCGACCAAGAGCGTGTACACATGCTACGAGATGCACAGGCGGTTCGCTGACATGAGGAAGTGCCTTGTTACAGAGATTGACGAGGCCGGATCGAGCCACAAGCAGAGCAAGCGTCACAAGAAGTAGATGATGATCAGATGATCATTTATCCTAGTTCATCATGGATGTAATATATAGTTTACTTTGGTGTGTGGAAATGTCATGTGTGTAGTAGCCACCTATGTAATTATGCATGTAATAGTTTACTTTGGTGTGTGCAAATGCCATGGTTGTATTAGCCACCTATGTAAGTGGATGTTTAATTTGGTTATGCAACCATGTCCTTAAGTTTGTGTGTGTGTGTGTGTGTGTGTGTGTGTGTCTATATATATAGTTATTTATTTATTTATCCTACTCCTATATATATATATATGTATATATATATATAGGAGTACGATTTTCTACAAGTGCTTGCCACAGAACTAGTAAGGGTTTCGACGGTGCAAAAGTTCTCAAAAATTCTGAAAAAAATACTGAACCAACACACCTATAATATAACATGATCCAACGGAGGGATTAAAAAAATACGACTGTATGTGTCCTAGACAAAAAAACAAATAATTCAGCATATATTTATGTCGCAGTGAGCTGAAATGCTTATTATTTTTGCCGAGGACACATAGATGCATATTTTGACAATCCCTCTGTTGGATCATCTTAATACATTAGAGAGATGCTCCCATATTTATTTCATATTTTTCATAATACCTATATATATATAAATATATATATATATATATATGTTATTGTTTTGTATGCAATCCCATCGCACAACACACATGTCTTATTAGCAGCAATAAATACGTGTTATTATCGGTCTTCGCACATTTACGATTACAGACACTGCTTGCTGCGTATCCTGAGACATCTTGTTATCTTGAACTGCTTACATTATCTTGTCTCAACACAAACAGTTCATCTGAGTGAACCGCATGTCGTATATCGCACACACCTTGATCTGGCTGACCGTTTATTTTGTGTTGCCTAATCACAAACAGTTCATCTGAGTGAACCGTATGCTGTATATCGCACACACCTTCATCTGGCTGCCCATTTCTTTTGTTCCTCCTCGTCGCCAACAGTTAATTGAACTGAACTGTATGCCCTGCATCACACACGCAACTAGAATCTGAACCATGTTTGATGCATCCGTCATCACAAACGTTTTGCACCTTTTTTGACAGTTTGTTTACACCACTGTTTGCGATTATTGCATCGCACACAGTTTTGTTGAAGGGTCTCTGATCGTAGTGTCGCGTTAGCAGCATCCTGTAGTAGTGATAGTTTGTGCTTACTAGTTTCCTTAAGTACCTATCTTGTTTAGCATAGGTTGTTGGTGCACTTAGTTGAGCCTAGCATATTTCGGATTTGTGCTTGAAAAGTATCTGTTAGTTTAATTCCGCATTAGGATAGAGCCAAATCCGTAAAAGTTTTAAAATGCCGATTCACCCCCCCCCCCTCTAGTCGCCATCTTGATCCTTTAATTGGTATCAGAGCTTTGGTCTCTCCTCGGTAGGCTTCCCCGGCTAGAGAGTAAAGATGTCGACTAGTGGTACAGTGCATGATGACACTTTTTGTTTTAGTGGCAAAAACTATCACTTACGGAAAATTCGCATGCTTTGTCATTTCCAGACAAATGGGTCCAAATTTTGTGTGAATTGTTATTGTAGGGTATTCTCCATGGAAGGATGAACTTTTTCCAACTATTGAGGAAAACGATGATATACTTTGTAGGTATGGTGCTAAAAATTCCATAATCCGATCTATATCCCTTGAAGTGTTTGAGTCAATCATGACTTGTGTAACGGCTCATGATATGTGGACCAGACTTGAATAAATATATAGTGGGTCCAATCTTGGTGAGGTTCATCATCTTTTGGAGGAGTTAATTGAGGAGTTATCCACATCTACAAATCATGAACTCCATATTGCTTCTTCCTCCGTGTCCTTGGACATTTCTACTTCTTCCAACTCACCATCATATGGCATGCCCCAAGGTAATGATATGGTGAGTGGAAATATCATTTGTGATGATGATGTTGTGCTAAACATTGATGATCTTTCATGTATACATGCTAGTGTTGTAGCTTCTATGGACTTGAGCATATCTAGCAAAATTGACATACATTCCTGTGTTGATAGTCCATGCATATCATTTAGAGATTCTTTGAATACTTTTTGTGATGATATGCTTGATACTCCTTATCACTACTAGGGAATCTCATGGAGGGTAGTGTCGGTCCATTTGTTTTTAGCCTTCGTCTTAAGAAGTTTGAACGTGAAACTCAAGCGGGTCACCTCGGGTCGCAACCATCATACAATAGAGTGTTTGTGTAGCGACCAGACCTCAAACAGTCTGATCTCTGTGCATAAGTGTCATCCCCGGATCGGTAATGCCGACACACATTACTCAAGGATTTATAACAGTAGCAATCACACACTTATTACATCGAATGTCTCAAAAGAGAACTTATTACAATCAATATGGCTTAAGGCCATCTAATACGATAACAGCGAAAGGCTTGGAAGATAAAGTGAGTCCATCAACTCCAACGGCATCACTGAGTGAAAGACCACGACCTAAGGCTCCTTACTCATCGTCTGAAAAGTCTGAAACATGATACGTTGCAGCCCGAAAGCAATTGACACATGGAATATGCTGGCAATGTAACACCAAAAGATAATGAACAGAATAATGCTATCACTATATGCATATATGGCTGGTGGAGGCTATATGGTTAATATGTTTTGCGAAAAGCCAATTTTTCCCTACTGCAAAGGAATATGTTTTATTTAACTATCATGGTGGTTGATAAACATTGAGAAGGTTCACCCAACTCAATCACAATTAAAAGTAATTAACAATAACCCATCAAATTAAATTAAGTAGTGATGAGATCCACATGATAATCCAAGGACTAGATACTCAAATTGTCCATAACCGGAGACACGGCTAACCATGATTAGTTTGTACACTCTGCAGAGGTTTGTGCACTTTTCCCCACAAGACTCGATCTCCTCCGCTTGATTTCTCGCACTACATGATGTTTGAGAAACAGATGACCGAGACACAGTCTTTCAGAAGCGTTAGCACCTTACGATGGGTAGACAGTACCACCTACATCCCCTACATCTGCTAGTCTACCACTGTAAGAGTTCACACGACTTAATCAACTATGCTAGAGCCCATAATAGCTTGTGGCTGCACACGGAAGTTTCTAGTATGAATAATCTTATGATCCCTTTGAGCCTGGGTGGCGGTCCATAGGAGAATCACACGGTACCCCGGGAAATCCAAAAATACAGGCAATCACTGGAAAACCCAGGTGCCTCAATCCACCCAGATGTGTATTAAAGTTGCCACCTTAAGTTAACCATTTATTAACAATCTCACATCTGTCATGAATACTCTCAAACCCAATCCACGTCTACGAGCATAGCATAGCAACATAAGCATAACGTAGAAGTAACTCCCAGGGTTTGATAATAAACAGTGAATAGGTACTACCTCAACTACTTCCCAAACCCACAATTTAATTCAGATCCTAACCATGCAATTGTTTGAGGATTGATCTAATGCAATAAAACTGGGTAGTAAGAGGTATGATCAAAGTGTTACTTGCCTTGCTGATGATCCGCGAAACCTAGAGACTCGTAGTAGCACGCTTTGCACTCTAGGTACTCTATCGTAAACAAACAAGCATATAATAAGCAATCAAGCAAGGGCACGGGTAAAACTCAAATAAGAGATCTAACCAAAAATTTCAACTTAAGAACCCCGGTTTGCAAAAAGAATCAAATCAAACGAAGCAACAAAACTCAAACGGCGAAAGAAACAAGCTTCATTTACTATTCTGGACTAAAGTCAAATTTTACAGTAGCAAAAACTTGTTTAAGTTGGTTAAACGGAAAAAAGGTTTCGAGCCGAAACTCTAGACGCTTGAATCGCTTGATTCCGATAAACGAGCGAAAAGTTATACTAGAACGAAAATTGGATCAGAAATTGTGATCGAAAATAATCGAGGAAAATCCGAGAAAAAGAAAAACTGACGAACAGGCTAACGAACGAACGTTCGCTGTCCGCGGCTAAATGGTGAAAACCGTTCGTAAAAACGAATGTATGAATGAACGTCCGCTAAATAACTAAACCGAAAAAAATAAACCGAACCGGATCTAATAAAAAAACGGATCTAGGGTTTCGAAAAAAACCGAAGGATTTTTCTCGCGAAAAACCGAGGCGGCTACCTCGGGTCCGGCGGATCGGCGGCGGCGGCGGGCTCCGGCATGGGGCGGTTGGTCGGCGATGGGCGGCGGTGGCCTTGTGGCGGGCGGGTGGTGGCGTCGGGCAAGGCGAGTGGCGGCGGCAACAAGGGCGGTGGCTTAGGGTTAGGGTTCGGGTGGGGTTGGCGGGTTGAATGGGCCTCGGGGCGGAGGCTTTTAAAGACCTGGCCTGAGAAGTCCTGGCCGAAACCGGCCCTAAGTCGGTTTCGCGTTTTTTCTAAAATAATTTGGACGTGCAGAAAAAGAAAGAAAAGAAATACTAAAGGAATCCAAAAATCTTGAAATAAAATTTCCCCGTCCCCTAAAAATAAGTCGGACAAGATGAACATTTATTTGGGCCTAGAATGCAATTTTGAAAAATGCATATTTTTCCTAATTCAAATAAAATAGCGATAAAACTCCGAATAAAAATCTTATTTGATTTTAATATTAAATCTCTGATATTTCTTTATTTTGCGGAAGTCATTTTATCCTCTCTCTTTTATTTTTAATAAAAGAAATATTTCAGAGAAATAAAATTAAAATCAAACGATCCTCTTTTCATAATTAGAAAAACTCAAATATGAAAATAACGAAATCCCCAACTCTCTCCGTGGGTCCTTAGTTGCTTAGAATTTCTAGGATCAACCAAAATGCAATAAAATATGATATGCAATGATGATCTAATGCATAACATTCCAAATTGAAAATTTGGGATGTTACAAACCTACCCCCTTAAGATGAATCTCGCTCTCGAGATTCGGGTTGGCTAGAAAATAGGTGAGAGTGATCCTTTCGTAAGTCTTCTTCTCGGTCCCAAGTGGCTTCATCCTCGGTATGCTGACTCCACTGAACCTTGCAAAACTTGATAACCTTGTTGCACGTAACTCGGCTGGCAAACTCGAGTATCTTGACTGGTTTCTCCTCATACGTCAAAATCACTGTCCAACTGTATCGCTTCAAGCGGCACTGTATCTCTCAGAGGAATATCAGCCATCTCCGCGTGGCACTTCTTCAATTGAGAAACATGGAACACGTCGTGAACTCTGGACAATCCTTCGGGTAATTCCAACTTTTAAGCAACTTCTCCCATACGTTCGAAAACTCTGTATGGTCCCACAAAACGTGGCGCTAACTTTCCCTTAACTCCAAAGCGCTTCACTCCTCGAAGTGGTGATACTCGAAGATACACTCTGTCTCCGACTTCGTAAACTATCTCCTTGCATTTAGAATCCGCATAACTCTTCTGCATGGATTGGGCTACCTTGAGTCTATCGTGAATCAGCTTAACCTTCTCTTCAGACTCTTTAATCAAATCTGGTCCAAACAACTGTCGGTCTCCAACTTCGTCCCACAACAACGGTGTTCTGCACCTCCTTCCGTACAGTGCTTCGAAAGGGGCCATCTTCAAACTAGCTTGATAACTGTTGTTATAAGAGAAATCTGCATAAGGTAAATTATCGTCCCCACTAGATCCATAGTCTAGTGCACAAGCTCTCAGCATGTCCTCTAGAATCTGATTGACTCTCTCAGTCTGTCCATCTGTCTTCGGGTGAAAAGCTGTACTAAACTCTATCCTGGTTCCCAAAGCTTCATGCAACTGATTCCAAAACTTTGAGGTAAACTGGGTTCCTCTATCTGATACTATGGTCCTCGGAACTCCATGCAGACATACGATCCTGGTCATATATATCTTTGCCAACTTAGCACTCGTGTAAGTGGTCTTCACTGGGATGAAATGAGCTACTTTCGTCAATCGATCGACTACAACCCATATCGAGTCATAGCCTGAACGAGTTCTGAGCAAACCTGTGATAAAATCCATGCCTAGTCTATCCCACTTCCATTCGGGTATAGGTAATGGCTGTAGCAATCCTGCTGGCTTCTGATGTTCTGCCTTCACTCTCTGACATACATCACAAACTGCTACATACACCGCAATATCCTTCTTCATACCGGTCCACCAGAAACTGTCCTTCAAATCCAGATACATCTTGGTATTTCTTGGGTGAATCGAATATGGCGAATCATGGGCCTCTTGCAGAATCAACTTCCTGATCTCCTGATCATTAGGCACATATACGCGGTCCTCAAACCATAAAGTATCATGCTCATCCTCACGAAATCCCTTGGCCTTTACTTTACTCATCCTTTCCTTTATCTCGGCAATATCCTTGTCCGTCTTCTGAGCTTCTCTGATCTTATCCATCAAGGTAGACTGAATTTCCAATGCTGCTACATAGCCTCTCGGAACTATCTCCAAGCATAGCTCGCGAAGGTCTTCTGCTAACTCCTTGGGTAATTCTCCGGTCATGAGAGTATTTACATGACTCTTGCTGCTCAACGCATCGGCTACTACGTTAGCCTTTCCTGGATGATAATGCAATCTCATATCATAATCCTTAATGAGTTCCAACCATCTCCTCTGCCTGAGATTTAACTCCTTCTCTGTGAATATATACTTCAAACTCTTCTGGTCCGTGTATACCTCACAATGTTTCCGATGAGAAAATGTCTCCATGTCTTCAATGCATGCACTACGGTTACTAACGCCAAATCATGTGTGGCATAGTTTAACTCATGGGGTTTAAGCTGTCGTGAGGCATTATGAAACAACTCTTCCCTCCTGCATAAGTACGGCTCCAAGTCCTCGACGAGAAGCATCGCAATACACTTCATAATCCTTCGTTGATCTGGCAGCATCAACACTGGTGATGTAACCAAGCGTCTCTTCAACTCCTGAAAACTGGCCTCACATTCCTCAGTCCAATTGAATTTGGTGTCCTTCTTCATAAACTCCGTCATGGGTTTTGCAATCTTTGAGAAATTCTCAATGAACCTCCGGTAGTATCCTGCGACTCCAAGAAAACTCCGGATCTCTCCAACTGTCGTGGGTGATTCCCAGTTTGTCACGGTGACAACTTTGGTGGGGTCTACTGCTATTCCTTCTCCGGATATAACATGTCCAAGAAATCCAACTTCCTTCAGCCAAAACTCACACTTGCTGAACTTGGCGTATAACTGGTGTTCCCTGAGCTTACCAAGTACCAAACGCAAATGTTCTTTATGTTCTTCTTCATTCTTCGAGTAAACCAGAATATCATGAATGAACACTACGACGAACTTATCCAAAAACTCCATAAACACTTTGTTCATCATGTTCATAAAATAGGCAGGTGCGTTAGTCAGACCAAATGACATAACGGTATACTCATACAGCCCATACCTTGTGGTAAAAACTGTCTTAGGTATGTCCTGCTCTCGAATCTTCAACTAGTGATACCCTGATCGCAAATCGATCTTGGAAAACACCTTAGCTCCTTGCAATTGATCAAACAAATCATTAATCATCAGTAGTGGGTACTTATTCTTGATCGTCACCTCATTCAATCCTCGATAATCAACAACCATCCTTAACGATCCATCCTTCTTTTCCACTAGAAGTGCTGGTGATCCCCAAGGTGACGAACTTGGGCGAATATATCCCTTATCCAGTAACTCCTTAATCTGCTTCTTTAATCTCCTCCAAATCCTTTGCATGCATTCTGTACGGTCTCTTAGATATTGGGCTTGTGCCTGGCAAAAGCTCAATCAAAAACTCGATGTCTCTATCCGGTGGCATGCCTGGCAACTCTTCTGGAAATACATCCGGAAAATCCTTTACCACCGGTACTTCCTCCTGTATAACTCCTGATAAGGAATTTACTTGAGTCCTATTCGGCACATGCTGGGATACATACTTGATCCTTCTTCCCTCTGGGGTGGTGAGCAAAATTGACTTACTGGCGCAATCAATGTTTCCTCCATACTTTGATAGCCAATCCATGCCTAATATCACATCCAATCCTTGTGACTCCAATACTATTATGTCTGAGGGGAACAAGTAGTTACCAATCCTTAATGGTAACCGATCACACCATAGGCTAGCCATATACTCGCTCTGGCGAGGTTACTAACATGGGTGACCTAAGGGCTTGGGTTGGTAGTTTAAACTTATCCACGAATCCCTTGATATGTATGAATGTGATGCACCAGTATCAAAAAGAACGATTGCAGTAAATGACTTAACCAAAAACTTACCTATTACTGCATCGGGCTGGGCTTCAACCTCCTCCGCGTTAACGTGGTTCACTTGTCCCCTGTTAAAAGGGTTGGGCTTCTTTCCAGAGCTTCCATTGCCATTTCCATTCTTGGCTTCGGGACATTCATTGGCGTAATGTCCGGTTTTCTGGCACTTGTAGCAAGTAACGTGGCTTAGATCCTTCTTGGCGGGTGTTTCCGGGTTGGAACGGTTCTGTCTGCTGCTTCCTCCATTACCATTCCCATTCTTGGGGCCACTATGGTAGTGCGAACTTCCTCCATTATGAGTGTGGCCTCCATGGTTATGAACAAGTCCTCCCGAGTTCGGGGTGTAACGGGGTTTCTGCTAGGCTCCAGAATTATACTTCCCCTGTCCATACTTCCTCTTGCGGTTGTCAATCTGCTGCTGCTTCCCTTCAAGCATGAGAGCTCTATCTACCAACTCCTGGTAGTTATTGAAATTTGCCACCATCAACTGCATGCTCAGCTCATCATTCAGTCCCTCCAAAAACTTCTCCTTCTTAGCAGCATCTGTAGCAACGTCATCTGGGGCATAACATGCCAACTTACTAAACTCATCCACATATTGGCCAACAGTGCGCCCTCCTTGGCGTAAGTTGCGAAACTCACGCTTCTTCATGGCCATAGCTCCAGCTGAAACATGGGCAGTGCGAAAAGCCTGCTGGAACTGGTCCCATGTCAAAGTGTCAATAGGGTAAGTGACTATGAAATTCTCCCACCAAGATGTTGCTGGTCCATCAAGTTGATGTGCGGCAAAATGCACTCTCTCCACATCTGTGCATCCTGTAGTAGTCAATTCCCTCTCAATCTTGCGAAGTCAATCATCTGCAACAATTGGCTCGGTGCTACTGGAGAACACCGGCATATTCAGCCTAAGAAAACGGGCTAAGTGGTTAACTGGTGGTGGTGGTGGTGGGTTGTTGTTGTTGTTCCCCTGGTTCTGATTCTGAACTAGTATCTTCATCAATGCATTCTGCTGCTGTATCAACTGAGTGAGCTCCGGTGGGAAAGCAAATCCATTGTCGCGTCTCGGAGGCATCTACTGGGTTTAGAAAAGATGAGAAAACAGAATGGAATGAGGTCTAGGGGGGAAAACACTACCCATATGCACATGAGACAAACATAAACATATCACTCACCCAATCAAACAAAGCATACAATCGGTCTAGAACTATCGTTACAAAAGTGCTTGGACTATGCTATATACATGGTGGAATACTACTACTGATTTGGTGGTCTACTAGAAAAATTGCTCGGTAGAAGACTCCATGCTATCTGCTCCAGCTTCATCAACATAATCATCATCACTATCGTCAGGGTCCGAGTCGGTGTAAATGCGATGATGATGTAGTTCTCCGGGCAAGTGGAACTGTCATCTTCTCCTCCTGACGCAGGGTCTCCCATGAAAACTCCTAGCTTCCTGGTCAGGTCGTCATTCTTCTCCACTAATATGACGATTTCTTCCTCATAATCTTCGCGTGTAGCCTTGAGTTCTTCCTCCAGTTCCGTAATTCTTGTCATTGCTTTCTTCAAATCCATCATGCCTGCGCACGTATGGTTTTCCTGGCGACGAATGTGCTGGTATAACTCCTGGATGGAAGAGGCAATCGATCTATCCTTCCTGGTGCTGATCATCTCCCATTGCTCGTCTCGGCACCCACAAATCTGGTAGATAGTGTCCTTGAGATCATGGTGGTAGACTTCTCCAATGCGTCCCATGGTGATGTGAGCTGCCATACTCTTTCCTAGACTCCAGGTGGGTGCATCGAAAGTAAACTCTATGGGCTGAGTGACTGGCGTGAATGTCCTTCCTGGAACTTGAACCTGAATCATCTAGCGCTCCTCTTCTGGTAACGTGGCATTGTAGGTCCCGGTGAAGCTTGGTATTCCAATGTTCAGGTACCTAGTAACTTCCTTCAAGTGGCGTCCAAAAGGGGTATCTTCATCCGGTTGCATGAACTTTATCCTTGCATCCTCCATCCTAAAGAGTAGAAAATGGAGAGGAGTTAGAAATGAGAAGAGAGTAGTGATCTAGGGATTTAGCTTAGTGGTCGTGTCCTACAGTCAGCGTGTGCTCTGATACCATCTTTGTAGCGACCAGACCTCAAACAGTCTGATCTCTATGCATAAGTGTCATCCCTGGATCGGTAATCTTGACACACACGATTACGAAGGATTTATAACAGAGTAGCAATCACACACTTATTACATCGAATGTCTCAAAAGAGAACTTATTACAATAAATATGGCTTAAGGCCATCTAATACGATAACAATGGAAGGCTTGGAAGATAAAGTGAGTCCATCAACTCCAACGGCATCACCGAGTGAAAGACCATGACGTAAGGCTCCTTACTCGTCGTCTGAAAAGTTTGCAACATGATACGTTGCAGCCCAAAAATGGGTCAGCACATGGAATATGCTGGCAATGTAACATCAAAAGATAATGAATAGAATAATGCTATCACTATATGCATATATGGCTGGTGGAGGCTGTATGGTTAATATGTTTTGCGAAAAGACAATTTTTCCCTACTGCAAAGGAATATGTTTTATTTAACTATGACGGTGGTTGATAAACATTGATAAGGTTCACCCAACTCAATCCCAATTAAAAGTAACTAACAATAACCCATCAAATTAAATTAAGTAGTGATGAGATCCACATGAAAATCCAAGGACTAGATACTCAAATTGTCCATAACCGGAGACACGGCTAACCATGATTAGTTTGTACACTCTGCAGAGGTTTGTGCACTTTTCCCCACAAGACTCGATCTCCTCCGTTTGATTTCTCGCACTACATGATGTTTGAGAAACGGATGACCGAGACACAGTCTTTCAGAAGCGTTAGCACCTTACGACGGGTAGACAGTACCACTTACATCCCCTACATCTGCTAGTCTACCACTGTAAGAGTTCACATGACTTAATCAACTATGCTAGAGCCCATAATAGCTTGTGGCTGCACACGGAAGTTTCCAGTATGAATAATCTTATGATCCCTTTGAGCCTGGGTGGCGGTCCATAGGAGAATCACACGGTACCCCGGGATTTCCAAAAATACAGGCATTCACTGGAAAACCCAGGTGCCTCAATCCACCCAGATGTGTATTAAAGTTGCCACCTTAAGTTAACCATTAATTAACAATCTCACATCTGTCATGAATACTCTCAAACCCAATCCACGTCTACGAGCATAGCATAGCAACATAAGCATAACGTATAAGTAACTCCCAGGGTTTGATAATAAACAGGTGAATAGGTACTACCTCAACTACTTCCCAAACCCATAATTTAATTTAGATCCTAACCATGCAATTGTTTGAGGATTGATCTAATGCAATAAAACTGGCTAGTAAGAGGTATGATCAAAGTGTTACTTGCCTTGCTGATGATCCGCGAAACCTAGAGACTCGTAGTAGCACGCTTCGCACTCCGGGTACTCTATCGCAAACAAACAAGCATACAATAAGAAATCAAGCAAGGGCTCGGGTAAAACTCAAATAAGATACCTACCAAGAAAGTTCAACTTAATAACTCCGGTTTGCAAAAAGAATCAAATCAAACGAAGCAACAAAACTCAAACGGCGAAAGAAACAAGCTTCGTTTACTATTCTGGACTAAAGTCAAATTTTACAGTAGCAAAAACTTGTTTAAGTTGGTTAAACGGAAAGAGGGTTTCGAGACAAAACTCTAGGCGCTTGAATCGCCTGATTCCGATAAACGAGCGAAACATTATACTAGAACGAAAATCGGATCAGAAATCGCGATCGAAAATAATCGCGGAAAATCCGAGAAAAAGAAAAACTTACGAACAGGCTAACGAATGAACGTTCGCTGTCTGTGGCTAAATGGTGAAAACCGTTGGTAAAAACGAACATACGGACGAACGTCCGCTAAATAACTAAACCGAAAAAAATAAAACCGAGCCGGATCTAATAAAAAAATGGATCTAGGGTTTAGAAAAAAACCGAATAGTTTTTCTCGCGAAAAAGCGAGGCGGCTACCTCGGGTCCGGCGGGTCGGCGGCGGCGGCGGGTCGGTGGCGTGGGGCAGCGGCGCGGGGCAGCGGGCGAGGCGAGGCGGCAAGCGGGCGGAGGCTTAGGGTTAGGGTTAGGGTGGGGCTGGCAGGTTGAACGGGCCTCGGGGGCGGCGGCTTTTAAAGGCCTGGACCGAGAAGTCCTGGCCGAAACCGGCCCTAAGTCGGTTTCGCGTTTTTTCAAAATAATTCGGACGTGCAGAGAAAGAAAGAAAAGTCGGACAAGATGAACATTTATTTGGGCCAAAAATGCAATTTTGAAAAACGCATATTTTTCCTAATTCAAATAATATAGCGATAAAACTCCGAATAAAAATCTTATTTGATTTTAATATTAAATCTCAGATATTTCTTTATTTTGAGGAAGTCATTTTATCCTCTCTCTTTTATTTTTAATAAAAGAAATATTTCAGAGAAATAAAATTAAAATCAAATGATCCTCTTTTCATAATTCGAGAAAAACTCAAATATGAAAATAAGAAAATCCCCAACTCTCTCCGTGTGTCCTTGAGTTGCTTAGAATTTCTAGGATCAGCCAAAATGCAATAAAATATGATATGCAATGATGATCTAATGCATAACATTCCAAATTGAAAATTTGGGATGTTACAGTTTGAGTCTACCACCAGTTGTTGTAGCTTGGCCTCCTCTCTAGAAGCAGCTCTGTCAGTACTCGTCTGCTTACGAAGCAGTTCTTGAACATGAGGGTCCCGCACAATTGAACTTAGTACCGACGAAGTCTGATGTAGGGTAGAACCCTAGTGACCCGATCTTTCACGATTGGAGGGGATCCTATGAAGAACACGAGGGGAAAAGCAAGGGAAATCACGAGGGGGAACAAGAGGAAACACTCAACTAGACAAGAAGCGATCACACATGTGCTAGATCCTCGAAACACAATGAGATACACGGTCCAAATCCAACAAAGGACGATACATAGGGTAACGAGTTCATCTCCGTGAGGAGGTCTTGAGGGGTCTTCCCATGAAGGGGTCTTGAATCCAAGGTGGATCTTCTTCAAAGAGGGAGCGGTCTCTCTCGATGCAGTAGATCCGGATGGATGAGCAAAGCTCTATCTCAAATGAGCTAAATCTATGCTAACCCTAACTAGGAGGAGGTGGAGGAGTATATATAGTCTAGGTCCACGAAGGGGTAAGTGGGAGAGGGATACATGGGCCTCGGGCCCGATCTCTGTACACAGACAGGTACCGGACGTCCGTTGGGGACCGGTCCTTCGGTGGATCGTGGGCTTTCGGGCGTCCTATGATCGCCGGACTTCCGTTATTTCCGTTTTGTGAAGGTGGCGCCAGACGTCCGTTGGCTTTGGACTTCCGCTAATTTTGGCTCGGGTGTGGTGGCGCCGGATATCCAGTCCTGGTCGGTCGCCCGCTTGCTGGGAGGTGTGGCCGGTCGTCCGGTCCTGGCCGGACATCTTCTTGTTGTAGCTTGCATTGGCTGGGACTTGGGTAGGTTGGGCTTCAGGTGACGGACGTCCCGTCCAGACCGGTCGTCCGGTGGCTATAGCTTCCGTGGCAGCTCTTCTTCTTGTCCTTCGCACATGGTGTCCTCGTCGTCTTGTCCGTTGGATGTAGATGTTCCGTGGCTTTCCTCCAAGTACCTGATCACACATAGTGTTTTCGCTTGAGGTAGCAGCTATGTATAGAAAGTGGTAGTTCGGAAAGGAGCGAGTTCACCTTGTGTCCAATGGCATATGTTCTAGGTCACGTCGTATGTCCTCTTGGGTCTTGGGGAGTCATCATAGTGTACATGGGGATGATCGTAGGATGCTCCGCATCATCTCCCCCCACCCCCTTGGGAAAGATCCAACCTCGGATTGTTATCCTCATCACGATGGAAACGGTTGTCGTGGACAGACTTGTAGTTGGACGGAGTGGAAGACGTTGCGCAATCCATGTACTCCAAGGTGTCTCCGGAGTGATAGACATGCAAAAAGAGCAAACATGCGCGACACTCGAAAATACAATGGTTAGCACACACAAAGTGTCCATCAAGTAAGTATGAGTCTGTTCACCAAGATTGTTCGTGATAAAGCGCATGAAGCTTATCAAGATGATATATAATGATATCCAAAGCATTCATGGGAACAAAAGCATTTGTTGTATGCACAAAGGTGTTGTGAATGTGATCAATGCAACCATTGTGCAAAATGATGTCATAATGTGATGGTGTATCAAAAGCATGAACATGGTAATTGGTGCTCAATGTGATTATGTTTTCATGCAATTGATGGTGGGCAATATGATCACGATGTACGAATATGCCATCAAGGAAGATCACAACAAATTTGCTAAGGAAATGCACAAGCTCATATATCATGGATGACATGGGAATACAAGATGCAACAAAGCAATCATAATGTGAGTCAATCCATGCATAAGATGCAAACTTGTGGTGACTATGATATGTCCATCGAGCATGACATGTGTGAGCACAATCAACAAATATGGAGGTGTTGGTGTACCAATGCTCGATGTCGTGGCATGAGTGGAGGTTCGAAGGTGCATCCAATAAGTCCGAGCGCTACTCAATGTGAAGGTACATAGAGCCAATCTCCAATGTCACTCCTCCGTTCATGAGATATATCATGTAGACAACAAGAAGGAAACAACAATGAAAGAATGACCCATCCAATATGCGTATTTGAGGATGGCTCAAAGGGAAGGAGTTCACCTTTAGGAGGGTGTCAAAAATGTAGGTGTCGCACATCATGTATGCTTCCCATAACCGATATGTCTCATGATGTTACCGCCTTGTGAATCCTCCAAAACGAAAGAATGTGACGAAGACTCGGAAAAACAAATGAGGTTAGCGTAAATAAAAAACCTAACATTCGAGTGGTGAGACACCCAACAAGTGTTTTCATCATTCTTGTCATAAGAAAGGACAAGGGAGCATTTCATAGTATGGAGGCATATGATGAGAGAACGACCAAATACAATAGGCTCAATCAAACAAGCATGCTTCACAAGTAATATGTCCAAGTCTCCACGATCAATAAGCATAGCAAGTTGGCACTCAATACAAGGTGATATGAGAGATGCAACTAATGGAGACAAGAGACAATGATCATGACAAATCAAGTGAGAGGCATGAACATATATGTCATCAACCCAAGAAAGCGAGTAAGAGTGGAACATGGGTGAAGCGACGAAGCAAGAAATGATAGTAAACAAGTCATGCAAGCTAGTAGTGCGAAGATGCAACATACTAGGAGGAATTATGGCAAATATGTCATGTGTGCAAATAGTGGGCATGAATAATTCACATGACATAGCACAAGCATGAAAGCAAGATATGAGGAAGGTATCATCATTGTATTGGCAAGAAGTCCTAGGTAAATAGCAATGGAACATCATGACTCTCCCAACACAAGAATCAACAATAGCATGAGGCACAAGGAAAGCATGATAATAGCAACAAGTAACTCCACCAAGAATGCAAATACACATAGGAGTAGCATAATGGTGAATCATGGGTAAATGCAAGCAAGGGTCACAATTGCATGGCAACATCATGTGAAGAGGCATAACATGCAAAGTGAACACGATAGTATGGGCATAAGGTAACAAGTGATATATAGCCCATAGCCGTGTGAGAGCCAAGTAAAAGAGATGCGCGAAGGGAATGGTGGGAATGATAATCCACGGGATCCCAAATCATCGTTGCTCTCAAGAGCTCGTTTCATCAACTCTTGGGATTGAGAGGTTGAGGAGTATACGTGAGTACCTACACAAAACAAAGACAAAGGGAAAATTGTGTGTGCGTGGTATATGTACACATCATCCGTCATGATGCGCACGTGCTTGTGTTGGTTAGCACAAAATATCCAATGCTCAAATAAATGAGATGCATGATATAGAAACATGTCATCCATCATGATAGGATTTTCATTATATATAGCATAATGGAGACTCAAATTGTGTAATGCATCATGAGAAATATGTAGAGCATTGTTATTCATGGAATGCATATGGTGCAAGCAATTATGGGAATCATGCAAAGTATGGAATGAATCCAAATCTCCTAATATGTATGAGGAAACTATGGGGGTCTCCTCATGAGCATTAATGGAAACATCACATGGAGAATATTGACAACATCCAAAACAATGCATATTCGGAACACTGTGATCATGGCATGGCATAGTAGATGAATTGCGCAAATCATGTAAAGGAAGCTTAGCAATATCATCACAAGAAAAACAAAAGCCAATGACCATCATCTCGTCATCTATGCCATAAGTGCAAATGGGATTTATTTTAATGGGGCATGCATAGTTACTATGTTGAGGTTGAAATGATGCAATATGGGAGATATCACTTATAGAATATGAAAAGTTTAAAGGGTTGTCGAACATGATGTGACCAAAAGTATTTTCACATGATATCCTATGGAGCATAGCATCACAAGTAGGCAACTCAACATGCTCATCATCATATTCATCATAAATTGGTAAGTCATGACATGAAGAAGTTACACTAGCATGAAGCATGGGAATAGGTGGATCAACATCATGGAAGCAATCATTGGTGAGATAGTCCACTAGTGGGACAAGTGAAAGTCCATCACCTATATTACCTTTGGAGCATCGCTCATGTGTTGTAGGTGAGGTCTCGAAGACCAAGTTGTGGTCATCCTCATCATGATGGAACCATGTGGGGGGGGGGGTGCAGCATCATCCACCATGGCCATCGTCGTCTCGATTGGAGGTATGGACTCGTCGAGGATAGGCATGTCGTCATGTAGGAGACCTAGCACCAAAGAACAAAACACACTCGGAGTAGAGGTTAAGTCGTTAGAAATCATAGTGGCCTCACGTGCCCTCTCAACTACCTCACTCACTAAGTGTTGTGGCTCACTCACTCCCTCTTGCATGCTCTCACTCGTATGGTTGGTGGAGTCACTCAAATGACTCTCAACCTCACATAGGATGTGTGGCATGCTCTCAAGTGCGGGGCTAGTGGTGGTCACACTCATCCTCTCATAGGAAATAATCTGAATGTCACGTATGGTGGAGTCACTCATGTGGTAGTGGCTCTCCTCACATGGCACTTGGGGCATCTCGTCATATGTGGGTGGCGGAGAGATGTTGGTGCAAATGTCTCCATGCTCAACTCCTATCACCACCTTGGTTGAAGGGATAGTCCCATGCTCAGCCTCCTCATCCATAATGCCTCCAAAGATGAATGTCGTAGGATGTGGCAAATCATCACTCTCCTCTGAGATCAAAGATAAAGTCCCATGTGCGCTCGCGTAGCTTGACTCGGAGTAGAAGTCCCGTTGGGGCGCCGTATTCATGTTGTTGAAGAGGTTCACGCTCGTCGCCGTGGTCGAAGGGGATGGCCCTTGCTCCACCTTCTTGTCACCATCTTGTTGTTGGAGGCCCGTATGATGTGGCACCTCGTAGCTCGTCTCCATGACCGAAGGGAATTTCCCATGCTCGACCATCTTCCTTGAGGGGCTTCCGAAGATGGAAGTGTCGCCCTCACTTGTAGGTGGTCGCCTTGTTGTTGAAGATGTCAATGTAGGCGAACTCATGGGAAGTAGGCGAAGATGTTGTACGTCCAAAGGAAAAGATGCCTTGATAGCACTTGGCAAAGATGCCGAAGTGGTGGTGGTAGCCGTAGCTCCGCCTTGGTGGTGCTCGTATCGCGGTCTTCTCTTTTGCTCATGAAGCTTGGCCTTGGCGTGAAGTAGAGCTTGTCGGGACTTGTATGTTTGCGCTTGTGGAGCATCTTCATGATGATGGTGTCGTTGTCGCACTTGAGCTCGTAGTAGATGCCGTTCGTCATCGTCGTGCACATGATGCTTGGAGGTGACTTGCCCTTCATGATGATGTGGATCACGAACGTGATGGTGGTTGCCATGTAAATGTGGACGTGGACGAATTGCGCTTGCATCACATGGGCGCTCCGAAGATGATCGACTTGCTCGCCGTCGCCTTGAGGATGATGAAGGGGAAGAACAGTTGACCAACAAAGTCTGAATCTCCTCCATCCTTGCATCTTCCTCCTCCTTTTGTGCGAAAAGCTTATTGTCGAAGTAGTCTCTTGTATGTGCTTCGGAGTCTCGTATGTCAATGGCGAGGTTGTCGATGCGCTCTCGCAATCTTGATTGTGCGCCTTGCATTTGTCGTTGTAGATTGAAGATGGACGCTTTGGTGATGTAGTTGTTCGCGTCGTCGTTGTTGTCGAAGACCGGAGATGAAATGCTTTGCCTATACATCACAAGACTCGAGAAAATATGAGTGGAATAAAGGAGAGAACTATACCAAATGTACCTTGACCGATGTTGAGAATGGATCAATGATCACTCAATGATGTAACAAGGAAATAGCACAATTGGTACCGATCTCGTCAATTTCTCACACCTACACAAATAAGGCTTATGGTGGAGCTCGGTGAGGATAGTGGCAAAAAAATTTGATGCAAAATGTTAGCAAGAGTCAATAATGTTGAAAGAGATTCACAAATTCGCAAGTGAAACAAGTAGACCAATAGCAATGAAAATCACACGGAAACACACACACGGATAGATAAATGGGGTCGTGCAACCAAGGAATGAGCTCAAAATGTGGAATCCACGCTCATGTTGCACAGCTCAAGAGAGACACTAGCACGATTTCTCTATAGGCGGATACAACACTTGTGCACAACCTATGATATGAAAAATGTATCAACTTTCTATCCCAAGTATGCTATTATGTATGGTTCCGGTGTTCCGCTCAAGATGATCCAAGATGATCAGATATGACAATCTTATATGCAATGTGGTATGATGATATGGCACTTGCTTACAATCTCTTTTGCTTAAAAGCTTACTCTTTTTTATGGCCACTTTGCGAAATGCACAACCCAAGATAGCAATTGTGTATATGCGGGAACAATCTTGTGACACAAGAGATGATATGATACCAAGATGATACCAATATGGTATGGTATGTATGCAATGAAAGGTGTATATAAATGATCACTAATGTGCACAAGTAACGTTACCAGCAATACTCAAATGGCTAGTCTCGATAGGCAAGTGATGCAAAAATGGGCTAGGGGTTATAAATGCAATTGCAAGGGGAATATGCAATGGTGTCGTCGAGGTTACCAGCCGATGCGATGATGAGTGGCAGTGTTCTTGATGTAGAACTGTTCCTAATTAGCCAAAACACCTTAGGAAATGGAAAAACCGCGAACTCAAAAATCTCCAAAGGCAAATGTCAAATGGTGGTAGCAGAAAGCGGTGGTGGTGTTGCACTCGGCAATGCGGAAGTGGAATGATGGGTTATGCGAGTCAATGTTGAAGTGACCATCCCTAAGTAGCCGAAACACCTTAGGAGACGCAAGCCGCAACTCAAACAAGCTCAAACAAAAAATGGGTTATGTTGGGGTGGTGGAAGTGTATGGTGGGAAAGGTTATGTGGAAGTGGTGGTGGTGGTGGTTGATGAAGAAGCAACCGTCCCTAAGTAGCCGAAACACCTTAGGAGACTCAAATCACTTCAGTCACTCTGACTTTGTTCACTTGGACCCCACTTAACAGTACGGTGGTTCCTATGACTCAACAAAGAAGAAAAGGAAACTACGAAACAGCTATGTCTTCGCACTCCATAGTCTTCACGTGAATGTCTTCTCGAGTCATAATCTTCGTTGTGAATATCTTCACATACCACCATTGTCTTCAGTGTCTTCACACATTTTTATAGGGTCATCTCCGGTAGGTAAACCAAATAAATGAGGGACTACTACCTGTGTTATCCTGCAATTCTCACAAACACATTAGTCCCTCAACCAGGTTTGTCGTCAATACTCCAAAACCAACTAGGGGTGGTACTAGATGCACTTACAATCTCCCCCTTTTTGGTGATTGATGACAAACTGGTTGAAGTTTTCAACGGGGATAAAAGTATGTGAAATTGTAAGGTTTAAGACATTGTCTTCATAAGTAGCAAAAGGCTCCCCCTAAAGATGTGCATATAAGTAATTTGTGTTTGAATGCAAATGCACATGGCAGGTTTTACTTGTGGAGATCCTCTTCAACTAATGAAGACAATTCATCATGCATGAAAAGATATAACGAAGGTAATGACATGCATAATGGAAAATGGACGTCTGCGGAATGACTTAGTGCGGGATTTATCATCGCACATGCGGAATTTATCATCGCATCACATAGTTGATAGAAAGGTAGCAGGCGACCATCAAGTTTAAGCGTTACAACTCAAAGAACCAAAAGTATCAAAAGCAAGAGTTGTAAACACTTGGGAAAAAGTATAGCAACCACCCATAAAGACTCGCTTGAAGACTGTCAACTCATATTCTTATCCCCCTTTTGTCAGTAAGGACCAAAAAGGTTCGAAGACATAGAGCATCTACTCGTCCCCATGAGGAGTAGGTGAAGCAACAGGGTCGTCGTTGAGGTTCGGTGGTGCAGAAGAACTTGGCGCAGTGTCGATACATGGAGAAGTTGTAGTTGGTGAAGTAGCATCGTCTTCGTAATCAATGACTCTGGCATGTACAGTTGTTGCTGAGGAGGAGTATTCGGAGTCTTCAAGTGAGGGAGTCGGACGCAAGACAGCGTTCCTGGGAGGAGTGGAATCAAACTTGAAACTCTGTGTGAAGCCATCTTGTTGAAGATCATCTTCAGAGCTCAGCAATGTCAGACCCTTCCACGACCGCCGACAGGTTTCATGAGCGACAAAAGCATTCTTGGTGGCAAGATTGTGAATGCGATTGACATCCACCAAGAGGCTTTGCATCTGACGTTTCAGCCAGTCATGATGCTTATCCTGTTTTTGATGCAGGGCGACGAGAAGCTCTCGGTCATTGAGAACACGAGATCGCTTTCGAGGTCTTTGTGCATTGGTGCTTTCAGTGGCTTTAGTATGGGCACGATGAGGTGCACGTGTATTGCCAGCCAAAGGATAAACACGAGTTGGAGCAAGAAGTCCTTCAATAGGTTGAGTGAAGCTTTGGTGATCGGCGTTGTGAAGATAAATTGGCTCCTTGGCAGGCTCTGGGTAAATGGCTTCGACAGACAGATCAACCTCCGGCAAGAATATGAGATGATTGCGCGCAGAAGGCTGATAGTTTATAGCAGAGTGAAGCTTGATGAGGCGCATTACCCATGGAGCGTAAAACTTCAGACCAAATAGATCAGATCCGGATGCATCCAATTACCTGATGAAGAAGTCTTGAGCATTGAAACTGATGCCATTGAAGATATAGAAAACCAATGTCTTCATTGCGCCTTCTAGCTTGGCTGCTGGAGAATGTCCTTTTACAGGCCATAGAGTTCGCCTGATGATATGATAGATAGTGCAGGGCAGATACTCTAGGTCTTCAACAAAGAATTCCGTAGGATAGTCAGCATCTCTAGGTAGTGGCTTCATCATACTCAGCATTTGGCTCATATTCGGCTCAGGCTTCTGGAATATGCTCTTCAAAGCATTGCGGTGAAGCTGACAACCAGGTTCAAAGAGTTCACCTGGAGTGGGCAGGGCAGTAAGGTCAATAATATCAAGAGCTTTGGCTTCGTGGTGTACATTGCCTGACATCCACTCAAGGATCCAAGTCTTCGGATCCCTGTTGTAGCCGCGAATGTGAAGAGTTGCATAGAATTGCAGCAGAAGTTCTTCATTCCAATTTTCCTTGTCGGTCACAAACTGTAGAAGGCCTGCATCTCTGAAACAGTCGAGGGCTTCTTCCAAGCATGGCAGGCCAGCAATGGCTTCGCAGTCTAGACGCATATGAGGGAAAATGCGCCCCTGATTGTATAGTATACAGGAATAGTAACTGCGCTGCTGATAACTCCAGAACCGATCAGATGAGATTCTTGGCTTGGAATATGGGTTCTTGGCGCTATCAAAGAAGGTGTTGTGTGCCTTGAAGCCATTAACATTGAACGAGCCGGGCGAAGATGCAGTACCTGGAAACCTTGGCAACCTTGGTTTAGGCTTCTAGACCTGAGGCCTGTGCTCCACATGATAGTCAAATTGTGGTCCGGGAGCAGGAGGAGGAACCAGAATAGGCCATCGAACCATGACAGGTTGACCGCGATCAAATGCCAGCTCGATAGTGTGAGGCCTTGGAGGTGGCACAGGAGCATCGTCATTGACATGGGATTCGAGCTGCACAATGGCTTCAGGGGCAGCATTGGCTTCAGGTGCATTAGTAGTTTCAGGCACAATATCCACTTTAGGCGCCACATTAGCTTTAGCCATGAAAACGACATTGGCTTCAGTAGTGTTGTTGGTGGCCGCCTCAGTATTATCAACCTCCAATTGAGTAGCTGGCGGGTCGGTTACAGACTCGTTCTCCTTGAGAACAACTTCTTGGTTGGTAGGGGGTGTGGCAGCACACTCTTCTTCTTTTCGGGGTTCTTGTTGATCATCGGCTGATGCAGCCTGAAAGTGCAACTATCCCTAGGTGATTTTGGTAATTCATAACAACATACAACTCATTGAGCTAATGCTATTCCAAGACAAATGTTTCAGGAAAGCTCAATGAATGGCATGTCATGGATGATGAAAGTGGATCCCTCAAAAGATCAAGGACAAAGGATTGGCTCAAGCTCAAAAGCTCAAGACTCTACATTTTACATTTTAGTGATCCAAGATCACATTGAGTCTACAGGGAAAGCCAATACTATCAAGGAGGGATGAGGTATTGCTTAATGAGCCTTTTGCTTCATGTGCTTAGTGATATGCTCCAAAACCCTCCACTACTTTCTCACATCCACATATGACCTAAACCTAAAGTCAAACTCGGCCCTACCGATTCTTTCTATCCGGCGCCACCGAGTTCGGAGATGTCTTAGCCAACGCCACAAACCCTAGGCAAATTCGTCTCACCGATAGGGATCTCGGTCTCACCGAGATGGGATTGTAATCTTCTGTTTCCCTTCAGAACGCTTTCGGCCTAACCAAAGTGAGCGATCGGTCCCACCGAGATTGCAATGTAAACTCTCTGTTTCCCTTTCGTAACTTTTCGGTCTCACCGAAAGAGCGAATCGGTCCCACCGAGTTTACCTGACCAACTCTCTGGTTAGCTAATTACCAAATTCGGTCTCACCGAGTTTGTGTAATCGGTCTCACCGAAATTACGTTATGCCCTAACCCTGATCATATCGGTCCTACCGAGTTGCATGTCAGTCCCACTGAAAACCCTAACGGTCACTAGGTTTATTAAATCGGTCTGACCGAGTTTGATGATTCGGTCCTACCGAGTTTGGTAAATTGTGTATAACGGTTAGATTTTGTGTGGAGGCTATATATACCCCTCCACCTCCTCTTCATTCGTGGAGAGAGCCATCGAACAAACCTACACTTCCAACTCACCAGCCTGAGAGAGAACCACCTACTCATGTGTTGAGGCCAAGATATTCCATTCCAACCATATGAATCTTGATCTCTAGCCTTCCCCAAGTTGCTTTCCACTCAAATCTTCTTTCCACCAGATCCAAATCCTATGAGAGAGAGTTGAGTGTTGGGGAGACTATCATTTGAAGCACAAGAGCAAGGAGTTCATCATCAACACACCATTTGTTACTTCTTGGAGAGTGGTGTCTCCTAGATTGGCTAGGTGTCACTTGGGAGCCTCCGACAAGATTGTGGAGTTGAACCAAGGAGTTTGTAAGGGCAAGGAGATCGCCTACTTCGTGAAGATCTACCGCTAGTGAGGCAAGTCCTTCGTGGGCAACGACCATGGTGGGATAGATAAGGTTGCTTCTTCGTGGACCCTTCGTGGTTGGACCCATCCGTGGACTCAAGAACTGCTTACCCTTCGTGGGTTGAAGTCTCCATCAACATGGAGGTACGATAGCACCACCTATCGGAACCACGACAAAAACATCCGTGTCTCCAATTGCGTCTGAATTCTCCAAACCCTTCCCTTTACATTCTTGCAAGTTGCATGCTTTATTTTCCGCTGCCTATATACTCTTTGCATGCTTGCTTGAATTGCGTGAAGATTGCTTCACTTGCTTAAGGATAGCTAAAATCTGCCAAAGTCTAAAATTGGGAAAAGCCATAGCTTTTAATTGGTCAAGTAGTCTAATCACCCCCCCCTCTAGACATACTTCAAGGTCCTACAAGTGGTATCAGAGCTTTGGTCTCAATTTGCTTTGATTTCCATAGCTTTTGGTGGTCATAGCCTTGGTTTCACAACCTAGGAGAGTATGGCGTCTAGCGAGGGAAATTATCACCGTAGAGGTCCTTACTTTGATGGCACTAATTTTGCTAGTTGGAAGCATAAGATGAAAATGCATATTCTCGGACATAACCCCACCGTTTGGGCTATTGTGTGTATTGGCTTGCAAGGTGAATTCTTTGATGGGAGAGAACTGAACCGTGAAGCTAATGCGGAAGAGTTGAAGATGTTGCAATACAACGCTCAAGCTTGTGATATCCTCTTCAACGGATTGTGCCCCGAAGAATTCAACAAAATCAGCCGTCTTGAGAATGCAAAGGAAATTTGGGATACTTTGATTGATATGCATGAAGGCACCGGCTCCGTCAAGGAATCCAAGTTGGATGTGCTCCAAAGTCATCTTGACAAGTTCAAAATGAAGGATGGTGAAGGTGTTGCTGAAATGTACTCTAGGCTTGCTCTTATCACAAATGAGATTGCCGGCTTAGGAAGTGAATAGATGACCGATAGATTCATCATCAAGAAGATCCTAAGATCATTGGATGGAAAATATGATACAGTGTGCACATTGATCCAAATGATGCCAAATTACAAAGATCTCAAGCCAACGGAAGTCATTGGAAGAATTGTTGCTCATGAGATGTCACTCAAGGATAAGGAGGAACTTCACAACAAGTCAAGTGGTGCTTACAAAGCCTCATGTGAAGCCCCCACATCATCAAGTGAGAAACAGACCTTCAATGAAGAATTGAGCTTAATGGTGAAGACTTGAACAAATTTTATAAGAGTAGAAGCAAATAAAGAAGCTCCAAGTCAAGGTCCTACAATGACAAAAGATCTTCTAGTCGAGAGCACAATTGCTACAATTGTGGGAGACCCGGACACTATTCCAATGAGTGTACGACACCCTACAAAAGAAGAGAAGATTCTCCCAAAAGAAGAAGTAGAAGAGAAGAATCACCACCAAGAGAGAGAAGGAGTAGAGATGATCGTTATGAACGAAGAACCTCACGGAGAAGCAAGGATTCGGAAAGAAAGGACAAGTCATCAAAGAGCTACACAAAACGAAGACATCAAGCTCATGTTGGTGAATGGGTATCCAGCTCCGACTCCGACAATCACTCGAGAGAAGCTATCACTCCGACCAACACACTCAAGATGAAGGTGTTGCCGGCTTAGCACTTGTGTCAACCAACTCCTACGACATATTTGAATCACCAAATGAAGGAATTGGAAGATGCTTCATGGCCAAAGGTCCTAAGGTAACACACCCCGAGTATGTTGATTTTAATAGTGATGAAGATGACTTGCTAGGTGATGATGATTTACTTGTTGACAACTCTAGTGATGAATACTATGATGAAACGTAAATTAATCATGCTAATCAAGATGAAACGAATGACAATGATAAGGAGAAAATTGAGCTTCTAACTAAAGAACTAAACACTCTTAAGTTGGCTCATGAAACTATCTTCGAAGATCATCGAGAACTTTTAAGGGCTCATGAGAAGTTACGCTTTGAAAAGGTTAATCTTTAGAAAGAGCATGAGTTCCTAAAAGCGATCAATGATGATCTTCGTAAGAAATGTTCTTCTTACATTGCCAAGCGTTTACTCTTATCTACTTACTTGCCTCAAGTCAAGTGTAGTAACAAGAACAAAAAGGATTCTTCTTCTAGTAGTAACAATAACAATGCTAAACCCAATATTGTTGCTTCTAGTAGTTCTCTTGATTCCACTAATGATTCTCTTAGCCAAGTTACACTTGAGCAAGAAAACAGCTTATTGAAGGGAATTATAGAGAAAGGTGTATACAAGAGCCTTGCCGGGAGTAAGCAATTTGAGAAAATTGTACGCAAACAAGGAAGGCACCGGAAGAATCAAGGTGTTGGTTTTGCACGAAAGTTCAATGCCAATGGAGTTGAGTGGGAAGAAGATCAATACTGAAAGTGCTAGTTATCGACTAGAGGGGGGGTGAATAGGCAATTTTTAGGAAAGTCTTCAAAACACGGATGTTTCGAAGACAAACAATAGAAATGACCTAATTGATATGCAGCGGAAGATAAACTACAACAAGCAAACCATAGTCTAGTATGCAATAACGTGAAAGTACAAGACTAATAGCAGCTTGGTAGTAGCATCAATATGGAAGATAGTGAGAAGCCAATCAACAAAAGTAGTCAAGAAATGAAGTCAAACAGGTATGACAAATAGGCAATGACTTCACGAAGACAAACTCTAAGTAAGGTGAGGGAGAAGATAGAACCAGTCACTTGTTGAAGACACATGATTTGTTGGACCAGTTCCAGTTGCTGTGACAACTGTACATCTGGTTAGGGAGGTTGAGATTCAACTCAGAAGACCGCGTCTTCACTTTATTCCCCTTGAGCTAAGGACACACAGTCCTCGCCCAATCACTCTAGTAAGTCTTCAAGGAAGACTTCCGAACCTTCACAGACTGCGTTCACCGGCAATCCACAATGACTCTTGGATGCTCAGAACGCGACGCCTAACCGGCTGGAGGATTCACAGTCCTCAAGTGTAATAAGTCTTCAGGTCACACAGACAGAAAGACTTCAGTGATGCCTACCACTCTTTGGCTCTGGGTGTTTGGGCTTTGTCCTCACAAGGATTTCTCTCTCAAAGGCTTCGAGGTGGATTGCTCTCAAACGGCAAAAGCCGTGTACTAACTCTGAGCAGCTACCAATTTATGGTGTAGGGGGTGGGCTATTTATAGCCACTAGGCAACCCGACCTGATATGTCTGAAATGACCCTGGGTCACTAAGGAACTGACACGTGTTCCAACGGTCAGATTTCAAACACACACGGCAACTTTACTTGGGCTACAAGCAAAGCTGACTCATCCAGCTCTGGATGAGTTTTGCTCTCATTGTCTTCGCTCGAAGACATATGATTTGGGTTGAGCATCACTTCAGTCATTCTGACTTTGTTCACTTGGACCCCACTTAACAAAGACGGTGGTTCCTATGACTCAACAAAGAAGAAAAGGAAACAACGAAACGACACCGCCTTCAAGGCTCCATAGTCTTCACTCAATGTCTTCTCATGTCATAGTCTTCAATGTTAATATCTTCACATGCCACCATTGTCGTCAATGTCTTCATACATTTTTAGGGGTCATATCCGGTAGGTAAACCGAATCAATGGGGACACTACCTGCGTTATCCTGCAATTCTCACAAACGCATTAGTCCCTCAACCACATTTGTCGTCAATACTCCAAAACCAACTAGGGGTGGCACTAGATGCACTTACAATCTCCCCCTTTTTGGTGATTGATGACAAACCGGTTGAAGTTTTCAACAGGGATAAAATATGTGAAATTGTAAAGGATAGGGAATTGTCCTCATAAGTGGCAAAGGCTCCCCCTGAAGATGTGCATATAAGTAGTTTGCTTTTGGAATGCAAATGCACATGGCAGGTTGTACTTGTGGAGATCCTCTTCAACTTATGAAGATAATTCATCATGCATGAAATGATATAACTAAGAGAATGACATGCATAATGAAAAATGGACGTCTGCAGAATGATCTAAGTGCGGAAGTTATCGTTGCACATGCGGAATTTATCATCGCACCAGAGTAAAGCAAATAAGTAGCAGACGACCATCGAGTTTAAGTGTTAAAACTCAAAGAACCAAATGTATCAAAAGAGAGAGTTGTAAACACTAGGCAAAATATTATGCAACCGCCCTTATGAACCCGCTTGAAGACTATCAAACTCATATGCTTCTCCCCCTTTTGTAAGTAAGGACCAAAAAGGTTTGAAGACATAGA
Organism: Aegilops bicornis; assembly: GCA_021605145.1. NCBI lineage: Eukaryota > Viridiplantae > Streptophyta > Magnoliopsida > Poales > Poaceae > Aegilops > Aegilops bicornis. The sequence continues at coordinate 359,421,171 of CM038671.1, forward strand.
GCATCTACTCGTCCTCTTCTGAAGTAGATGATGTAGTAGGGTTGTCGTTGTTGGTTGGCGGTGCAGACGAGCTTGGTGCAGTGTTGAGGCGTGCACAAGTAGGGGGCGGTGAAGTAGCATCATCTTCATCATTGATCAGTCTGGCATTGACAGTTGCCGCGGAGGAAGAATAGTCAGAGTCTTCAAGAGATGGAGTTCGTCATAGGACTGCATTCCGTGGAGGAGTGGAGTCAAACTTGAAGCGTTCAGTGAAGCCATCGTCTTGAAGATCTGCTTGATTGAAAGCGTGTCAAACTCTTCCATGATCGCCGACAGGTCTCGTGAGTGACAAAAGCATTCTTGGTGGCAAGGTTTCAATGCGATTGACGTCTACCAAGAGGCTTTGCATTTGTCGCTTGAGCCAGGAGTGATGCTTATCTTGTTTACGATGCGGTCAAGGCGACAAGAAGTTCTCGATCATTGAGGACTCGAGAGCGCTTCCGAGGCCTTTGGCCAATTGTGCTCTCAGTGGCTTCAGTCCGCGCACGATGAGGCAGAGGTGTGTTCCCAGCCAGAGGATAGACACGAGATACCACTTGGACGCCTTCCATGGGTTGAGAGAAGCTATGGTGATCTGCATTCTGAAGACAAAGTGGCGTTTTGGCAGGCTCGGGGTATATGGCTTCAACTGACATATCAACCTCTGGTAGAAAGATCAGATGATTGCGAGCAGAGGGCTGATAGTTGATAGCAGAGTGCATCTTGATGAGGCGCATAAAATTTCAGACCGAACAGATCAGATCCAGACGCAGCCAATTGTCGGATGAAGAATTCTTGCGTATTGAAGCTGATGCCATTGAGGATGTAAAAGACCAATGTCTTCATTGCTCCTTCAAGTTTTGCAGATGATGAATGCCCTTTGATTGGCCATAGAGTTCGCATGATGATGTGATATATTGTACGAGGCAGATACTCAAGGTCATCAACAAAGAAGTCCTGAGGGTATTCAGTGTCATGTGGCAGTGGCTTCATCATGCTCAACATCTGACTCATGTTGGGTTCTGGCTTATGAAATATGCTCTCCAGTGCATCGCGGTGGAGTTGACAACCAGGTTCAACAGCTCTCCGGGAGTGGGTAGGCCTGTGAGCTCAATGACGTCAAGAGCTTTGGCTTCATGATGCACATTTCCTGTCATCCACTCGAGAACCCATGTCTTCGTATCTCTGTTGTAGCCGCGGATGTGGAGGATAGCATAGAATTGAAGCACAAGTTCTTCATTCCAGTGTTCTTTATGCATGTGAAGCCGGCAGACTGCATCACGAAAGCAATCAAGTGCTTCTTCTAAGCACGGCAGTCCAGCAATGGCTTCAGTGTCGAGGCACATATGAGGGAAAATGCGCCCTTGATCATACAGAACGCAGGAGTAATAGCTTCATTGCTGATAGCTCCAGAAACGGTCAGATGATATCCTTGGCCTTGTGTAGGGGTTCTTTGCTCTGTCAAAGAAAGTGTTGTGGGCTTTGAAGCCATTTGCATTGAAAGAACCTGTAGAGGTGGCAGTGCATGGAAACCTTGGCAGTCTTGGCCCGGCTTACGGACACGAGGCCTATGCGCAATATGATATTCAAACTGAGGACCAGAGGCATGAGGCGGAGGGACCAGAATAGGCCATCTTACTATGATTAGCTGACCATAGTTGTATGCTTGCTCAATTGTGTAGCGCCTTGGTGGCAGAACTAGAGCAGTGGCAACAACTGAGGCTTCAGGATGCTCAGCAGATGCTTCGAGAGCAGTTGCCTCATTGGCTTCAGGCACATTTCCTTCATTGGCTTTAGGAGCTGTTGGTGCAGGCTCCACATTTGCTTCAGCCATGACCACGTCATTGGCTTCATTGGTGCTGGAGGTGGCAGCCTCAATGTTTTCAACCTCCACTTGAGGAGTTGGAGGGTCGGGCACTGGCACGTTGATATCAGGAATAACTTCTTCAATTACAGGGGGTGTAGGGACACGTTCTTCTTCTTCTTGGGTGTCTTCGGCTGATGCAGCCGGATTGTCTTCAGCAGCTTTGGCTTCAGACTCGGAGACATTCACAGTTGGAGTGGCTTCTGAAAACACTTGACGTGCAACAGGTTGGTGGTGCACTTCTCCTTCTGGAACGCTCAAGAGAGGTACTTGAGGCCTTTGACCTTTGCGAAGCCTGCGAAATGCTGGCGACGCCTTTGGAGATGGGGTTGCCTGGGCCTCAAAATCTTCCTCTTCTTCTTGCTGTTGTTGTTGGGGAGTGACTTGTTGTTGGGGAGTACTAGGGGAGTCTTCTTGTTGCGGGCGATCAGCCCATGAAGCATCCTGAGCAATTGGCGTCAGAGGACGACCAATGCTGATGAGTTCGCTGTTCGTACGAAAGGCGATGATACCACATTGTACTCGATTTGAGGAAGAACTTCATCATCTTCAACATTGTCATGGTGACCAATGTCTTGGCCAGTGATGGGATCAATCGCTGGAATCTCTTCAGCTTCAGGAGCCTCTGTGGAAGCAGGCTCATGAACAGTCATGCGAAGTTCTTGGGTTGCAGACGCGGGATGAACCACTGAAATGGGTTCAACAACCAAGGGCTCTGTGGGAGCAGCCCGATTCTTCTTGGTCTTAAGCTTCTTCTTGGAGGGAGCAGCATCAGAGGCTTCAGGATGTTTCCTTTTACGGCTTGACCTCGGCAGCCCTCGTCTTCTTACATTCGAAGCGGTTGATCGACCTTTGGCTTCGAGCCAGTCATGCTGCTTGCGAAGACTATGCGGGTTCTTCCTGCCTTGAAGGTGCAGCTTGGTCGATTGAAGACTTCTTCCTCTTTGCAGCCATTAGGGGTCAATGCCAGGACGGCCAAGAGCCTTGCGCTTCTCAGAATCATTGTAGGCAAGCACACACTTGTCAGCCAGACTCTTCATGCGCTCACGAGAGCCTCTGGCTTCTTCACGCTTCTTGAGAAAGGCTTCTTTGAGGTCGTGCAGCATGACCTTGAAGTTTTTGACATCTTGCACGCTGAGTGCAGCCATATGCTTCTTGAACTGAGCTTTTTCATAGTCGATTTTGTTCTTTAGTTCAACCTACTTGGCGAGCAAGAGCTAGCTCGAAGCAATGGCTCCATTGAAGGAGACGCCGAGGCCAATAGGAAGTTGCAGATCTTCAAAGCTGATGTTTGGGGTGTCAAACCACTCATCAATGAAGTGATGGATGATTGCCACATCAAAGAGAGGCAAATTGTTGAAAATTTCTGCTTCTTCCTTGCTCTTGATAAGTTGCTCAAGGGCATCATCTGCAAGATCTTCATCACTGGACAGATCAATGTGCTCTTCTCGTAGAATGGCAGCAGGAGTCAGTGTCAGTTCAGTATTCTTGACAATTTTCTTTCTCTTCTCCGTCAACTTGGAGATACGGGATTGATCTTCAGACTGCACACTGGCTTTAGGAGGTGCAGTAGCCAGTGGCTTCACACGTGAAGCTTTTGGAGGAGCAGCTGACTTTGAAGCCTTGACTTTCTTTTGCTTCTGCGGCTTTGGAGCAGGAGCTGGGGCTTCATCAGAGTCAACATTGTCATCAGAGTGATCCACTTTGGCACCTTGGACCAAGATGTAAGTGATGAGGCCATCAAGGTTTGAGAAGGGGCCGATGACATTGGGTTCAACATCACGTGAGCCGTCAGCACGGGGAGCAGAGGGACCAGGGTTGAAGTCTAATCCCAATGACTTCTTGTTTTCCTTGGCCGAAGCCTTTGCGTCTTTGGAAGTTGCGCTTTAAGAGATTATCGTCACGACACCAGAGCAAAGACGTTGGGTCGGCATTCTCAGGCTGAGGTCCACGGACCATACAAGGATAGAAACCTTGTGCAATAGCTTCAGCCATGTTCTTGGGTGGACGGCCTCGAAAAAGAATATCACCCCAAGGGCTTCTGATAGCATTCTTCTCGGCATATTCCTGGGTCACGAACTTGTACTTGAACCATTGTTCATTAATATCGACAAATCCATTGGATTCGTCTTGCGCTGATTGTAATTCTCTTCGGGATCTGTCTTGTAAAGCTCTGCGAGGTCATCGAGCACATCTTTTGAGGTTCCCCACGACGCCGCTCGCCGCCCTTCTCGACCGATTTATCTGCAGCCATGAACTTCAAACTGAATGGCTTCAATACGTTCAAAGACTTCAAAGGCTTGCGCTTCTTGGACAAACGAGGCGGCTTCAGGAGAGTTAGTTTGATCTTTGTAAGAATTCTGCAAGCGAATGCGGACTATGAGAACCAAGGGATTCTCCCACAGACATGTACCTGTGATGACATTAGAGATGCGAGGGAAGGGAAGAGTTCATATGCATTCTCGGAAGATTTTGAAGATAAATCAGTTTGAAGACATTGACCTCATGATGCGAAGACATTCACTTATACTGAGAGTTGGTTCCAGATTTATGCGAATCCGTGAATAAGTACAAGTGAGGAATCTAACTAGTTGTGAAGCTTAAGTGAATATACTAGGCGATATGAGATCTTGAGCAGAATAGATCTAACATAGTATGGGCAGAAACCAATTTTGGTAAGTAGAATGAATCTTGAAGATCAAAAAGATGGTAAAAATAGAGTTATATTTACCACTCGAAGAACTGCTAGATGGGAAGAAAAGGAGGCCGAGCAGTTCAATCCACCGTGCCCTAACTTGGCAACGGAGGACACCTACGACGGCGGCGGAGAGGACGATGTTCGCGGCCGGCGTGAGGATGACGTCGGAGAAGTTGCGGCAGCTAAGCGCTTCGTCGCCGGCGTCGTCGAGAGCTAGCGGTGGCGCTAGGGTTTTGACGAGGTGGAGAGGTGGACGAAGGTCTTTTTTACCGCAGGGGACATGTATTTATAAGGAGGTGTGCGGCACAGCGCAATTACGCAGTGCCTGGCGGTTCACATCGAGGGGCACGTGGCAAGCATGCAACATACTCGAGATGTCCCACGTTCCCACGCCCGCCAGGTTTGTCGGATGGTCGTTACGGCTTCTCGGGATTTCAACGATGAAGGGATGAATCATTTAAAACAGACTTAAAGTTTGTCTCTATTTCTTCTGCTGACAAGGACGCAGAGAAGACAGTCGACAGTTTCAATAGAATGCATATGATTTGGACAGATAGAGTTTGAGATAGAAAGCATAGAGAGATTGGGGTCCGATCACATTCACTTAGTTCAAAAGATTCAACTTGGAAGACATAGCTATAAGTGAATTCTGTAGAGGACAGAACAATATATATATATATATATATATATATATATATATATATATATATCAGACAACAACCAAATCAACATAGTGAAGAAAATCATGAAGATAGGTTAAAGTTGAAGACAAATCAAATGCGAAGATGCAGAAATAACGCCATGAGTGAAACACTTCAAACAAAGAAATTTTGTGGTGGCGTTACCCACCGTATAGGAAGTATTAGACCCAGATACGGCGCAGAATTATCGTGGCGCTCCGAAGTGAAATTCCACGTTAATGTATTCACACTCAGAATGTAAGTCTTCATTGATTGAAGATATACGTTACTTCGTATGTTGCACATCTAAGTCATCAACATGCATAAGTGTTAGGATGTGTGCTTGATCACAGGACATTTGAGGATTCCAAGATATTTAGCTCACACCGTAACTTGCAAAACCTTTTCTCATCCAAGGGCTTTGTGAAGATATACGCGATTGCTCTTCGGTGATGACGTGAATGATGTCAATATCTTTCTTCATGACATGATCCCTGAGAAAATGATGACGAATTTCAATGTGCTTTGTCTTCGAGTGCTGGACTGGATTGTTGGCAATCTTGATGGCGCTTTCGTTGTCGCAGAAGAGAGTTTGCTTCATCCATAGAAGCTGAGCACAGCAAGATCCAGCAGCAATGTATTCAGATTCAGCAGTTGAGAGTGATACACAGTTCTGCTTCTTTGAAGACCAATAGACAAGTGATCGTCCCAGAAAGTGACATGTGCCTGATGTAGACTTGCGATCCACCTTGTCACCAGCATAATCAGCATCCGAAAATCCAACCAAATCAAATTTTGAGCCCTTTGGATACCATAATCCGAGTGTTGGGGTGTGAGCCAAATATCGAAGAATTTGCTTCACAGCTAAGTGATGCGATTCCTTTGGTGCCACTTGGAATCGAGCACACATGCGAACACTAAGCATAATATCTGGCCTAGATGCACATAGGTAAAGTAAGGAACCAATCATGGAGCGGTATACCTTTTGATCAAACTCTTTACCATTGTCGTCGGGACCCAGATGGTGTTTGGTCGGCATTGGCGTCGTGTATCCTTTGCACTCTTGCATTCCAAACTTCTTGAGACAATCTTGGAGGTATTTTTCTTGAGATATAAAGATGCCATTCCTTTCTTGTGAATTTGAAGACCAAGGAAGAACTTGAGCTCTCCCATCATGGACATCTGATATTGTTCTTGCATCATGTATCCAAATTCATGACTATACTTACGGTTGGTGCGGTAGAAGATAATGTCATCCACATATATTTGGCATACAAACAGTTCACCATCATATGTCTTCGTGAAGAGTGTGGGATCAAGGGATCCATGTTTGAAGCCTTTGCTCTTCAGGAAGTCTTTGATCGTATCATACCAGGCACGAGGAGCTTTTTTGAGGCCATACGATGCTTTATTTAGCTTGTACACCATATCGGGATGTTTTGGATCTTCAAAGCCGTGGGGTTGAGCGACATATACTTCTTCTTCAATCTTGCCGTTGAGAAATGCACTCTTCACATCCATTTGATAGAGCAAGATGTTGTGGTGGTTAGCATAGGCTAGTAGTATGCGAATAGCTTCAAGCCTAGCTACTGAGGAGCAAATGTTTCATCAAGTCAATTCCTTCAACTTGAGTATATCCTTGAGCCACAAGCCGTGCTTTGTTTCCTATTTACTTGACCATGCTCATCTTGCTTGTTTTGATATATCCATTTGGTGCCAATAATGTTATGCTTGCGAGGGTCAGGGCGCTTGACAAGTTCCCAAACATTGTTTAGCTTGAACTGTTGAAGTTCTTCTTGCATAGCTTGTATCCATTCTGGTTCCATAAAGGCTTCAGCAACTTTCTTGGGTTCTGATATTGACACAAAAGAAAAGTGCCCACAGAAATTTGCTAGATGTGTTGCTCTTGAGAGAGTAAGCGGACCAGGTGCATTGATGCTATCGATTATCTTCTCAATCTGTACTTCATTTGCAACTTGAGGATGAACTGGATGAAGACTTTGCTCTTGCTGATCATTGTCATCATTGGGAGGATTGTCTTCAGGCTGAGCATTGTCTTCTGGTTGGTTAGGTGCAGAAATGATAAGTTCCTCTTCATTTGTGCTTGAAGGCATGATTTCACCGGTTCCCATTAGCTTGATAGATTCATTTGGCGGAGCTTCGTCTAGTGTACTTGGCAGGAACTCTCTTTGTGAACCATTGGTTTCATCAAATCGCACGCGTCCACTTGTTTGACGATTTTGTAGTGATAGAGGTTGAAGACTCTATAGGAGTGCGAGTCCTTTCCGTAACCGAGCATGAAGCCTTCGTGAGCTTTAGGTTCAAATTTTGACTTGTGATGGGGATCCTTGATCCAAAACTTAGCCCCAAACACTCTGAACTAGCTGACATTTGGCTTCTTGCCAGTAAGGAGCTCATAGGAAGTTTTGTTCAGAAGCTTATGGATGTAAACACGGTTGATGACGTGACATGCTGTATCAATAGCTTCAGGCCAGAACTTTCTCGGTGTCTTGTAATCGTCGAGCATTGTTCGAGCCATCTCAATGAGGGTTCTGTTCTTGCGCTCCATGATGCCATTTTGCTAAGGTGTGTATGGAGCAGAGAACTCATGAGTGATTCCCATGGTATCCAGATAAAGATCAAGTCCGGTGTTCTTGAATTCAGTGCCATTATCACTTCTGATATGCTTGATCTTGATGCCATAATTGTTCATTGCTCGATTGGCGAAGCGTCTGAAGACATCTTGCACTTCAGTCTTGTAGAGAATTATGTGCACCCATGTGTATCTTGAGTAGTCATCAACAATGACGAAGCCATAGAGGCAAGCAGTTGTTGTGAGGGTAGAGTAATGAGTAGGGCCAAACAAATCCATGTGTAACAGCTCGAAGGGTTGAGATGTCGTCATGATTGTCTTCGAGGGTGCTTTGCCCTAGTCATCTTTCCAGCTTGCAGGCACCACACAAATGATCCTTCTTGAACTTGACACCTTTGATGCCTATGACATGCTTCTTCTTGGCGAGTGTGTGTAAGTTCCTCATGCCAAGATGCCCCAGCCTCCGATGCCAGAGCCAGATTCAAGCTTTTGCAAGAAGACATACGGCAAGCTATGGACCTGCCGAGAAATCTACCATGTATAGATCATCTTTCCTATACCCTTCAAAGACTAGAGACTTGTCGATTCCATTAGTACAAGGCAGCGATATTTTCCGAATATCACAATCATGTTCAAGTCACAAAGCATTGAGACAGACATCAAGTTGAAACCAAGGGATTCAACAAGCATCACTTTATCCATGTGTTGATCCTTTGAGATTGCAACTCTACCTAGACCCAATACCTTGCTTTTACCAAAGGTCAAGAAATGTGATGTGACTCTAGTCTGATGGACGTAAGGTTGAGTCCATGAGAAGACTTCGATCACCAGTCATATGATTAGTGCATCCACTATCCATAATCCAATCTGAAGCATGAGGTTTCATACCCTATAGTACAGTTAGGGGGATAGGCTTCACCAAGAGCATTGTGAAGCATAAACATTTGACAGGCAAGTGGATTATTGAAGCTTAAATCAAGATTAGGACTTATAGGATGAATGGCAAACAATTCAGGAACAAAATACATAGTGAGACCATTTGGGCATTTGATCTTGTGCCCTACAAGATGTTTTAGGTCCCCAACAATATCATCAGACGCCTTTGATTTTTGGCTGGAGACCCTTTCACGCAAAAGAGAGTTAATTCTTCTTAACCACCCACATCTTCAGGGGTGGCTTAGAAGCAATGAGTCTAAGTGCAGCATCTGAGAATTTCGGCTTTGGTGCCCTAGCAAATAGTCTTGCAGGAGATGAATGATACTCATATGAATAAGCAGAAAAGTTCTTAGTTCTATGAACATAGCGGTTTGAAGACACACGCTCATATTCATAAATTTGAGTACGGTTTCCCTACAAAACATTGGCGTTAGGGTGACTCAGGTGAGTCCTCTGTCTATATGAAGCCTTTGGACCATATGACGCCTTAGGTGCAGGGTTTGTCTTCTTCCTGTGTGGTGTCATGATGACATTCACTGGAAGATTCTCAAGACAGCTTTTGGGAACCCAGATCTTCTTCATAGGTGGTCCATTCCTGCAGTTCGTACCAATATACCTGGCAAACACTTCACCATTCTGATTCTTGAATAGCTTATAGTTTGCATCAAAGGATTCATCAATGATAATAGGGTTAGCACAGGTAAAGCCAGATAAGGTGGATGGATCCACTGAACATCCCTTTGCAGCAACCCATGTGGTTTTGGGATACTGCTCAGGCTTCCAGTAGGAACCATCAACATTCATTTTCCTCTCGAACCCAACACCCTCTTTCCTAGGGTTTCGGTTCAGAATCTGCTTTTTGAGGACATCGCAGTGTCGATGCCCTTTCGCACTTCTATACATCCCTGTTTCAAGCAATGTCTTCAACCTAGCATTTTCATCGCAATAGCAGTGGTATCCTCCGCAGAGGGGTTAGTTACCACATTAGTAGTTGAAGACAATGCAACAAAGAGCAGCAGTTGAACATTCAAAGAACAGAGGTAGCGATATTACGCTCAAGACATTTTAGACATGGTGGTTCAAATCCATCCCGAGCGGAACTGATACATTGAGCGAAGTGACTCATTCTCTTTTGAAGATCTTCATGAGCCGCTCTCAATTTCTCAAGCTCTTGCTTCCTTTGAAGATAATCATAGGAGAGCTTTTCATGAGTAGTTGAGAGCGTTTCATGACGACTTTCAAGTTCTTGGTACTTAGCATGAAGATTTTTAATGTCTTCAACTAAGGATTGTGAACGTGTCATTTCCGCGTCCAACAGGTCATCGCTTTTGTCTAACAGTTTTTGAGTATGTTCCATAGCTCTTTGTTGTTCGGTTGCAATTTAACAAGTGTTTTGTAGCTGGGTTTAGATTCACAATCAGATTCATCTTCACTTGATGTTTGAAAGTAAGCATCACGTGATTTTACCTTGGCACCGCGTGCCATGAAGCGATAGGTGGGAACAGGTCGTCCTTGTCCTCGGCTTGACGTTGGTGTAGAAGTCATTGTCTTGAGTGTTGAAGATGGACTTGGCAACATAGGCTGTGGCTAAAGCCGGACTTGCAACGCCAGGTCGGACTCCTCTTGGACTCCACCTCCACCTCCACCTCCTCGAGCGGACTCCTCCTCTGAATCCATTTCCTTGCCAACAAAAGCACGAGCCTTGCGGATGAGCTCTTCTTCTGAGATGAAGACTTTGAGGAGGACTTGGAAGAAGACTTTGAAGATTTCTTCTTCTTCTTGTCATCAGAATCATATTCCTTGCTCTTCTTCTTCTTCTTCTCATTGTCCCACTGTGGACACTCAGAGATATAGTGTCCAATTTTCTTGCACTTGTGACTGGTTCTCTTCTTGTAGTCATGAGTGGAAGCTTCATCATTTCTTGAGCTGGATCGTGAAGACTTTCTGAAGCCTTTCTTCCTAGTGAACTTCTAGAACTTCTTCACAAGCATAGCAAGTTCCTTTCCAATGTCTTCAGGATCATCAGAACCATGATCGATTCTTCTTGGATGAGGAAACAACTTTTGCCTTCAAAGCGCGAGTTCGGCCATAGTTGGGACCATAGATATCTCTTTTCTTAGAAAATTTGGAACTCATGTGTGTTGAGCCTCTCAAGTATATCGACGGATCGAGTGTCTTGAAGTCGACGTTCTTGTATCATGAGGGCAAGGGTGTCAAAAGAGCTGTCGGTGATCTCAAGAGTGTCTTGACGATTTCATGCTTGGTGATCTCGGTATGCCGAGAGCATGAAGCTCATTTGTGATGTCGGTGAGGCAATCAAACGTGAGCTGGACATTTTCATTGTCGTTTCTCTTGAAGCGGTTGAAGAGGTTGCGAAGAACACTGATCCTTTGATCTCTCTGGGTTGAGACGCCTTCGTTGACCTTGGATAGCCAGTCCCAGACTAGCTTCGACGTTTCCAGAGAACTCACACGGCCATACTGTCCTTTGGTCAGATGACCACAAATGATGTTCTTTGTAGTAGAGTCGATTGAATGAACTTCTTGACATCAGCAGGGGTGACACCTTCACCAGATTTAGGAATGCCGTTCTTGACGACATACCAGAGGTCGACATCAATGGCTTCAAGATGCATGCGCATCTTATTCTTCCAGTAGGGATAGTCAGTTCCATCGAACACAGGGCAAGCAGCGGAGACTTTGATTATCCCTGCAGTCGACATAGCTAAAACTTGGTGGTTAAACTGAATCACACGTAACAAGGGAGTACCTTGCTCGATACCAATTGAAAGTGCTAGTTATCGACTAGAGGGGGTGAATAGGCGAATTTTAGCAAAGTCTTCAAAACACTGATTTTTTGAAGACAAACAATAGAAATGACCTAATTGATATGCAGCGGAAGATAAACTACAACACGCAAACCATAGTCTAGTATGCAATAACGTGAAAGTACAAGACTAATAGCAGCTTGGTAGTAGGATCAATATGGAAGATAGTGAGAAGCCAATCAACAAAAGTAGTCAAGCAATGAAGTCAAACAGGTATGACAAATAGGCAATGACTTCACGAAGACAAACTCTAAGTAAGGAGAGGGAGAAGATAGAACCACCACTTGTTGAAGACACAGATTTGTTGGACCAGTTCCCAGCTTTGTGACAACTGTACATCTGGTTAGGGAGGCTGAGATTCAACTCAGAAGACCGCGTCTTCACCTTATTCCCCTTGAGCTAAGGACACATAGTCCTCGCCCAATCATTCTGGTAAGTCTTCAAGGAAGACTTCCGAACCTTCACAGAATGCGTTCAACGGCAATCCACAATGACTCTTGGATGCTCAGAACGCGACGCCTAACCGGCTGGAGGATTCACAGTCCTCAAGTGTAATAAGTCTTCGTGTCACACGACAGAAAGACTTTTGATGCCTAACACTCTTTGGCTCTGGGTGTTTGTGCTTTGTCCTCGCAAGAATTTCTCTCTCTCAAAGGCTTCGAGATGGGTTGCTCTCAAACGACAAAAGCCGTGTACTAACTCTGAGCAGCCACCAATTTATGGTGTAGGGGGTGGGCTATTTATAGGCACTAGGCAACCCAACCTGATATGTCCGAAATGACACTGGTTCACTAAGGAACTGACACGTGTTCCAAAGGTCAGATTTCAAACACACACGGCAACTTTACTTGGGCTACAAGCAAAGCTGACTCATCCAGCTCTGGATGAGTTTTGCTCTCATTGTCTTCGCTCGAAGACATAGGATTTCGGTTGAGCATCACTTGATCATTCCGACTTTGTTCACTTGGACCCCACTTAACAAAGACGGTGGTTCCTACGACTCAACAAAGAAGAAAAGGAAACAACGAAACGACCACGATCTTCAAGGCTCCATAGTCTTCACTCAAAGGTCTTGTCATGTCATAGTCTTCAATGTGAATATCTTCACATGCCACCATTGTCGTCAATGTCTTCATACATTTTTAGGGGTCATCTCCGGTAGGTAAACCGAATCAATGGGGGACACTACCTGTGTTATCCTGCAATTCTCACAAATGCATTAGTCCCTCAACCACATTTGTCGTCAATACTCCAAAACCAACTAGGGGTGGCACTAGATGCACTTACAAATACCCCAAGACGAAGTTTGTTCCTCAACAAGAGAAGTATGATCCTACTTCCTTCAAGGGAACACAAGCTCAAGATGATCTTCCACCACAAGACCACAAGAACAAAGGCAAGGACAAGCTTCAAGAGGAGATTGATGCATTTGAAGAAGCACCTAAGGCCTTGGTCAAGTGGGTTCCCAAGACTACGTAAAGTTCTACTTCATCAAGCACAACTACTACACCAAGGATTCCCATCAAGATGATGTGGATCCCGAAGAACAAGAACTAGATAGTTCTTGAGGGTGACTCGGCCAACATTTTTTCACTCATATCATTATGGCGAGGACAAGTGCAATCAACTTCCATATCTTGCACTAGTTCAAGGAGTCACAAACCCTCATGTTGGTAAGGCAAGGGACAAGGTAACCTAATGTTTTCATGGACATCATTTTGTGTGTGCATCACTCTATGTCTATGGATATTCTTGTTTGTTCCTTGTGGGACTAACCCGTGTAGGTATTGAAAGTGCAACTCACTCCAAAGGATTGCTTCAAAAGATCTACATCAACTTTGAGCATCCACATCTTCAACACCTACATGAAGTCATCAACGACAACCCAAGGTTAGTTTATCCCTCTAAGGGGGGATCTCACATCTAGGGGGAGCTTAACTCTAAGAATTGAGTCAAAGCAACTCTAATGATGTGAACACATAAATGCTTTATGTAAAAGTGGTAACCCCACTTGAGCTTAAACGATGAGTACGACCTATGATCAAATGTTCTCATTTGACTCCTAACTCAATATACTCATATATAGATGACCTAGTCATCGCCAATTGTTTGATAGATGCTAGAATTGGTTGTGCATGCTTTGTCACATATTTCATTTGTCATTTTATTGTGTGAGCATGTTGATTGCATATTTTACTCATTCGAGGACATCCACTTGTTGTTTGATTGATTGGTTTCTTTTTTCTTTTGCCAAGTGGATGGACGAACCTTCTCTAGCTATCTATGCTTTTCTCGTCTCAAACTCTATTCATGCTACATCACAAAATTTGATCAAGTCAGATTCGAACCACTCTGTGTGAGGAGCACTCGGAGTCCCCGATTCGTCATAGACTTAAACTTCAAGAACTTGTTTGTGATTTTCGGTCTGACCGATTCCTCCATTTCGGTCATACCGAGATTACTAAGTCGATCTAGGTTTTCAATCTCGGTGCAACCGATTTTAACTTTTCGGTCACACCGAGTTTTTGTAACTGTTAATAGTTATGCATCTCGGTGCCACCGAGTTGTTCAACTCGGTCACACCGACAGTGTCAGGCTATATATACACACGGGCAAATTTTTGGAAAATTTTCTCTGAATCTTCTCGCCCGCGCATAGCTCGCTCTGCCTACCAAGTCTACGGATCGTCGACTTCGTCGCCAGCCGCCTCCGTCATTGTTCTTCGCCGCCAACGGAATTCTCCTCCGCCGTTGCCGCCGTGGCGAGTTCACCTTGAACTAGGGTATGAACTCGATCACTGTGCTATCCTCGTCCGATTCTCAGCACATTGTATTCGTAATGCATCTTGCCATGATTGAAACACTTCTATCCAGTCAAAACAATCCTTAAAATAGGTATGATTCGAAAATTTAGGGTTAGGTTTCCGCCGAAACCATCTCGGACCCACCAAGTTGAAAAACTCGGTCCCACCGATTTGGCTAACGCCATTGCACTAGTAAGTCTCGGTCTGACCGACAATTACAAATCGGTCTGACCGATATTAGAACTTTGTGAAACCCTAGCAGTCTCGGTGCCACCAAACTGTTACTCGGTCTGACTGAGTTCACTAGTTTAGGTTCCAAAACTGCTTCGGTATCACCGAGTTTGAAAATCGGTAGATCCAAAATGCTTTCTGTGGAAACTAAAACTAAGTTTTTTGAATCATTCTTTTGCAAAAATCTCTGCATTTTGTGATGCTCATCCACTCTACCTCATCTATAACTATTCACAGGGTCAGCAGTCGGTGTGAGCAGCATGTCAGACCAATGTGACAGCCAGAACAGGTCAGAAGAGCAGATTCAAATGAGTGAGGGCACTAGTCCCTCTAGTAGCTCAGATGAGGGGAGCAGAAGCACTCCCAGCAATTTGCCCAAGGCTGCCACAAGGACAAGGAAGAAGAAGACCTCAGAGTCTGAGGATGAGGATTATGTGGCGGTGAGGATGAGGCCAGTTCCCAAGAAGAAAGTGCTCAAGAAGGAGTACAGCTCGACAGATTAAGCTGTAATGAAGATCAAAAGGCCAGCAGGTAGACAACCAATGTCCAAAGTCAGAGTCTCCACTCAAGCTTCTTTGGAATCCCAACCCAAAGAACCTGCTGCTGCTGAAGGAAAGAAAAGGAAAGAAAGGGTCAAGAAGACCAAGGCCAGAGTGATTGGGAAACCATCAATGATGGAGGAAGAGGAAGAAGAAGAGGTTGTTGAGCCTGCACCCAAGGCACAAAAGCTGATGGGTGATGCCATAAAGTCAGGGGCTGCAACTTCAAAGCCCAAAGCTGCCCCCAAGCCCAAGAGTGCACCAAAGAGGAATACCAGGAGTATACCAGCAGCTGAGAAGAACAAGGCTCCAATGCCTGAGGTTGATGTTGAGGAAGATGAAGAAGGGCAGGTCCTAAGGAAGCTCAAACCCAAGATCCCAGACCACAATGATGCTCATCCTGTGGCTGAGAACATGAAGATCAGGAGAGATCAAGGGTTGAGGCTATGGAGAGAGTCAGATCCATATGCCACCAGGAGAAGGACTGCTTTGTGGATTACAGGGTTCCACACCAAGGAACAGCAGGACTTCTATGAGACTATCTTATTGGATAAGAAGCCCATAGTTTGTGATATGAGGTGGGTCGACTGGACCTACATTCAGGAGAATGAAGAACACTATCCTGGAGTGTATGACAGCTTCAGTGCATGTGGAGTTGCAGATTTTGTTGGGCAGAAGCTCACAAATTGGAATGACGAGCTCATAATGCAGTTCTACTCCACATCACATTTCTATCCAGATGGCAGGATAGTTTGGATGTCAGAAGGAACGAGATATCAGTCAACCATAGAGGAATGGGCAAGTCTGATCAATGCCCCAAAGGAAGATGAAGATGACTTGGACATTTATGCCAAGAAGAAGATGGGTCACAACTCAATGTCACACATGTACAAGGAAATCCCAGATGATGCACTTGAGTCCTTCAAGTTTGGATCAGTTCATTTTCTTCTATCAGGGCTGCCTACAATCAACTGGATCCTAAGGCACACTCTTTTTCCCAAATCAGGTGACCACAACATGATCAGAGGGCATGCAATCAATTTGCTTCATGTTTTTGATGTGCCTCAGAAATTCAAAGTCATGAGCCTCATAGTTTAAACTATCAAGAGGACTGCAGCAGACCAGAAGAGGAGCTCTGGATATGCCCCATAGATTCAGGAGTTGATTAACTCAAAGATGGGCACAGGAAAGTATCTGTTGGATAAGGAACACATGGTTCTCTATCCTGACTTTGAGGACAATCAAGTTGTCATGACTGAGAATGAACCAACATCAGTATAAGCGCAAGAGAAGAAGGAGAAAGCGAGGAAAGAGAAGGCTGCCAAGATGCCAACTCAAGCAGAGGCATCTGAATACTTTCTGAAGAACAAGCAGGAGCAGCTTGGTTACTTGATAGCATCAACTATGCGGAATGAGAAGGGTATGGCCACACTAACTCAAAACCAGGAGAGCTCGGAAAGAATCATGGAATAAAAATTCTATGATCTTGATGTCAAAGTAATCGAGATTGATCACCGTGGAGCAGCTACAGGATGACATGCAGGAGAGGAAGGGCAGGACAACGACCGATGCATTTGCCAGAGTGCCACAAGCTCAGAGATCAGTCAGAGAGCCAGTTCAAGACACGAGTCATTTCTTCACTCCAGCTACAGCCCAAAGACCACTGCTCCAAAGCACCAACTCCTTGACTCCTACTACATCGACTGAAGCCTTCGTTCTTGGAGTTCTCCGGATACCACCACCACCAGAAGACCAAGCCTGAGAGACGATATAGTCCTATGCATTTTCTAGGAACTTTTTGGTAACTTGTTGCCAAAGCGGGAGAAAAATGTATAGATCATAGGCTTCGAGAGAGAGAGAGAGAGAGATTTGCTTTTGTTCTCTCTTGTCTTTTTGGTTAAACTTTATTTGCTTTTGATTGTTTGAGATACTATGCAATTACCTGTGAGATATTGATGATCATGTGTTTGATCATAAGCTACACTTATGCTTATTATGATATTATCTTACTTATCCTTATATGATCATTCACTTTGCTTGGTGATGAGTGCATGTATTCAATCCTTGTTATTTTGAGCGCTCCACCAAGATGTATGTGACTTGGAAGAGTAACCCATGAGCATAATTCCTTGTGCATTTGCAGTCCAAAGCAAATATTACTATGCACAAATTTAGGGGGAGCTCTTGCTTATCACATACTTCTCAAAGCGACGATGTTTTTCAAATTTTATTATCATTTGTCGAAGCTTTGATCTATATGTTGTCATCAATTACCAAAAAGGGGGAGATTGAAAATGCAACTATCCCTAGGTGGTTTTGGTAATTCATAACAACATATAGCTCATTGAGCTAATGCTATTCCAAGACAAATATTTCAGGAAAGCTCAATGAATGGCATGCCATGGATGATGAAAGTGGATCCCTCAAAAGATCAAGGACAAAGGATTGGCTCAAGCTCAAAAGCTCAAGACTCTACATTTTACATTTTAGTGATCCAAGATCACATTGAGTCTATAGGAAAAGCCAATACTATCAAGGAGGGATGAGGTGTTGCTTAATGAGCCTTTTGCTTCATGTGCTTAGTGATATGCTCCAAAACCCTCCACTACTTTCTCACATCCACATATGACCTAAACCTAAAGTCAAACTCGGCCCTACCGATTCTTTCTATCCGCGCGCCACCGAGTTCGGGATGTCTTAGCCAACGCCACAAACCCTAGGCAAAATCGGTCTCACCGATAGGGATCTCGGTCTCACCGAGATGGGATTATAATCTCTGTTTCCCTTCGTAACGTTTCGGTCTAACCGAAGTGAGTGATCGGTCCCACCGAGATTGCAATGTAAACTCTCTGTTTCCCTTTCATAACTTTTCGGTCTCACCGAAAGAGCGAATTGGTCCCACCGAGTTTACCTGACCAACTCTCTGGTTATATAATTACCAAATTCGGTCTCACTGAGTTTGTGTAATCGGTCTCACCAAGATTACGTTATGCCCTAACCCTAATCATATCGGTCCTACCGAGTTGCATGTCAGTCCCACCGAAAACCCTAACGGTCACTAGGTTTACTAAATTGGTCTGATCGAGTTTGATGATTCGGTCCCACCGAGTTTGCCAAATTGTGTGCAACGGTTATATTTTGTGTGGAGGCTATATATACCCCTCCACCTCCTCTTCATTCGTGGAGAGAGCCATCAGAACAAACCTACACTTCCAACTCACCTGTTCTGAGAGAGAACCACCTACTCATGTGTTGAGGCCAAGATATTCCATTCCAACCATATGAATCTTGATCTCTAGCCTTCCCCAAGTTGCTTTCCACTCAAATCTTCTTTCCACCAGATCCAAATCCTATGAGAGAGAGTTGAGTGTTGGGGAGACTATCATTTGAAGCACAAGAGCAAGGAGTTCATCATCAACACACCATTTGTTACTTCTTGGAGAGTGGTGTCTCCTAGATTGGCTAGGTGTCACTTGGGAGCCTCGACAAGATTGTGGAGTTGAACCAAGGAGTTTGTAAGGGCAAGGAGATCGCCTACTTCATGAAGATCTACCGCTAGTGAGGCAAGTCCTTCATGGGAGACGACCATGGTGGGATAGACAAGGTTGCTTCTTCGTGGACCCTTCGTGGGTGGAGCCCTCCGTGGACTCGCGCAACCGTTACCCTTCGTGGGTTGAAGTCTCCATCAACGTGGAGGTATGATAGCACCACCTATCGGAACCACGACAAAAACATCCGTGTCTCCAATTGGGTTTGAATTCTCCAAACCCTTCCCTTTACATTCTTGCAAGTTGCATGCTTTATTTTCCGCTGCCTATATACTCTTTGCATGCTTGCTTGAATTGCGTGAAGATTGCTTGACTTGCTTAAGGATAGCTAAAATCTGCCAGTCTAAAATTGGGAAAAGCCATGGCTGTTAATTGGTCAAGTAGTCTAATCACCCCCCCCCCTCTAGACATACTTCAAGGTCCTACACACCAGGAATGTCTTCGGCAGCTCTGTGTTCAGATGCAGAGATGTTAACAGTTGGAGTGGCGTCAGAAAACACTTGGCATGCCACCGAGTTGTGTTGCTCTTCTCCTTCTGGAACACTCGACAGAGTGACTTGTGGCCTTGGTCCTTTGCGAAGCCTAAGAAATGCGAGCGACGCTTTTGGAGAGGGAGTTGGATGGACCACATAGTCGTCATTGTTAAGCACCGAAGTGGTGACTTGAGGTGGGGGGTACTTGGTGATTCTTCTTGATGGGGGGAGTCTCGAGGGTGATCAGCCTATGAACCATCCTAAGCAATTGGCGTCAAAGGACGACCAATGCTGATGAGTTCGCTGTTTGTGAGAACAGGCGATGATACCATTTGGTGCTCAATCTGAGGAAGGACTTCATCATCATCTACATTGTCTTGGGGACCAATGTCTTCAGCTGCGGTGTGGTCAACAACTGGATCTTCTTCAGCTTCAGGAGCCGCTGTGGTAGCAGGCTCGTGAACTATTAATCAACGCTCTTGGTGTTAAGATGCAGGACGAGCTACAGAGATGGGCTCGACAACAAGGGGCTCTGTGGGAGGAGCTCGATCTTTCTTTGAGGACTTTGTCTTCCGCTTCTTGGTCTGTGGAGCATCATCAGAGGCATTCTTGTTCTTGCGCTTTCTGGCTTCGGCTTCAGCTGCCCTTGTTTTATTGAGTTCTGAAGCTACTGTGGGGACCTTAGGCTTCGAGCCTGTCATACTAGCAGGGAAGACAATGCGAGGTGCTTCCCGCCTTGATGCTTCAGCGTGGACCACAGCAGGCTTCTTCTTGGCAGCTATCTTGCGGTCGATGCCAGGATGCCCAAGTGCCTTGCGCTTCTCAGCTTCATTGTGAGCTTGAACACATTTTGCAGCAGAGATCTTCATACATTCTCTTGATCCTTTTGCTGCTTCACGTTTCTGTTGAAACTACTCTTTGAGGTCATGCAACATCTGCTTGAAGTTTTGAACATCAGCCATGCTGAGCTTGGCCATGTGCTTCTTGAACTGAGCCTTCTCATAGTCAATTTTGTTCTTCAGTTCAATGATTTTCTGAGCCAGAGCCAGCTCATTTGCAATGGCTGCATGGAAGGAGACACTGACGCCAATTGGAAGCTGAAGATCATCGCTACTGAGGCTCGGATTTTCAAACCACGCATCAATGAAGTTATTCAAGATGTCCACATCAAAGAGGGGCAAATTATTGAATATTTCCGCCTCTTGCTTGCTCTTTATCAACAACTCAAGAGCATCATCGCCAAGATCTTCGTCACATCATTCTCGTTTCTCAGAACTGCAGCAGGGGTCAGTGCTTGACCAAAACTTTGGATGGGCTTCTTCTTCTTCTCGGTCTTCTTGGAGATGCGAGAGAGATCTTCAGATTGCACACTGGCTTCAGGAGGTGCAGTGGCCAGAGGCTTCGCACTCGAAGCTTTTGGTGCAGTGGAGGGCTTTAAAGCCTTTGGTTTCTTATGCTTCTGTGGCTTGGGTGGAGCAGGCGCTTCATCAGAATCAGCATCGTCTGCGGAGCGCTCCATGGCTGCCCCCTGAACAGCAATGTGTGTGATGAGACCTTCAAGGTTGTAGAAGGTCCCGACGATATTGGGTTCAGCATCACGGGTGCCATCAGCCCGAGGAGCAGGTGGACCGGGGTTGAAGTCGAGTCCAAATGCTTTCTTGTTTTTCACAGCAGAGTCCTTGGCAAACTTGTAGTTGCACTTGAAAAGATTGTCGTCACGACAGCATAGCAGAGAAGACGGGTCAGCATTCCCTTGATGTGGTCCGCGAACCATGCAAGGGTAGAAGCCTTGAGCAATGGCTTCAGTTCTGGACCTGGGTGGAAGATTTTTGAAGAGAATATGTGACGCCCGGGTAATTAAGCTACATTAAACCGTTGCTAATCATGCCAGGTCATCATAATTAAATTTTTGATCAACCTCACTTGTTTCAAACTGAGATCAAATTCAAATTCAAATAACATGTCAAATTATAATTTCATAAAACAGTGAATTAAAAATGTTCAAAAGGTTGTAAGTATTCACTAACCAATTAACAAACATCAAGCAACATTATTGGGAATGTTTATATGCCTCTAGGATATTTAAAATAGGAGCAAAGAACATTTAAATTAACCATTTAAAAATAAACAAATATTTATCCTTTTCAAAATGTTTTGAAACTTTGCGTGCAGCTCCATTTTATGACCCAATATTTATGTGGCAAATTTTGTATTCAACAAAATTCATTTGATAGCTGGGACTAAATAGAAAACAGGAAATATAAAAAGAAAATAAAAAACAAAACAAAATAAAGAAAAGAGGCCTAGCCGGCTCCCCCCTGCTTAACCCCCACCATAACCTAACCCCCATCCCATGATCCCCACTCCCCCAACGTTCGCTCCCCTTCTCGATCCGATCTGGATCGGGAGCTCGATCCATGCCGACGCCCACCGCTCGACCCCGTCGCCCTCGACCACCGTCACAGTACTGCCTAGACCTCCTCTTCCTCCCCGACGAGTCACCCGAGCAGGAGCGCCTCTACATCGAGCTCCTCGACGTCTTCTTTAACCTTCGGCCACCCGCGCGTCGTCGCTGATTTCATCGCCGTCGAGCCTCCCCCGAGCCCGCTTTGCACCTCTACAGGCTCAACTTGAGCCCCCGCTTCCTCCCATCTCTCTCTCGTCACCGTTCGCTAGCTGTACGCGCCGCCCCCAACTTGCCCGAGCTCGCGCCCGCCATCGCCATCGCCTCAGACTACCACCTTCGACCATGAGCGCACTAGACTCCTGCCGTCTGCTCAAGGCCCTGCTACTGGTCGCTCCGTTCCTGCCTAGGCCCCGCCCGCTTCGCCCGCCAGCGCCTATGCCTGCCCCTTGCTCGCCTCCCGCCATCGCTTATGTTACCCACCAAGACGCGCTTGGCCGCCGCCACCATCACTGCCGCTGCTTCCTTGTTCCGCTCACCACTCCTGCTCGCCGTGCCCTCACGCTGGCTCGGTCACCGGCCCCCACCACTGCCGCGCCACCTCCCACAGACGTTGCTTGCCGCGGCTCGCCCGCCTGTTGCCGCCGCCGCTTGCTTTGCGTCCACGCAGCGCTGGCCAAGATAGCCGCCGCCCTCCCGCTCGTCGCTCCGGGCTGCGGCGCTGTTCTGCGCCACACAGCATGCCTGTGTCGAGGCGACCGCGCCACAGGCCGAACTGACAGCCGCTATGGCCCCGGCCACGATGACAGTGGGCCCGCAGCCCAGAATGTATTAAAAAATGAATAAAAATAAATAAATAAATAATAATTAAATTAATTAATTAATTAATTAAGTTAACTAATCCTATTTAATTAATCTAATTAACTAGTTAGTTTAATTAAACACTAATTAGATTAGTTAAACCCTAATTAGACTAAACAGTCAATGGTGAATGGGACCCACACGTTAGTTGATCAGTCAACGCCTCTGTTGACTGCTGACGTGAGCGTGCACTGTTCTGCATAATGCTCTATTAAAATAATTAAATAAATGCTAAAAAGTGATTTAAATATTTTAAAATCAATACAAAATAAACTGTAGCTCGGATGGAAAAACTTTGTACATGGAAGTTGCTCAGAACGATGAGACGAATCCAAACACGCAGTCCGTTCGTCCGCCACACATCCCTAGCATCGCAAACACGCAACTTTCTCCCTCCGGTTCATCTGCCTGAAAACGCGAAACACCGGGGATACTTTCCCGGATGTTTCCCCCCTTCGCTGGTATCACATATCCCTGCATTACGTCACCCCTAGCACAACGTATTTCCGCGTCTTGCTTTGTGTTACATTTGATTGCTCTGTTATATATTGTGTTCCCCTCCGTTACTTCTTTTCGGTAGGCTCCGAGACCGTTGCCGATACACTTGTGATCTGCTACATCGACGACGACCCCTTCTTCTTGCCAGAGCAACCAGGCAAGCCCCCCTTGATCACCAGATATCGCCTATTCCTTCTCTATACTGCTTGCATTAGAGTAGTGTAGCATGTTACTGCTTTCGGTTAATCCTATTCTGATGCATAGCCTGTCATTGTTGCTATAATTGTTACCCTTACCTGCTATCCTACTGCTTAGAATAGGATGCTAGTGTTCCATCAGTGGCCCTACACTCTTGTCCGTCTGCCATGCTATACTACTGGGACGTGATCACTTCGGGAGGTGATCACGGGTATATGCTATATACTTTGTACTGTTACATTACTTATGATACTGTTCGGAGATGGGGGCTGAAGGGGCAGGTGGCTCTATCCCGGTAGAGGTGGGCCTAGGTTCCCGACGGCCCCCAACTATTACTTTGTGGCGGAGCAACATGGCAGGTTGAGACCACCGAGGAGAGAGGTGGGCCTGGCCCTAGTCGGCGTTCGCGGATACTTAACACACTTAACGAGATCTTGGTATTTGATCTGAGTCTGGCCACTGGCCCATACGCACTAACCAACTACGCGGGAAAAGTTATGGGCACTCGACGTCGTGGTATCAGCCGAAGCCTTCGTGACGTCAGCGACTAAGCGGTGCGCGCCGGATTGGACTGTAACTCCTGCTAGGCTAGGTTTGCTTCCGGCCGCGTTCGCAACGTGCAGGTGTGCAATGGGTGATGGGCCCAGACCCGCGTGCCATAGGATTAGATCGGCGTGCTGACCTCTCTGTTGTGCCTAGGTGGGGCTGCGACGTGTTGATCTTCCGAGGCCGGGCACGACCCAGGAAAGTGTGTCCGGCCAAATGGGATCGAGCGTGTTGGGTTATGTGGTGCACCCCTGCAGGGAAGTTTATCTATTCAAATAGTCGTGATCTTCGGTAATAGGATGACTTGGAGTTGTACCTTGACCTTGTGACAACTAGAACATGATACTTAATAAAACACACCCTTCCAAGTGCCAAATACAACCTGGTGATCGCTCTCTAACAGGGCGATGATGAGGGGATCGCCGCGTAGGATTATGCTATGCGATGCTACTTGGTGAACTTACCATCTACTCTCTCCTACATGATGCAAGATGGAGGTGGCTGAGCGTAGTCTTGACAGGTGATTAGCTATCCCCTCTTATTCTGGCATTCTGCAGTTCAGTCCACTGATATGGTCCTTTACACATATACCCATGCATATGTAGTGTATCTCCTTGCTTGCGAGTACTTTGGATGAGTACTCACGGTTGCTTTTCTCCCTCTTTTCCCCCTTTCCCTTCTACCTGGTTGTCGTAACCAGATGCTGGAGCCTGTGAGCAGATGCCACCGTCGATTTACGACTCCTACTACACTGGAGGTGCCTACATAACTACGTTCAGCCGCCGACGACCACCATGAGTAGTTTAGGAGGATCCTGGCAGGAGGCCTCGCGCCTCTTCGATCTGTATCCCAGTTTGTGCTAGCCTTCTTAAGGCAAACTTGTTTAACTTATGTCTGTACTCAGATATTGTTGCTTCCGCTGACTCGTCTATGATCGAGCACTTGTATCCGAGCCCTCGAGGCCCCTGGCTTGTATTATAATGCTTGTATGACTTATTTATGTTTTTAGAGTTGTGTTGTGATATCTTCCCGTGAGTCCCTGATCTTGATCCTGCACGTTTGCGTGCATGATTAGTGTACGATTGAATCAGGGGCGTCACAAGTTGGTATCAGAGCCGACTGCCTGTAGAAATCCCCCTTTCCAACTCCTTGGCCAAAGTCGAGTCTAGTCATTGAATTTTTTTTACTAACATGGTTGTGTGGCTTACGGGCCCAAATCGCCATTGGGTGGTATTAGGATATTTTACTCCTTGTCTATACTCTGGGACTCTGATCTCTCTTCTATTCAGGTTAAATGAATTTTGCTAAATCTAACATTAGGATCTCGTGATCACTTTCACCCGGAGAGCACCTTACCAATGATTGTCTACTGCACCAGAAGATTCTGAGGATACTCTATGATGTTCTCTCGAGAATTTGCGCTTTTGCAATTCCCATCCATCAATAAACCTCTATGGATAACCACGTACACTTGTCATTCATACCTTCATCCCCAGTTGCTCTTGTTATTACAAGATGCCCTGAAATACTCTCCGATGTTCCCATAATCCTTTGAGCTTACTGTCTTGCAGTTCTTGCCACATGAATACCCTCTACGGATAATTCCTCGCACTTGCTGAGTATCCGCTCTTCCCCTGTTGTTCATATGATTCACAAGACACATTGAAATACTATCTGATCTTTCGGTAATCCTTTGCCCACAAATACTTGTCTGCTTGCAATATGGTTGCGTTCCATATAACTAGCAATATTCATAGTATCCGTTATCATTATCATTTTGAGCCCCTCGATTCATCCTCCCGGCTCAGACGTCATTTTAAACATGAGCTGGTTCTCAACCAATCCAATTGCCGTCGATTGTACCCCTAAGGCTATTCAACTTATCCATCCCTAATCAGAACATTGCTTCTGATCCCTTGATTTGAAAATCATTATTCCTTTGCATTTGAGCTCTGGATTAGTCAGTTGTTTCTATAATCCAATGCCTTTGCATTGTTACTTCCTATGGTTGTGTGCCGATGCTCACATCAGTTCTGTTATGGACCGGCAGATCCTTTAATGGATTTTATCCGACAGCGTCCTTCATATTCAATAACCTTGTGAGCCTTCCCTCGGATACATAATGCCTTTGGTAAATTGTATCATCTACTTTCTCAACCTTGCTCTACTTTCGAGCTTGTGATATTTAATATTGAAACTTTTGGTATATGTTTCTAAGAAGCCCCTATGGGTTGAACATATGCCTTCTCTAAACCGTGTGAACCCGAAAGGTTTCACGAGTCATACTCTTATGGTGCTTCGCCAGATAAAATTTCAACACTGCAACTTCTTCGAAGACGAGAAGTGAATGAAAGGTTATGCATTAAAGAAGTGGGAGTCGACCTTGAACTTTGTGTTCATGCCCATGGACCCGATGTGGAACTTATCATGGGAGCTTCTTGTAGTAATAACTATTTCCTTGATATAATATCCTTTGGTATCGGTGAATTGATCCTTAGAAATCGTGGTTTCGACCATATGTTCTTCTTAGATCCCATTTCTCGGGCAAGTTTAAGCACTTGTCTTCTGTGGATTAATACACCATTCTAACCTTTACTTGGATCTTTCGTCGAGTATTACCCCCCTGGTATCTCGAGATTATCTTGGAACTGCATAACTTCTTATGAGTTCTTCATCAAGTACTACATTCTCACTGATTACAATTTTTCATGGGCTCTGAGTTATTAAACACTCAAAGACACCGATAACTGAACCAAGTCCGCACTATGATTCAACAACTTTTAGTAATCTTATTTAAGTACGATTTTGTACCTGATCAACTATATCGTTATCGTGCTATAGTTTAACTGTGCCACCCGGTCCTTATTCTCGGAGCACATCTTTCGAATATAAGCTAAGCTTACGTCGATTTCCTCGTCTTATTGTTTCACCTCGAACACCAAGCTTGATTTCGCCTCATCATTCTTTTGACTTGATGTCATCGCTGATCGATTACATCTTCATGAAATCTCGCGACAAATGTGTCATGAACATCATCAACATTCTGAGCTCTTCCAGGATATCAATGGAATTCTTGATGATAAGTGCCATCCTCGTTCCTTGGTAATTTGAGTTACCATCAACAACATCCTTACCTTCCTTTCATCACAAACTTGTTCATGTTATGGATGCAACTTGCTATCCAGATCGTATTATGATCTACCTTGAAGTATTACTGCTTTTTTGCCAAGGATGTTGTGAGAAATTCACCACCCTTAAGAATTCTTGGTACAAGTGATACTTATTAACATCACCATTCCTTCTTGGTCCCCATGTTGATTCTAACTAGGTTACCAACAAGTGAATGATGTTGCTTGGATTTTGTACTCCTAGCAACCCTATTGCTTGTAAGTCAATGGAGGATAGTTTCATTCTTTGTGTATTGATTATCAAATCACCATACTAACATTGATCATGCTACCTTAGCCCTTATTTCGTGCACCTTTCAACCAATGTTTGCTCGTGGATGTTCTCCTCGAGCATACATCATTATATCATTTGATCGGACAAATGTTATCTCCTGGTTCACCTAATTGTGGAAATCCATCTTTTGGAAATCTCTATGAATTGTCGCTAAATTCATCAGCTACCTCCTCACCCTCTCCTTGTTTTAATGATGAACTCTTGTTTCAGAACTCGCTTCCATAGTTCATTTTCCTGAGGATCTTACAATGTCATCTTGTCAATTTGTGTTGCACCTTCTTTTTTTCTTTTCAGGCATCTCGAGTCTAAGGTATCCTGACACCAATCAAATCTGAATGTCGGTCAAATATGATGGTTGGGACGCATTTTCCAAGAGTTATAACATTGGTCTTTACATGACCCGGTAAGGTGATGTCGTGCCTAGCACACCTGGCTGGAGGGCCTATTGTTATAGTTCTTCATTTTAGCCATGTTAACCATTCTTCCATGAGGAAATTGAAATACTTATTCTATAAGTTGTTCCTGATGAATCCATTGAGTATCCAAAGTCCGACCTTTGTTTGAAGACCATGTCAATGCTATCTCAAGCATGTCTGTGGTACTCTGATTTTCAACAAGAACATTTGAAGCCCAAATGCTAAATGTTTCTTGATCAATTATCCAAACACCGTTGTATGGGTAATGTCATGAAATTTCTCTCCCCTTACCTAAAGGGTTTTCTACATTATATCCTGTCACGGATATCATGCTCTGCTTTCCCTTGGGATGGATATACCCCTGAAATATGTGTTTTAACACATTTTCCTTTCCATTGTTCTGTTTACTCTGATGATCACCTTTTCCTTTCCATTATTATGTTTAATATTTCTTGTGATCTATATGATCTAAGCAGTAATAATTCACTGCTTATGTAAACACCTCGGTGTACTACTCTGTCAATAAGACCCTGTTACTATTGTTGATGACATTCCGGTAGCCACCGATGGACAAGAACCTTGCCTATTGGTCCGCCTCGTTTAACGAGCAGGAAAATAGTTCTCTTCGTCCCTCACCCTTGGTATCGCGGTTGTTGCCGACATAACTGACAGGCTATCCTCTGACATGCCTTGCTTACATGATCGTGTAAGACGTCATCACCTTCCTACTTTAACCCACATGGTGGGCCCATAACCCACAGTTCCACATGATTGAAACCTGACTCTCCTGTACATCCCTGTTCCCAAAGTTATTCCTCCCGCGTGGACTCGTATGAAATTCATGAGACACCTACCCATGAGATCATCAATTCTAGCATCAGACATAATAATTATTCTGTTGCCTTGATCCCCTTTCACGCCCGGTAACAGGCATCGAATGATTGCCTACCCGCTTGAAACTTCTCGTGGTACTTTCTTACTTTGCTCTCGATATTTCGTTAAGTTTCAGTTCGAGAGTTACTTTCTGCCACCTTCCCCGATGTTAGCTACCAGATAGTCGACCTTGCAGAGGTCTGTTCTCCCAGAATGCCCACCATTTATTCTTTCGTAAGTACGATGGAGATCCCGAAGAAAGGATGCCGACTTCATCATGATGACCTAAAGCAGACAAATGAAGACGCCAAAGTAATGGGTCGACCTCGTCGAGAAGAGAAACCAACACCAAGAAAACCAGTTAGACTTTCGTAACCAAAACCCTTCCCCCTTGCTCCCGCTCCTAAATCTCGGGACGAGATTTCTTGTAGTGGAGGATAATTGTGACGCCCGGGTAATTAAGCTACAGTAAACCCTTGCTAATCATGCCAGGTCATCATAATTAAACTTTTGATCAACCTCACTTGTTTCAAACTGAGATCAAATTCAAATTCAAATGACATGTCAAATTATAATTTCATAAAACAGTGAATTAAAAATGTTCAAAAGATTGTAAGTATTCACTAACCAATTAACAAACATCAACCAACATTATTGGGAATGTTTATAGGCCTCTAGGATATTTAAAATAGGAGCAAACAACATTTAAATTAACCACTTAAAAATAAACAAATATTTATCCTTTTCAAAATGTTTTGAAACTTTGCGTGCAGCTACATTTTATGTGGCAAATTTTGTGTTCAACAAAATTCATTTGATAGTTGGGACTAAATAGAAAACAGGAAACATAAAAAGAAAATAAAAAACAAAACAAAATAAAGAAAAGAGGCCTACCCCCCCCCCCCCCACGGGGCCGCCTGGCCCAGCCGGCTCCCCCTGCTTAATCCCCGCCGTAACCTAACCCCCATCCCACGATCCCCACTCCCCCCCCCCCACGTTCGCTCCCCTTCCCGATCCGATCTGGATCGGGAGCTCGATCCATGCCGATGCCCGCCGCTCGACCCCGTCGCTCGCGAACGGGACCCACACATCAGTTGACCAGTCAACGCCTCTATTGACTACTGACGTCAGTGTGCACTGTTCTGCATAATGCTAGATTAAAATAATTAAATAAATGCTAAAAAGTGATTTAAATCTTTTAAAATCAATATAAAATAAACTGTAGCTCGGATGGTAAAACTTTGTACATGAAAGTTGCTCAGAACGACGAGACGAATCCAAATACGCATTCCGTTCGTCCGCCACACATGCCTAGCATAGCGAACACGCAACTCTCCCTCTCCGGTTCATCTGCCCGAAAACGCGAAATGCCGAGGATACTTTCCCGGATGTTTCCCCCCTTCGCTGGTATCACATATCCCTGCGTTACGTCACCCCTAGCACAACGTATTGCCGCGTCTTGCTTTGTGTTACATTTGATTGCTCTGTTATGTATTTTGTTCCCCCTCCGTTACTTCTTTCCGGTAGGCTCAAGACCGTTGGCGATACCCTGTGATCGGCTACATCGACGACCCTTCTTCTTGCCCGGAGCAACCGGGCAAGCCCCCTTGATCTCCGGATATCGCCTATTCCTTCTCTATACCGCTTGCATTAGAGTAGTGTAGCATGTTCTTGCTTCGGTTAATCCTATTACGATGCATAGCCTTTGTCATTGTTGCTATGATTGTTACCCTTACCGCTATCCTCTTGCTTAGAATAGGATGCTAGTGTTCCATCGGTGGCCCTACACTCTTGTCAAAATGCCATGCTATACTCTTTGGGCCGTGATCACTTGGGAGGTGATCACGGGCATATGCTATATACTTTGTCTTGTTACATTACTTATGATATTGTTGGAGATGGGGAAATTTGAAGGGCAGGTGGCTCCATCCTGGTAGAGGTGGGCCTGGGTTCCTGACGGCCCCCGACTGTTACTTTGTGGCGGAGCGACAGGGCAGGTTGAGACCACGTAGGAGAGAGGTGGGCCTGGCCCTGGTCGGCGTTCGCGGATACTTAACACGCTTAAAGAGATCTTGGTATTTGATCTTAGTCTGGCCACTGGCCTATACACACTAACCAACTACACGGGAACAGTTATGGGCACTCGACGTCACGATATCAGCCGAAGCCTTCGTGACGTCAGCGACTGAGTGGCGCGCGCCGGATTGGACTGGAACGCCTGCTAGGCTAGGTATGCTTCCGGCCGCGTTCACAACATGCAGGTGTGCAATGGGCGATGGGCCCAGACCCCTGCGCCATAGGATTAGACCGGTGTGCTGACCTCTCTGTTGTGCCTAAGTGGGGCTGCGACGTGTTGATCTTCCGAGGCCGGGCATGACCCTGGAAAGTGTGTCCGGCCAAATGGGATCGAGCGTGTTGGGTTATGTGGTGCACCCCTGCAGGGAAGTTTATCTATTCGAATAGTCGTAATCTTCGGTAACAGGACGACTTGGAGTTGTGCCCTGACCTTATGACAACTACAATCAGATACTTAATAAAACACACCCTTCCAAGTGCCAGATACAACCCGGTGATCGCCCTCTAACAGGGCGACGAGGAGGGGATCGCCGGGTAGGATTATGCTATGCGATGCTACTTGGTGAACTTACCATCTACTCTCTCCTACATGATACAAGATGGAGGTGGCCAGAAGCATAGTCTTCGACATGATTAGCTATCCCCCTCTTATTCTGTCATTCTGGAGGTCAGTCCACCAATATGGGCCTTTACACATATACCCATGCATATGTAGTGTAGATCCTTGCTTGCGAGTACTTTGGATGAGTACTCACGGTTGCTTTTCTCCCTCTTTTCCCCCTTTCCCTTCTACCTGGCTGTCGCAACCAGATGCTAGAGCCCAGGAGCCAGACGCCAACGTCGACGACGACTCCTACTACACCGGGGGTGCCTACTACTACGTTCAGGCCGCTGACGACGACCAGGAGTAGTTCAGGAGGATCCCAGGCAGGAGTCGTGCGCCTCTTTTGATCTGTATCCTAGTTTGTGCTAGCCTTCTTAAGGCAAACTTGTTTAACTTATGTCTGTACTCAAATATTGTTGCTTCCGCTGACTCATCTATGATCGAGCACTTGTATTCGAGCCCTCGAGGCCCCTGGCTTGTATTATAATGCTTGTATGACTTATTTATGTTTTTAGAGTTGTGTTGTGATATCTTCCCGTGAGTCCCTGATCTTGATCGTGCACGTTTGCGTGCATGATTAGTGTACGATTGAATCGGGGGTGTCACAGAATGTCTCCCCGTGGTCGTTTGATGGCATTCTTCTCAGCATACTCAATAGTGACGAATCTGTATTTGTACCATTCCTCCGCCCAATATCTTCGAATCCACTGGATTCGAGTCTTGCGTTCACCATAGGTTTCTCCAGGGTCTGTCTTGTATAGCTCATAGAGATCAGGTGGCAGATATTTGGAAGTGTTCCCACGGCGTTGTCTGCCGCCCTTTCTAGCTGACTTTTCAGTGGCCATGAAGTTCAAACTGAATGGTTTCAAACCTTGCAAAGGCTTCCGTCTGCTGGTCAGACAAGAACTGGCTTCGGGAGAATTGATGTGACGTTGTAAGAATTCTGCAAATGAATGCAGACTATGAGAACCAAGGGATTCTCCCACGGGCATGTACCTGTGACAGCATTAGAGATGCGAGGGAAGGGGAAGAGGTCATACGCATTCTCAGAAGATTTTGAAGATAAATTAGTTTGAAGACATCGACCTCATAGCGCGAAGACATTCACTTATATGTTGAGAGTTGGTTCCAGATTTGTACGAATCCAAGAATAGGTACAAGTGAGGAATCTAACTACGTGTGAAGCATAAGTGAATATAGGCATGTTATGAGATGCAGAACATGAGAGATCCAAATTTGTAGGCACAGAAACCACTTTTGGTG
Organism: Aegilops bicornis; assembly: GCA_021605145.1. Taxonomy (NCBI): domain Eukaryota; kingdom Viridiplantae; phylum Streptophyta; class Magnoliopsida; order Poales; family Poaceae; genus Aegilops; species Aegilops bicornis. The sequence continues at coordinate 359,453,582 of CM038671.1, forward strand.
GAGAAGGATGAATCTATCGGATCAAAAAGGCAGTAAAAATGAGCTTTAATTACCACACGAAGAACTGCTAGACGGAGTAGAGAGGAGGCCGAGTAGTTCGATCTTCCGTGCCCTAACTTGGAGACGGAAGACACCTACGGCAGCGGCGGAGGAGATGAGGTCCGCGTCCGGCATGAGGACGGCGTCGGTGAGGTTGCGGCAGCTAACCGTTTTGTCGCCGGCATCGTCGGGAGCTAGCGGTGGCGCTAGGGTTTGTCGAGGTGGAGAGGTGGGAGAAGGATTTTGACCGCGATGTGATGTGTATTTATAAGGAAAGGGACAGCACAATGCAATTATGCAGGTGCCCCTGGCGGTTCACATCTGAGGGACACGTGGCAAACATGCAACACGTTGGAAGTTGTTTCATGTTCCCACGCACGCCTGGACTGTCGGGTGGTCGTTCTGGCTTCTCCGGGTGTCAAGCAATAAGGATAAAGCTTTTGAAACAGGCTCAATTTTCGTCTCTATGTCTTCTGCTGACAAGGACGCAGAGAAGACATTTGACGGTTTCAATAGAATGCATATGATTTGGATAGACAGAATTTGAGATAGAAGCATAGAAGGGATCAGGGTCCGATCACATTCACTTTGATAAGTGAATGTTATATATATGAGTAAGACCAAATCAACATGACGAAGATAAACATGAGGACAAATTAATGTTGAAGACAAACCAAATGTGAAGACTTTGCAAATGTAAAGCCAAATGAAACACTTCCAAACAAAAGTTTGGTGGTGGCGTTACCCACCGTATAGGAAATATTAGACCCAGACATGGCGCACAATTATCTAGCGCTCTGAAGTCAAATTCCACATTAATTTATTCACACTTAGAGTGTATGTCTTCATTTATTGAAGATATACTTTACTTCGTGTGTTGCACATCCAAGTCATCAACATGCATAAGTGTTAGGATGTGTGTCCAATTACAGGACATTTGAGGATTCTAAGATATTTAGCTCACACCGCAACTTGCAAAACCTTTTCTCATCCAAGGGCTTTGTGAAGATATCAGCCAATTGCTCTTCAGTGTTGACGTGAATGATATCAATATCTTCCTTCATAACATGATCTACGAGAAAGTGATGACGAATTTCAATGTGCTTTGTCTTCGAAAGTGCTGAACTGGGTTGTTGGCAATCTTGATGGTGCTTTGATTGTCGCGATGAGAGTGGTACTTGCTTGAGATGGATGCCATAGTCCTTGAGAGTTTGCTTCATCCATAGAAGTCGAGCGCAAAGAAGATACAGCAGCAATGTATTCAGATTCAGCAGTGGAGAGAGACACACAGTTCTGCTTCTTTGAAGACCAACAGACAAGTGATCGTCCCATAAAGTGACATGTGCCTAATGTAGACTTGCGATCCACCTTGTCACTAGCATAATCAGCATCCGAGAATCCAACTAGATCAAACTCTGAGCCCTTTGGATACCATAATCCTAGTGTTGGGGTGTAAGCCAAATATCGAAGAATTCGCTTGACTGCTAAGTGATGCGATTCCTTTGGTGCCGCTTGAAATCGGGCACACATGCAAACACTAAGCATGATATCTGGCCTAGATGCACATAAATAAGTAAAGAACCAATCATGGAGTGGTATACCTTTTGATCGAACTCTTTACCATTGGCGTCGGGACTCAGATGACTCTTGGTTGGCATTGGCATCGTGTAACCTTTGCAATCTTGCATTCCAAACTTCTTCAGGGAGTCTTTGAGGTATTTCTCTTGAGATATGAAGATGTTGTTGCTTTGCTGACGAATTTGAAGACCAAGGAAGAACTTCAGCTCACCCATCATGGACATCTGATATTGCTCTTGCATCATGTATCCAAACTCATCACTGTATCTCTTGTCAGTGCAGCCGAAGATAATGTGTCGATGTACAAAAGTAGGGGCTCTCCTTTTTGACCCCTTTACTTGTGCACGGGCAGTTAGAGCCATGCGCCCCCGGCCACATGAAGCAAGGCAAGGGAGGGAAGCCGGAGAAATGCCAAAGTACAAGACAGCCAAGGCAACGCCAAGGCCAAGTACACAAAGAAGTGGAAGAATGAAGCAGGCTCCCCCGGCAAGACCCTTGCCGGGGCAGCCTCAGCAGCCCCGACAAGACCCTTGCCAGGGCGGCTCGCCCACAACCAGCGGAGTGAGCCACCCTCGAGCCCACTGGTTCCAACTCAACCAACCACATTGGAACTAGGGCTCGGGAGGCACCTCCATGGTGGCATGCAGATCTTTGCAAAGACCAAGGAATATTCAAGACCTGATGAGGATAAAAAGACTACGATCCTCGGCAAGATCCTTGCCGAGGGGAGCCACAAGACCCCTGGCAAGATCCTTGCAGGGGACAACAGCACACCACGACAAGGCCCTTGCCGGGCAACCCGGCAAGGCCCTCGCCAAGGGCGCCAGCGGGGCCACCTCCAGGCCCGCACCAGCCAAGTCTCCACCGCCGTTCGCATGCAGCTGCCAGCCCAACCAGCTGGGCAGGCACCTGCGTGGCATCATGAAGCTCCCAGGCCAACTCGGCAAGCGCCTGCGTGGCGGCATGCAGATCTTCGTGAAGACTTTGCCACCGCGCCACCTCAGCTACCTGCCTGCCTACATGGCACCGCATGCATCGCTGACCAGGGTGCGTGCCGAAGCATGGAAGAGCGGCGACGGACGGGACGGGCCTCGTTCCCATCCCCAATAAAGCAAAGGGACACCTAAGCGATGCAATAAATGCGTCTTGTCCTGTAATACGAGCGATAAGCTCGCGGCACTGTACGCCTTTCCACCTCCTGTGTGCCACTGTGGCAGCCCCTTTCAACTATAAAAAGAGGCCCATGGCGTACTGCAGAAGGATTCGGCTCTTTGGAACCACTCAACCACCGTAGCTAGTTCAAGGGCTCAAGAGCACTCAATACATCCACCAAAGTAGGACTAGGGTTTTACGCATCCTCGCGGCCCGAACCTGGGTAAATGATCCTTGTGCTGATTACTAATCCTGCTCTTCTCGCAACCCTACGCCCCGGCAACCGTAGTAGGGATTCTTGTGATCCCATAGGTGTCGTTCCACACCGACATCTTTGGTGCGCCAGGTAGGGGACGCAATTGTGAGAATCTGGTCTAGTAGTTAGCCTAGCGTTTCATCATCGCCATGGATCCCAAGAAGAAGACGGCCACGGCGATCGGCTCGTCGGGGGCCGAACGGCCCGTGCGAGTATGGGCGAGCAGCGGCCCGGTCTCGGACAGAACCCGAGTCGCGGTCCGTGAGCACCAACATCGCCCTGGCAGTCGGAGCCTAGCGAGCGGTGCCGTTCGCGCGCCAGGCGACGTGCCGCATGTCACAAAGTCTAAAGATGGGGCTGGGGCCCCCGCAGGAGGCGCCGGGCCCTCCAGGAGTGTCGTTGTGCCACCCACGGGCGGCGCAACAACCTCCAAGACGCCCACGCCGGCGACCACTGCGTGCTCTTCCCATGGTGTGCGCGACGAGCAGCGTAACCATGCCGGTGACCCTGGACACCACCGTGGGAATGCCCTGTGCGTCGTCCGCGGGATGAAGGAGTTCAGCATGCCCGCCGAAGTGCTGGCGAAAATGGCGCGCAGCCGCTGGGTCGTGATAGAGCTCCTTCTAACGTGGTTAGAAGTCGAAGCGCGCCACGTGTAGGATCGAAAGTATGTCTAGAGGGGGGTGATTAGACTACTTGACCAATTAAAAACGTATCCTTTTCCCAATTTTAGTCTTTGGCAGATTTTAGCTATCTTAGCACAAGTCAAGCAATCTTAACACAATTGAAGCAAGCATGCAAAGATTATATGAGAAGCGGAAAGTAAAGCATGCAACTTGCAAGAATGTAAAGGGAAGGGTTTGGAGAATTCAAACGCAATTGGAGACACAGATGTTTTTGTCGTGGTTCCGATAGGTGGTGCTATCATACATCCACGTTGATGGAGACTTCAACCCACGAAGGGTAGCAGTTCTTGCGAGTCCACGGAGGGATCCACCCACGAAGGGTCCACGAAGAAGAAACCTTGTCAATCCCACCATGGCCAGCGCCCATGAAGGACTTGCCTCACTAGCGGTAGATCTTCACGAAGTAGGCGATCTCCTTGCCCTTACAAACTCCTTGGTTCAACTCCACAATCTTGTCGGAGGCTCCCAAGTGACACCTAGCCAATCTAGGAGACACCACTCTCCAAGAAGTAACAAATGATGTGTTGATGATGAACTCCTTGCTCTTGTGCTTCAAATGATAGTCTCCCCAACACTCAACTCTCTCTCACAGGATTTGGATTTGGTGGAAAGAAGATTTGAGTGGAAAGCAACTTGGGGAAGGCTAGAGATCAAGATTCATATGGTAGGAATGGAATATCTTCACCTCAACACATGAGTAGGTGGTTCCTTCTCAGAGACAACAAGTTGGAAGTGTAGGTTTGTTCTGATGGCTCTCTCCACGAATGAAGAGGAGGTGGAGGGGTACATATAGCCTCCGCACAATATCCAAGCGTTACACACAACTTTCCAAACTCGGTGGGATCGAATTGATAAACTCGGTCGGACCGATATAGCAAATCTAGTGACCGTTAGGATTTTCGGTGGGACCGACATGCAACTCGGTAGGACCGATATGGTTAGGGTTAGGGCATAACGTAATCTCGGTGAGACCGATTCATAAACTTCGGTGAGACCAATTTTGGTAATAAGCTAACCAGAGAGTTGGTCAGGTAAACTCGGTGGGACCGATTCGCTCTTTTCGGTGAGACCGAAATATTACGAAAGGGAAACAGAGAGTTTACATTGCAATCTCGGTGTGACCGATCGCTCATCTCGGTAGGACCGAAACGTTACGAAGGGAAACAGAGAGATTACAATCCCATCTCGGTGAGACCGAGATCCCTATCGGTGAGACCGATTTGCCTAGGTTTTGTGGCGTTGGCTATGACATCTGAACTCGGTGGCGCCGGGTAGAAAGATTCGGTAGGGCCGAGTTTGACTTTGGGTTTAGGTCATATGTGGATATGAGAAAGTAGCTGAGGGTTTTGGAGCATATCACTAGGCACTATGGAGCAAGAAACTCATTAAGCAACACCTCATCCCTCCTTGATAGTATTGGGTTTTCCTATAGACTCAATGTGATCTTGGATCACTAAAATATAAAATTTAGAGTCTTGAGCTTTTGAGCTTGAGCCAATCCTTTTATCCTTAGCAATTTGAGGGATCCACTTTTCTCATCCATGCCATGCCATCCATTGAGCTTTTCCTGAAATATTCATCTTGGAATGATGTTAGCTCAATGAGCTATATGTTGTTAGGAATTACCAAAACCACCTAGGGATAGTTGCACTTTCAATCTCCCCCTTTTGGTAATTGATGAAAACATATAGATCAAAGCTTCGACAAATGATAATAAGAGTGTAAAACATTGTCGCTTTGAGAAGTATGTGATAAGCAAGAGCTCCCCTAAATTTGTGCATAGTTTAAGATTTGCTTTGGACTGCAAATGCACAAGGAGTTAGGCTCATGGGTAACTCTTCCATGTCACATACATCTTGGTGGAGCGCTCAAAATGATAATGATTAAATACATGCACTCATCACCAAGCACAATGAATGATCATATAGGGATAAAAAAGGATAATGTCATCCAACAAGCATAATTGTAGCATATGATCAAACACATGATCATCCAGGTATCACACAGACATAATGTATCTCAAACAAGCAAATAAAGTTTAACCACCAAAGCAAGAGAGAACAAAAAGCAACACTCTCTCTCGAAGCCTGTGATCTATACATTTTTCTCCCCCTTTGGCAACAGGTTACCAAAAAGTTCATAGAAAATGCATAATACTAAATCGACTCTCAGGCTTGATCTTCAGGTGGTGGAGTAGACAGGACGCCAAGGACGAAAGCATCTGTTGATGTAGATGGAGCTGGTGGAGTAGGTACTTGAGCTGGTGGCACTGAAGCTATAGCTGGTGCAGATGAGGTGGCTTTGGTATCTGTCACGGGCACTGCAGCTGATTTGTGAGCTCTAGGCACTCTAGCAAATGCATCTGTGGTTGACTTGCCCTTCCTCTCCTACATATCATCCTGTAGCTGCTCAACAACAGACTGGATCTCAGTGACCTTTATATCCATGTCATAGAACTTCTGCTCCATGATCCTCTCCAAGCTCTCCTGGTTTCGAGTCAAGGTGGCCAACCCCTTCTCAATCCTTAGAGTGGATGCAATCAAGTAGCCAAGTTGATCTTGTTTGCTCTTCAGAAGGTACTGGGATGCCTCTTCCATTATTGGCATCTTGGCAGCCTTCTCTGCCCTTGCCTTCTCCTTTTTGGCTTGTGCTTGCACTGAGGATGGTTCATCTTCATCCATAACCACTTGGTTGTCCTCGAAATCTGGATATATAGGCATATGCTCCTTATCCAACAGGTATGTGCCTGTGCCCATCTTGGAGTTTATCAGCTCCTGGATCTATGGGGCAATCCACAACTTCTTTTCTGGTCAGCAGCTGTCCTTTTGATAGTCTCAACTATAAGGCTCATGACCTTGAACTTCTGTGGTGCATCAAATATATGTAGCAAGTTTATTGCATGGCCTCTGATCATTCTGTGATCACCAGACTTGGGCAAGAGAGTGTGCCTAAGGATCCAATTGATTGTAGGCAGACCTGACAGCAAGTGTTTCACTGATCCAAACTGGTGAGTCTCAAGATCTGCTTCAGGAATCTCTTTGTACATTCGTGCCATTGTGTTATGATCCATCTTTTTCTTGGCATAGACATCCAATTCATCCTCTTCCTCCTTAGGTGCATTGATCAGATTAGCCCATTCCTCAATAGTTGATTGGTACCTTGTACCTTCAGACATCCATACTATCCTGCCATCTGGAGAGAAGTGGGTTGTGGAGTAGAATTGCATTATGAGCTCCTCATTCCACTTTGCGAGCTTCTGCCCAACAAAGTCTGCAATTCCACAAGCACTAAAACTATCGTACACACCAGGATAGTGTTCCTCATTCTCCTTTATGTAGGTCCAGTCGACCCACCTCATATAGGCTTCTTGTCCAACAAGATTGTCTCATAGAAGTCCTGTTGTTCCTTTGTGTGGAACCTGTAATCAATAGCAGTCCTCCTTCTGGTAGCGTATGGATCTGACTCTCTCCATAGCCTCAACCCTGAGTCTCTTCTGATCTTCATGTTCTCAGCCACCAGATGAGCATCATTGCGGTCTGGAATCTTTGGCTTCAACTTTCTCAGGATTTGCTCTTCATCTTCTTCTTCTTGACCGCAGTCTCGAACCTTTGGGGCCTTGTTCTTCTCAGCAGCAGATATGTTCCTGGTATTCCCCTTTGGTGCACTCTTTGGTTTGGAGGCAGCTTTGGGTGCTTCTTTGGGCTTTGGTGATGCAGCCCCTGACTTAATAGCATCACCCATAAGCTTCTGAGCCTTGGGTGCTGGTGCAACAACCTATTCTTCTTCCTCTTCTTCCATCATGGAAGGCTTTCCAATCACTCTGGCCATGGTCTTCTTGACCCTTTCCTTCCTTTTCTTTCCTTCTGTAGTAGCCTCTTTGGGTTGGGATTCCAAAGATGCTTGAGTGGAGGCTCTGTCTTCAGACATGGGTTGTCTTCCTGCTAGCCTTTTGATCTTTAGACCTGGCTTAACTGCAGCTGAGCTATACTCCTTCTTGAGCACCTTTTTATTTGAAATGGCCTCAGCCTCTACTGCCACATAATCTTCAGCCTTAGATTCTGAGGTTCTCTTCTTCCTTGTCCTGGTGGCAGCTTTGGGCAGGTTGCTTGGGGTGCTTCTACTTCCCTCATCTGAGCTGCTAGAGGGACTAGTGCCCTCACTCATCTGAATCTGCTCCTCTGACTTGTTCTGGCTGTCACTTTGGTCAGACATGTTGCAAACACTGACTGCAGACCCTGTGAATAGATATAGATGAGATAGAGTGGATGAGCATCACAAAATACATAGATTTTTGCAAAAGAATGAGTCAAAACTTAGTTTTAGTTTTCCATAGAAAGCATTTCGGATCAACCGATTTGCAAACTCGGTGATACTGAAGCGACTTTGGAACCTAAACTAGTGAACTTCGGTCGACCGAGTCACGCTTTAGTGGCACCGAGACCGATAGGGTTTCACAAAGTCCACGAACTTCGGTCACACCGATTTGCAATTCTCGGTCAGACCGAGAACCACATGTGCAATGGCCTTGGCGAATCGGTGGAACCGAAGTTACGCAACTTCGGTGGGTCCGAGATGGTTTCATGAAACCTAACCTTAAATTTTCAATTCAACTCTAATGTACGGAGTGTTTTGACTGGATAGAGTCGTTTCAATCGTGGCAAGAATCATGATGAACACAATGTGCTAGGAATCGGACGGGGATAGCACTGTAATCGAGTCCATACCCTAGATCGGCGATGAACTCGCTACGGCGGCAACGGCGGGGATGAATTCCGTTGACGGCGGCGGAGACCAGCGACAGGAGGCGGCTGGCAACGAGGAGGACGATCCGAAGACCCTGGAGGTAGAGCGAGCTATGCGTGGGCGAAGTGGTTCGGAGAAAGTTTCCAAATTTTTTCCCGTGAGTATATATAGCCCGAGCCCGTCGGTGTGACCGAGTGGAACAACTCGGTGGCACCGAGATGCATAACTGTTGACAGTTACAGCAACCCGATGTGATCGAAAAGTTCAAATCGGTTGCACCGATATTGAAAACCTAGATCGACTTAGTGATCTCGGTATGACCGAAATGGAAGAATCAGTCAGACCGAAACGCACAAAGAAGTTTTGGAAGTTTAAGTCTATGACGAATCGGGGACTCCGAGTGCACCTCACACAGAGTGGTTCGAATCTGATTGATCAAATTTTGTGATGTAGCATGGATAGAGTTTGAGACAAGAAGAGCATAGATAGCTAGAGAAGGTTCTTAGGCATTCTTGTCCATCCACTTGGCCAAAGAAAAAGAAACCAATCAATCAAAACCACAAGTGGATGTCCTCGAACGAGTAAAATATGCAACCAACATGCTCACACAAGAAAATGACAAATGAAATATGTGACAAAGCATGCACAAAAAATTCTAGCATCTATCAAACAATTGGCGATGACTAGGTCATCTATATATGAGTATATTGACTTAGGAGTCAAATGAGAACATTTGATCATAGGTCATACTCATCGTTTAAGCTCAAGTGGGGTTACCACTTTTACATAATGCATTGTTATGTTCAAACCATTAGAGTTGCTTTACCTCAATTCTTTAGAGTAAAGCTCCCCCTAGATGTGAGATCCCCCCTTAGAGGGATGAACTAACCTTGGGTTTTGTCGATGATGACTTCATGTAGGTGTTGAAGATGTGGATGCTCAATGTTGATGAAGATCATTTGGAGCAATCCTTTTGGAGTGAGTTGCACTTTCAATACCTACACGGGTTAGTCCCACTAGGAACAAACAAGGATATCCATAGATATAGAGTTATGCCAACATAAGATGATGTCTATGAAAGCATTAGGTTACCTTGTCCCTTGTCTTACCAATAAGAGTGTTTGTGACTCCTTTAACTAGTGCAAGATGTGGAAGTTTATTGCACTCGTTGTTGCCAAAATGATATGAGTGAAATATGTTGGCGGAGTCACCCTCAAGAACTCTCTAGTTCTTCTTCTTCGGGATCCACATCATCTTGATGGGAATCCTTGGAGTTGTAGTCGTACTTGATGAAGTAGAACTTGTCGTAGTCTTGGGAACCCACTTGACCAAAGCCTTAGGAGCTTCTTCAAATGCATCAATCTCCTCTTGAAGCTTGTCCTTGCCATTTTGCTTGAGGTCTTGCGGTGGAAGATCATCTTAAGCTTGTGTCCCTTTGAAGGAAGTAGGATCACACTTCTCTTGTTAAGGAACAAACTTTGTCTTGGGATATTGATCTTCTTCCAACTCAACTCCATTGGCATTGAACTTTCGTTCAAAACCAACACCTTGATTCTTCCGGTGCCTTCCTTGCTTGCGTACAATTTCCTCAAATTTCTTACTCCTGGCAAGGCTCTTGTAAACACCTTTCTCTATAATTCCCTTCAATAAGCTATTTTCTTGCTCAAGTGTAACTTGGCTAAGAGAATCATTAGTGGAATCAAGAGAACTACTAGAAGCAACAACATTTGATTTAGCATGATTATTGTTACTACTAGAGGAAGAATCCTTCTTGTTTTTTGTTAGTGGATTTGACTTGAGGCATGTAAGTAGATAAGAGTAAACGCTTGGCAATGTAAGAAGAACTTTTGTTATGAAGATCATCATTGATTGTCTTTAAGAACTCATGCTCTTGCTCAAGATTGAGCTTTTCAAAGCGTAACTTCTCATGAGTCCTTAAAAGTTCTAGATGATCTTATAAGATAGTTTCATGAGCTAACTTAAGAGTGTTTAGTTCTTTAGTTAGAAGCTCAATCTCCTCCTTGTCATTGTCATTCGTTTTATCTTGATTAGCATGATTAATTGACGTTTCATCATAGTATTCATCACTAGACTTGTCAACAAGTAAATCATCATCACCTAGCAAGTCATCTTCATCACTATTGAAATCAACATACTCGGGGTGTGTTACATTTGGGCCTTTGTCCATGAAGCATCTTCCAATTCCTTCATTTGGTGAATCAAATATGTCGTAGGAGTTGGTTGACACAAGTGCTAGACCAGCAACACCTTCATATTGAGTATATTCGGAGTTGGAGTGATAACTTCTCTCGGAGTGATTGTCGGAGTGGGAGCCGGATACCCATTCACCAACATGAGCTTGATGTCTTCGTTTTGTGTAGCTCCTTGATGACTTGTCCTTCCTTTCCGAATCCTTGCTTCTCCGTGAGGGTCTTCGTTCATAACGATCATCTCTACTCCTTCTCTCTCTTGGTGGTGATTCTTCTCTTCTACTTCTTCTTGTTGGAGAATCTTCTCTTCTTTTGTAGGGTGTCGTACACTCATTGGAATAGTGTCCGGGTCTTCCACAATTGTAGCAATTACGCTCCCGACTAGAAGATCTTTTGTCATTGTAGGACCTTGACTTGGAGCTTCTCTCTTTGCTTCTACTCTTGTAGAATTCGTTGAGGTTCTTCACCATTAAGCTCAATTCTTAATTGAAGGTTTGTTTCTCACTTGATGATGTGGGGGCTTCACATGAGGCTTTATAAGCACCACTTGACTTGTTGTGAAGTTCCTCCTTATCCTTGAGTGACATCTCATGAGCAACAATTCTTCCAATGACTTCCGTTGGCTTGAGATCTTTGTAATTGGGCATCATTTGGATCAATGTGCACACGGTATCATATTTTCCATCTAAAGCTCTTAGAATCTTCTTGATGATGAATTTGTCGGTCATCTCTTCACTTCCTAAGCCGGCAATCTCATTTGTGATAAGAGCAAGCCTAGAGTACATTTCAAATGACACCTTCACCATCCTTCATTTTGAACTTGTCAAGTTGACTTTGGAGCACATCCAACTTGGATTCCTTGATGGAGTCTGTACCTTCATGCATATTAATCAAAGTATCCCAAATTTCCTTTGCATTCTCAAGACGGCTGATTTTGTTGAATTCTTCGGGGCACAATCCGTTGAAGAGGATATCGCAAGCTTGAGCGTTGTATTGCAACATCTTCAACTCTTCCGCACTAGCTTCACGGTTCGGTTCTCTCCCATCAAAGAATTCACCTTGCAAGCCAATACACACAATAGCCCAAACGGCGGGGTTATGTACAAGAATATGCATTTTCATCTTATGCTTCCAACTAGCAAAATTAGTACCATCAAAGTAAGGACCTCTACGGTGATAATTTCCCTCGCTAGGCGCCATATACTCTCCTAGGTTGTGAAACCAAGGCTATGACCACCAAGAGCTATGGAAATCAAAGCAAATGGAGACCAAAGCTCTGATACCACTTGTAGGATCAAAAGTATGTCTAGAGGGGGGGGGTGATTAGACTACTTGACCAATTAAAAACTTATCCGTTTCCCAATTTTAGTCTTTGGCAGATTTTAGCTATCTTAGCTCAAGTCAAGCAATCTTAACACAATTCAAGCAAGCATGCAAAGAGTATATGAGCAGCGGAAAATAAAGCATGCAAATTGCAAGAATGTAAAGGGAAGGGTTTGGAGAATTCAAACGCAATTGGAGACATGGATGTTTTTGTCATGGTTCCGATAGGTGGTGCTATCGTACATCCATGTTGATGGAGACTTCAACCCACGAAGGGTAATGGTTGCGCGAGTCCACGGAGGGCTCCACCCACGAAGGGTCCACGAAGAAGCAACCTTGTCTATCCCACCATGGCCGTCGCCCACGAAGGACTTGCCTCACTAGCGGTAGATCTTCACGAAGTAGGCGATCTCCTTGCCCTTACAAACTCCTTGGTTCAACTCCACAATCTTGTCGGAGGCTCCCAAGTGACACCTAGCCAATCTAGGAGACACCACTCTCCAAGAAGTAACAAATGGTGTGTTGATGATGAACTCCTTGCTCTTGTGCTTCAAATGATAGTCTCCCCAACACTCAACTCTCTCTCACAGGATTTGGATTTGGTGGAAAGAAGATTTGAGTGGAAAGCAACTTGGGGAAGGCTAGAGATCAAGATTCATATGGCAGGAATGGAATATCTTGGCCTCAACACATGAGTAGGTGGTTCCTTCTCGAAGCGACAAGTTGGAAGTGTAGGTTTGTTCTGATGGCTCTCTTCACGAATGAAGAGGAGGTGGAGGGGTATATATAGCCTCCACACAATATCCAACCGTTACACACAACTTGCCAAACTCGGTGGGACCGAATTGATAAACTCGGTCGGACCGATTTAGCAAATCTAGTGACCGTTAGGATTTTCGGTGGGACCGACATGCAACTCGGTAGGACCGATATGGTTAGGGTTAGGGCATAACGTAATCTCGGTGAGACCGATTACACAAACTCGGTGAGACCGATTTTGGTAATAAGCTAACCAGAGAGTTGGTCAGGTAAACTCGGTGGGACCGATTTGTTCTTTTCGGTGAGACCGAAATGTTACGAAAGGGAAACATAGAGTTTACATTGCAATCTCGGTGGGACCGATCGCTCATGTCAGTAGGACCGAAACGTTATGAAGGGAAACAGAGAGATTACAATCCCATCGCGGTGAGACCGAGATCCCTATCGGTGAGACCGATTTGCCCAGGGTTTGTGGCAGTGGCTATGACATCTGAACTCGGTGGCACCGGGTAGAAAGATTCGGTAGGGCCGAGTTTGACTTTGATTTTAGGTCATATGTGGATATGAGAAAGTAGCTGAGGGTTTTGGAGCATATCACTAAGCATTGTGGAGAAAGAAACTCATTAAGCAACACCTCATCCCTCCTTGATAGTATTGGGTTTTCCTATAGACTCAATGTGATCTTGGATCACTAAAATATAAAATGTAGAGTCTTGAGCTTTTGAGCTTGAGCCAATCCTTTTATCCTTAGCAATTTGAGGGATCCACTTTTCTCATCCATGCCATGCCATCCATTGAGCGTTTCCTGAAATATTCATCTTTGAATGATGTTAGCTCAATGAGCTATATGTTGTTAGGAATTACCAAAACCACCTAGGGATAGTTGCACTTTCACCAGGGTCCACGCAGCGGTCGCCGCCACCGACGCCAGCAGAAGCTTTGGCGCGCGCGCAGCTATCCTCAACTTCCCTCCTGCTGTGGAGAAGCTCGACAAGTGGAGGGACACCATCCGGAGCCTCGTCGCCGTCGCCAACAAAGATGATCCGCGACCGGCAGGACCCTCGGGCCGGCGCTCCAATGAGCCACCACATGCCAGCGCTGGGAGGACCGGGGGTGCTGCGGTCACGGTGCACTCTCCTCCTCCTCGCCAGCCGCCGCGGGCGTCGGCTCGTCATGACGACGCTTGTGATAACATCTCTATAGCATCGTCCGACCCACGGACCCACCGCGACCAGCGCCAAGTTCTTTGAGAACAAGCTCATGAAGATGCTCGAACCACTATCGAGCGCCGGTGTGATACACACCACCAGTCGGACAAGCGGGCGAGGCCCGCTATGGACCACCCAGCGCCGGGGGGCTCCGGCGGCCTACCTTACAAGGTGGGCTGCCCAGCCTTTACCCGTGAGCTGCGGCAGTTCCAGTGGCCGTCCCACCGCATGTTCAAGCCCGACGTCGGCGAGAAGTACACTGGCAAGACCCATCCGTCCGAGTTCCTCAGCATCTACACCATCGCGATGCAGGCTGCCGGAGCTCGCGACAACAAGGTGCTTGCCAATTACTTCCCGTTGGCACTGAAGCCCAATGTTTTGTCTTGGTTGATGCACTTGCCAGCGGATTCCATTTCTTCTTGGTCGGATCTGTGCCATGAGTTCGTTGGTGCCTTCACTGGAGGCCACCAAGCTCATGGCCAGGCCAGTGATCTGCATATCATTCCCCAGAAGGAAGGGGAAACCCTGCGCAAGTACATCGAGAGATTCAGCCGGGTGCAGTACAACATCCTCGACGTCCATCCCGTCGCTGTGATCAGTGCATTCCATCAGAATGTGTGCAACCGCAAGATCTGCGAAGAGCTGGATGACCAAGGTTAAGGATGTGGCCGAACTCTATGTTCTGGCCGGTAGGTGCACCCGGGCTGAAGAGGGAAGGAAGTACCCCGGCGACGACGCCAGCGCGGAAACCGACTCTACTGATGAAGACACCGCCACCCCGACGAAGAAGGACCGGCGTCGCTACAGGAAACGCAAGGGCACGGCCGTGCTTGCCTTTGAAGGGTCTGACAACACCGGCGCTGCCAAGAAGGTCAAGGCAGACGACCCCGGCAAGGAGATTGCCGGGTGCATCGCCTGCTGGGCCTTAGCAGCTGCCGACAAGCCAGGGGGCTCCGGCAAGCAGTACTGCAAGATCCACCACACCAAAGGCCATGACCTCCAGAACTGCCGGCAAGTCGAGCTGCTTGCTGAAAAGCAAAAGGCCGATTATGAGAGGCGGGACATGTTGGATTTCGGGTTCCGGCAGACCCTCTAGGTTCGAACACTGGGGTGCGCGCGGAGATCTCGCCCTCTACCTACCTGCACCTCACCGCCACGCTAGGATCTAAAACTATGAAAGGAACAACACAAGAGACACAGGGTTTATACTAGTTATAGCCACAATTGTGGTGTAACACCCTACTCCAGTGTGTGGTGTGGTGGATTGCCTCTTGGGCTGATGATGAACAATACAAGGAAGAACAGCCTCGCGAGGGTCTGTTCTTGGCTGGTGCGATGAACTGCTAGGGGGAGTTCACTCGCTCTCTCACTACTGATTCAAGATGCCTCTACCCTGTGGGTTCTAATCCTATTTATAGGCAAGGGCCTTGGGCCTCTTCCCAAATATTGAGCGGGAAGGGCGCCAACAATTGGCCATTTTGAAGGGGAACATCTAGTACACTTATCCTGACTAAAGTTGGTCCTCGCTTGTCAAAGGCTCTGGTGGTGACGCCGGCTTGGGTTCCATGATGACTTCCTTCCTGCCGTTGCGACGGTCTTGGTCTTGTTGCACCGAAACGGATGCCTTTGCTTGATACTCTTGCCTGCGCTTTCCCCCTTTGCACCAAAGAGGAAAGGAGTACATTCTTGTGGGCTGGCGCTACTTTGGCGCCCTTGGTCGTCACGGCTTGCGTCATGGGCACCTCGTGAGGTACCCCGCCTTGATCTCTTCGCCTCCTCGCGAGCCAGCCTGATGAGGCCGTGCCTGAGGAAGCTCCCTGTCGTCCGCCCCGCGAGGCTTGGCCCCTCAAGAGGGTCTTGAGCTTGTGCTGATGAAGATGGGCCGTGCTGGGCCACCCCTTGAGCCACGCCAGCGGCCGCAGTGCAAGTCTGGGGACCCCGTTCCCGAACGCCGACAAGAGCCGGGCCCAAGGCGCGCCAGACTTGGCTGAGCAGAGAAGCGAAGGGCAAGTGCGGCGCCTTGAGCCCTAACAGCCTGCGGCCTTGGCGCCATGAGGCGGTTGATTGGACGTGGCGGCTCCGCCCCCACGACGCCTCGGCAATCGCTGCAATTGACAAGTCCCTCCATGCAAAGCGGGTCATGATTACCTGCGGCCGTGGAGGCCGGGCGGTTGGCCTTCCCGGCTATAAGTACGGACGGCGCCTGCCCTTCCAGTCCATCCCCTCTTGCTTCTCCTTCTTCTTCATGGCTCCGCCAAAGAGGTTCTCGGCCGCGGAGAAAGAAAAGGCCCGCCAGGTGGAGCCTGACTCTCCCCTGCCCAAGCGCGGTCGAAACCGTCCTCTCAAACACCCTGTGGCTCCCATGGTGGCTCCCCGCGGCCATGGAGGTGATCTCCCGCGCGGTGAAGGGCGGCAGGCCGTTGCTGGGGTGCGCGCTACAGCCGCGCGACCCCCTAGGTCGTGCTTCCACTCGGCAGAGGTGCTGCCGGAGTTCGTTGTGTGGTCAGCGGGGCCGACCAGCACCCGGCTCCAGCTTCCTCGCTTCCTCTTAGGTGAGCTTCCGGCCGGTACCCCGGGCGGCCTCTGGCTTCAGGCGGTTGGTTGCTGCAGCCGGGTCTCCTAGGCTTTGCTGGAGGTCTCTGCATGGGGCGTGGCCACGACCAGCTGGTGGCAGCAAGCGTTTGCCCGTCTTGGCGTGGTGCGAGCGGCGGTGCACCCTGCACTTCAAGTTCGATGGCGATGCCACCCTCTATGTGAGGGTGTTTGGGGAAGACGGTCGCCGTGCTGGGTGCTGCCCTGAGAACGACGACCGCGGCCGTGGGCCCAGCCCCAGCGACGATGAAGACCACAACGCGCGCGTGGTCGGCGGCACTCGGGGTTCATCGAGCTTCGACGACTCTTCTTCGGGCAGCGGCTCCTCCGGTGATGGCGCGATCAGCCTCAGCGCCGCCCGCGCCGCTGGAGGGAGGTAGCGGGTCTGCTCGCCGTCGCGCCTCGGTGAAGCGCGAGATGGAGTCCGCCTGAGCTCCGGAGGCAGTTCGAGTCTCCCTCGCGAGTTGGTGTCGGGCGAGTCGTGCATGTTTTGTTCTTTTTCCCTTGTCCTGCGCAAAGAGACAGCAGTGTAGGGCCCCACGAGGGCGTGCTTGGACAATTGCTGTTAATTATCATACTGTTTCTGCTATTTCAGTATTATGCCTTTGTGCCACACGCCTGCACGTAAAAATTACTTAGCTCGGGGGGGCCTGTCGCGGCCTTTGCTTCCCGAGGCCAAGGCCTCGTCGAACGCTTCATGTCCTGCGAAGGTTAGTCTGGAGAGGTAGCTCCCGGCCTCAGCTGTGGAGGCGACCGACCCAGGTTCTGTGTTCATGTCGCGGTGCCCGTGGGGCGCAATTTGGAGGGGTGCTCTTGTAGTGGACCCGGGTAAGGAAGCCTCAAACGATAAGGGCAAAAAACGCTCGCGAGGGTGCCCGCGCTGCTCCCTCGCGAGACTTGTGCGAGAGAAATCGAGGGAGGAGAGCGAAAAGGCAAGGAGTCACAAGCCAAAGATGGCAACAACTTCAATAAAACTTCAAATGGGAATGAACAAGCCAACTGCAGAAAGCAAATGAGAAAAGCCGCGTCCGGCACCTAATCTAGTCTTCGACGTCTTCTCACCAGCGCGGAGCTAAGTGCTGTCACTGGGCATGGGAGGGAGCCCCAGGGCCTGAGGCCGGCGCTCCTGAGACTCTGGGGAGTGTACAGCCACAACTCATTATTACGTGAGATTGTCACGGGCGGCGAGCTTCACAGGCTCCGGGCCTTTCTCAGAAAGATGAACTTCACAGGCGCTTGCCTTCTTCACAGGCACCGGGCCTTTTCCAAAACGCAACATCTTCACAGGCATTCGCCTTCTTCACAGGCTCTGGGCCTTTTCCAAAACGCAACAGCTTCACAGGCATTCGTTTTCTTCACAGGCTCTGGGCCTTTTCCTAAACGCAACAGCTTCACAGGCATTCGCCTTCTTCACAGGCTCTGGGCCTTTTCCAAAACACAACAGCTTCACAGGCATTCGCCTTCTTCACGGGCTCTGGGCCTTTTTTAGGAGTAAAACCTCCGGAGGTGCTGGATGTTCCACAGCGTTACGGGCGGGCACCCCTCCACGAGTCTCCAAGCGCGCGGAGCCGGGCACAGAAACATGAACAACCTTGAACGGGCCCTCCCACATGGGAGAGAGCTTATGCAGTCCCTCCACGGAGAGAACCCGCTGAGCACGAGGTCCCCTACCTCGAGAGTCCCGGGGCGGATGTTGCGGCGATGGTATCGCCAGCGCTTGTTGGTATCTTGCCGCTCGAGGCGCGGCTTCCCGACGATGCTCCTCCCCGACGAGGTCCGTCCCCGCATGGCGTCTGCTGCGCCTCGTCGAACGCTAGGACCCGCAAGTGAACGACGTCTGACCTCGTGAGGGAGGACCGCTTCAGCTCCATAGACCAGGAAGAACGGGGTCTCGCCAGTTCGCTTGGTCGTGGTCGTGCGGATGGACCACAACACGGACTGAAGCTCGTCGTACCAACCTCGGCCGCAGGCCTCCAGCTTCTTCTTGAATGTCCTGGTCTTGAGGCCTCTCAAGACCTCCGTGTTGGTCTGCTCGGCCTGACCGTTGCTCCGTGGGTGCGCCACTGAAGCGTAGCATATCTGCGTCCCAAGGTTAGCACAGTATGTTTTGAAGAGGTTACTGGTGAACTGCGAACCGTTGTCGGTGATGATGCGGTTCGGCACCCCGAACCGGCTCACGATGCCCTTGATGAACTTGACCGCAGAACCTGCGGGGATGGTGCGGACGGCTTCCACTTCAGCCCACTTGGTGAACTTGTTTACAGCGACGTAGAGGTAGCGATAGACCCCTGGCGCCCGAGGAAATGGGCCTAGGATATCCAGCCCCCAGACTGCGAATTGCCACGAGAGGGGTATCGTTTGCAGACCTCCCGCCGGCTGATGGATCAGCTTGGCATGGAATTGGCAGGCCTCGCAAGCCTTCACTTGTTCTACGGCATCATTGAGCGCAGTGGGCCAATAGAACCCGCTGCGGAACGCCTTGCCAACGAGGGTCCGCGATGATGAATGATGCCCACAGTCTCCACCGTGTATATCTGCCAGCAGTTCCTTCCCTTGCTCCCTGGAGATGCAGCGCAGGGACACATCATTGGGCCGCTTCTGGTAGTGCTCTCCATCCCTGATGCAGTATGTTGTGGCTTGCCGCGCCACACGCTCTGCTTCCTCCTCCTTCTCCGGCAAGATCCCTTGCATGAATTAGCTCTGGAGCTCTGCGATCCAGCACCCCTCCTGAGGCTCCAGCGTCAAGAGCAAGCTGGCCTCGAGGCCGGGCCTGACCGGGCTCCCGAGGCTGGTGGCTGGGGGAGCTCCTCCCGAGGCTGCACCGCGCTTGACAGTGATGGCATGGCCGAGGGCTTGGAGAGCCGCTCCTCGAAGACGCCAGGCTCCTGAGGTAGCCGCCTGGATGCTTGTTTGGCGATGTCGTCGGCCTCCTGATTGGTGCCACGGGGCACATGCTGCAACTCCAGCCCCCAGAACTACTTCTCCATCCTGCGGACCTCCGCGAGGTAGGCTTCCATGTGCTCATTGTAGGTGTCAAAACCGGTGGATCTCGGGTAGGGGGTCCTGAACTGTGCGTCTAGGCGGATGGTAATAGGAGACAAGGGACACGATGTTTTTACCCAGGTTCGGGCCCTCTCGATGGAGGTAATACCCTACTCCTGCTTGATTAATATTGATGATATGGGTAGTACAAGAGTAGATCTACCACGAGATCGAGAGGCTAAACCCTAGAAGCTAGCCTATGGTATGATTGTTGTTAGTCCCTACGGACTAAAACCCTCCGGTTTATATAGACCTTTGGATAGGTTAGGGTTACACAGAGTCGGTTACAATGGTAGGAGATCTACATATCCGTAGACGCCAAGCTTGCCTTCCACGCCAAGGAAAGTCCCATCCGGACACGGGACGAAGTCTTCAATCTTGTATCTTCATAGTCCGTGAGTCCGCCAACGGTGATAGTTCGGCTATCCGGACACCCCCTAATCCGGGACTCCCTCAGTAGCCCCCGAACCAGGCTTCAATGACGATGAGTCCGGCGCGTTGATTGTCTTCGGCATTGCGAGATGGGTTCTTCTCCAAATTCCATATACTTGTCGAATAGTGTCCGGCTTCTGGTAAATGATGCGCTCCTTGGCTTCTACGCCCAATAATGGCCATCTTCCACGTGTTTGAAGGAATGCGAAAAGCCAGGGTATTTTTGCACTTACCCCCCTAGCTGCGCAAATGAGCCGCCTATAAAAAGGGCGAGGATCTAGATCTGAGTCACACCATCCCCCCTCCGCGAGCTTTCATCGGAGCGCCTCTGACAAAGACCCTTTCCATCATGGACAGTCGACGCGGCTCCTCTTCTCGCGCTCCCAGCCGTCAGCCCAGAAATTGGGAGAGATGCTCAGTCCCGCATAGCGAGCTAGTTATACTCCAAACCAAGGGATTTCTTCCCCCAGCCTTTATGGTTCCGGTTCGAGCCGAACTCGCCACCTACAAGGGCGGAAAGCAAGCGGAGAGTGTCCCCGATCCCTCTAAAGGAGAGCGGGTATGCTTTATCTCTTATCTAGTAAGAGGACTTGGATTTCCAATCCATCCGTTTCTCCGGGGGCTCTTGGAGTTCTACGGCCTCCAGTTGCACCACCTTATGCCTGCCTCCATTTTGCACATCGCGGGCTTTGTGGCCCTGTGCGAACTGTTCTTGGGCATCAAGGCTCATTTTACGTCGTGGAAGAGATTATTCTGCCTAGTACCCCGTTCTCATGAGGGGTCAATATATCAAGTGGGCGGAGCCGAACTATGGCGCATCGCCGGGACCGGATATCTATCCGGAACTCAAGAAGGCGTCTCAAGACCGGCCTTCGTAATGGTTTTACATGGAGGACGTCCCACGCCGGATCCTGTTCGGATCGGCCTTCCGGAGTTTAGCAATGCTCCTCTGAAGAAGCGCCTAAGCTGGCGCTCATGAGCCCCAGGAGGAAAATGACCGGGATGTCCTTTACTTGATGAGCCGAATAAGATTATTGGCTCATGCCGGATTGACCATGGTTGGAGTCATGGCAACCTGTATTATGAGGGGATTGCAGCCGCTCCAATATAGGGGCCACCCCATGTGGGACTTCAACGGGGAGGACGATGCCACCCGCCATGGCCGCAAAGGGCCGGTATCGGTCACCGAACTGGTGAAGACCTTGTCTCCCATGTATAAAGGGGAGGAGGAGGATTTCCTCCGCGTCAACCCACTAAGCAAGTTTTCTTCGAATAATCCTCGAAGTTGGGTAAGCAAACGTCTTTGTGGCCTGTCTGATCCATGTTCCCATGATTAAACATCTCATTTCATGGTTTCTGCGCAGGAACTGCGCCGGGCCGTGGAGAAGATACACAGCCCGCCCCCACAACCCGAGGATCCGGAACGGTCCCTCGATCCAGCCTCCGAAGAGGATCCGGATATAAAGGTGGAGTTGATCGACGGGGTGTTCCACCAACTTAGCATCGACAATGCTTTGGTTGCCATTACGGCCGACTACCCCGGAATACTTTCAGCCTCGCAGGTAACTAAGACCGAGGTCCCAATACTCTGATAATGACCCATCCGTGCTTATTTCTTGATCACCGTATACCAATGGTGTTTCGCAGGGGGTGCCTTCGAGGCAGGAGGCCGAGCCATGCGGTGGCCAACAAGGCGTCTGACGCCCTGTCTAAAAAGAAGTGCGGTCCGGATCGAAACTCCGCCCATAGCGGTATGGCGCGTCACCATATTCCCAAGATTGATTCCTGGAAGGTGTACTAACGCTGGTGCTTTTTTCAAGAAAAAGAGCGCTCGCCGGACTGAGTCCGGAGAGGTTGCCAATCGAACCTCCGCCAGCCAGGCTCCAAAGCCGGGTCCAGAAGCGGAGGCGAGCACGAGGCGTGCGTCGGATGGTCCTTCGATAGAGGATGCCGACAGGCTGTTCGCCACCAACTCTGAGGTGGAGAGCGCCATGAATCACAGGCGTCACCGGACAGTTCTTCGTGACGCATGTTTCTCCCAAGAGGCCTTGAATGCCTTTAATTCGGGAGATGCGCACCTCCGTGCCGCTCAAGATGGTCTAGCCAGAGCCATGGAGCAGTATGTAAAGGACATACGGGTGAGGAAATTTGACAGTTATATATGCCAGTAGCCCCCGAGACTTAAAATAGTTAGGGTAACTGATTTAAGGATCATTTGGAATGCAGGTTCTTACCGAAAAGAATGCCCGACTGTCCCAGGAGCTTGAAGAATGCAAGGCCCAACTTGAGGCCGCACTAGCCGCTACAGGGGAGCCACAGAGACCCCCTCTGGTAATATATGCCTCCAAAGATAAATAGTTTATGAAGCGCGGCGTGTGTGTAAATCTGACAATAATATTGCAGATGGCGCCGGACTAGATCCGGACAAGCAACAACTCCTGCGCCAGCTAAAGGCCGGTGGGAGCATGCTTACGAGGGTGTGGCAGGAGAAAAATAACCTCCAAGATGCCAACACCCAACTGGGTGAGGAACTAAAGGATGTTCGTGCCCGGTTATGCGACCAGAAGGAGAATCGGCGTCTTCGTCGCGGCATTTTCGATAAGTGCTTGAGCGAATCGTGAAAGAGTTCGGCGAGGAAGGCGACTAACATAAACATGTATGTAGGTTTGCTCACAGTGTCGCCCCGAGGAGGAGATGCCCAGTTCTTCGAGTGATCTTCTTCCCGAATCTGCGCTGCCGCACGAACGAAGTTCGGCAGGTGATGAAAGGCGTCGGCCAGGCCTTGTGGCCATCTATCTCCCTGCCCGAAGGCATTGGGGAGCTGGCAGAGCGGCTTCAAGGAGCACGGCGGCACTTCCGACTATGGAAGATATCGTCCTGCCATCAAGGAGCTAGGGAGGCCTGGGCCATGGTGAAGACGCGGTACACGAAGGCTGACCCAAACCACATGGCCGAGGTCGGACCTGTGGGGCACGATGGGAAGGAGATCCTGTAAGTTTAGTGTACGGCAAAGTTGAAGTGGCCGCCTAGTATTCCCTGCAAGATTGTAAATTAGCTAGCCTTTGAGATGGCATTGAGGAGGAATACAATGAGTCGAGTTGACTATGTAATTGAATATGACATAAAATGTCTTCTAGCCGGATTGTAGATCATTTGTCATAGCGGACCTTTTCGCTTCGACCTCGGGACCCAACAGTCTGGAGTGTGTCCGAATACCCTCGCGGTTATATAAGAACCGGGGCATGCATGGAGACAAGGCACAGGGGTTATTATTGCTGTATCAGACAAGTGCCCAACTAGTTATGTTATATTACACGGATAGTAAGAAACATCTTCCAGGGAGAATAGTTCCGTTAAGGGTTGCTTTCGCTGGGAGGCATGCCCTAAAGTGCATGTCAAAACTGCTAAGAAAGCAGAAAATCATCTGGGGCAGATGGATAAATAGTTAAAAATCATCTTTCAGTTCACCGACCGAATATTCCCTTAAGAACGCTAGCTTTCGGCTTCACCGATCCTCGAGGTACACATCCGGTGACCCGGGCAAGAATAATCCCAGAGGTGCTCCCTTTACCACCTAGCCGAACAATTGGGAACGAGGGGTAAGCACAGAGCCAGCAACCCAGCTTGGCCAAAACTTAAGTCATATCGATGCATATAATGGTGAATAAAAGGTACATGCGGAAGTTTGACACATGTGTTGGGCATGAAGCTCAGATAAATAAGCTTATTAAAGAAGCCCCCAGGTATAATGAGCGCGGGTAGCGCGTCAAATATGTGCGAACAAAGCGCAAACGAGCCTCTAAAGGCTTCAAGAAGAAGGAGGAGGAAGGAGAGAAATAAAAGGCAGCAAAAATAGAAAATGTGGACGGAGGAAGGAGACGAACTTGGAGTCCGACGCTTAGGTGTAGAATCTTCGTAGACGGGCTGCGTTCCATGGGTTCGGCTCGAGTCGGTTATCCGTGCGCTTTCGCAGACGGTATGCTCCGCCGGTCGACCTGGTCGATTTTGAAGGACCTTCCCATTTGGGCTTGAGTTTGTCCTTTTTCTTGTCCGGCAGAGTAGAACTAGTTCGCCAACGTTGTAAGCTTTGGCCCGTACTTCCCTGCTTTGGTATCTTCGAGCCTGTTGTTGATAAAATGCGGAACGAGCTTTTGCCAAGTCGCGCTCCTCCTCCAATGCGTCCAAGCTGTCCTACCGATTGAGCTCGGCTTCTCTTTCTTCATACATGCGCACGCGACGTGAGTCATGAATTATGTCGCAGGGCAAGACTGCCTCTGCACCGTACACCATAAAAAATGGTGTGAATCCGGTAGTACGATTCGGCGTCGTCTGCAGCCCCCAGAGTACGGAGTCGAGCTCCTCAACCCAGTGTGTGTTAGATTCCTTGAGGGACCGCACTAGTCTGGGTTTAATGCCGCTCATGATTAGACCGTTTGCTCGCTCGACTTGGCCGTTGGTTTGAGAGTGATAGACTGAGGCGTAATCGAGCTTGATGCCCATGTTTTTGCACCATAATTTGACCTCATCGGCCGTGAAGTTGGTGCCGTTATCAGTGATGATATTGTGGGGACACCCTAACGGTGCACTACCCCTGATATGAAGTCTATCACTGGTCCGGATTCGCCGCTTTAATGTGCTTGGACTCTATCCATTTGGTGAATTTATCCACCATGACTAATAGGTATTTTTGCTTGTGGGTTCCTCCCTTAAGGGGTCCAACCATGTCAAGCCCCCAGACCGCGAACGGCCAGGTGATGGGTATAGTTTTGAGGGAGGTGGGTGGCATGTGGCTTTGGTTAGCAAAAAGCTGGCAACCGACGCATCGTTGGACTAAATCCTGCGCATCTGCCGGCCGTCCGCCAATAAAATTTCATGCGGAAGGCCTTGCCTACAAGGGCACGGGCTGCGGCGTGGTGCCCACCCAGTCCGGCATGAATTTCAGCCAGGAGGTTTCGCCCTTCCTCTTCGGAGATACACCTTTGAAGGACTCATGTTGTGCTTTTCTTATAAAGCTCTCCCTCATGGACTTTATAGGCTTTAGATCGCCGTACTATGCAGCGAGCCTCATTTTGGTCTTCGAGGAGTTCCTGCCTAGTTAGGTAGGCTAGGAATTGTTCTGTCCACGGGGCGATAACCGCCATTATTTCGTGGGCGGAGGGTGTTATCTCGGTGGCAGAGCCTCCGATTGTGTCAGAGTGTTCGGCGTCAGTAAAGGCGGTTGGGTCCGGATTGTTATTTCCGGACTCCCTTCCCATAGTAATGCGGATGGCTTGAACAGCCGTTCCAGAAGATGTTGGGCGGACGGCGTCGCATTTTGCACCGATGCGTGCCAATATGTCCACCGCCTGGTTGTTATCCCGGCTATATGATGAAATTCGAGCCCTTGAACCGTCTTGACATTTTTAGGACCGCATTGCGGTATGCTGCCATTTTCGGATCTTTGGCATCAAAGTCTCCGCTTATTTGAGATATCGCGAGGTTCGAATCTCGCCGCACCTCTAGGCGTTTAATGCCCATGGAGATCGCCATCCGGAGGCCGTGCGAAGGGCCTCGTATTCGCCGCGTTGTTGGAGTCTGTATACATTATCACGAAGGACGTATTGGACTGTGTCCCCGGTTGGGGACGTCAGACGACGCCAGCCCCCGTGCCGCCAACATTTTGGAGCCGTCAAAGTGCATGATCCAATTGGAGTATGCGCCGCATTTTAGGGAGTTCGGCTTCGTCCATTCGCCACGAAGTCGGCCAAAACCTGCGACTTGATAGCTCGTCGTGGCTTATAGGTTATGTCGAATGGAAGGAGCTCTATGGCCCATTTAGCAATCCGCCCGTCGCGTCGGTTGTTTATAATGTCGTTAAGAGGTACTTCGGAGGCTACCGTTATCGAACACTCTTGAAAGTAGTGTCGCAGCTTCCGGGATGGCATGAACACCGCGTATGCTATCTTTTGATAGTGTGGGTACCGGACTTGCATGGAGTGAGGACGGTGGACACGTAATAAACCGGTCTTTGAAGAGGGAACGGTGTCCGTCTGCTTCGCTCGACAACGAGCACCGCTACCGACAACTTGATGTGTTGCAGCGATATATAATAGCATTAGTTCGCCCACATTGGGCGCGCCAGACCGGATTTGTTGCCAATATGGCTTTTATCTCTTCGAGTCCGGCGTGGTATGCATCCGGCCCACTCGAAGTGTTCGGTACGGCGAGGAGGCGGTAAAGGGTAACGCCTTTTCTCCCAAGCGGAAATAAAGCGGCTTAGAGCCGCTATGCATCGATCAATTTTTGTATTTGTTTGAGGTCTTTTGGAATATCCAATTGTGACAGAGCTCGGATCTTGGCTGGGTTTGCTTCAATTCCTCTACGGACACAATGAAGCCTGTGAGCTTTCCGGCTGGAACGCCGAAGACGCATTTTTCCGGATTGAGCTTGATGTCATATTTTCGAAGATTGTCGAATGTGAGCCTCAAGTCGTCTACTAGAGTTTCGACATGCTTGGTTTTGACGACCACGTCATCTACATATGCTTCCACTGTTTTGCCGATCTGGTTTGCCAGACATGTCTGAATCATGCGCTGATATGTTGCACCGGCGTTTTTGAGCCCGAAGGTCATTGTGTTGAAGCAGAATGGGCCGTATGGAGTGATTAATGCTATTGCACCTTGGTCTGGCTCCGCCATCTTGATTTGGTGGTAGCCGGAGTACGTGTCGAGGAAGCACAATGAGTCATGTCCTGCTGTAGCGTCGATAATTTGATCAATTCGAGGGAGGGGGAAGGGATCCTTTGGGCAAGCCTTATTAAGGTCTTTGAAATCAACACATAGGCGCCAGGATTTGTCCTTCTTTGGTACCATCACCAGATTTGCTAGCCAGTCCGGCTGTTTTATATCTCTGATGAATCCGGCTTCCAGAAGTTTGGCTAGCTCCTCTCCCATGGCCTGTCTCTTGGGTTCCAGAAGTTTAGGATATTTAGGCTGTGCTCGGCCAGCCGACGTGGGATTCATGGCATGTCTGAAGGGTGCCAGGCAAAAATGTCCCAGTTTTCTCGTAGAAATTCTCATAGTGCAGCGTCTACATCAGGGTTTAATTGTGCCCCAATGGAGGCCGTCTTTGCAGGGTCCGTTGGGTGGACTTGGAATTTGACTATTTCATCCGCTGGTTTAAAAGAGGTGGACTTGGATCTTTTATCAAGTATCACATCGTCCCTGTTCACCGTGGAGCGCATCGCAGTGAGTTCTTCGGCCGCTAAGGCTTCGGATAGTGCCTCGAGGGCTAGTGCGGCTGTCTTGTTTTCGGCTATGTTCGGATCACTGGCGAGAGTGATGATTCCGTTAGGTCCGGGCATTTTAAGCTTCATGTACCCATAATGGGGTATAGCTTGAAAAATTGTGAATGCCTCTCGCCCTAATAAAGCATGATATCCGCTGCTTTGAACGGGGCCACTTGAAATGTGACCTCCTCGGACTGTAATTGTCCGTGAGCGAAACACTACGCCCAAGCAGTGTGATTTTTCCTGTGCAGCATGCTTCCCGGCTAGGGATTATTCTTCTGAAGGTTGTGCTGCTTCGCTCAGTGCGGTTCCAGTCTATTTCCATTTTTCGGAGGGTTTCCTCGTAGATGAGGTTTAGTCCGCTACCGCCATCCATGAGTACCTTAGTAAGGCGAAAGCCGTCCACTATCAGACTAAGGACCAATGCGGCTGGTGCTCGGGCTGTTCGGAATTTGGGTTCATCACTGGCATTAAAGGTAATAGCCGTGTCACTCCATGGATTTATTGTTGCTACTTGGTAGACTTCGGCAAGGTTGCGGAGTGTTCGTTTCCACATGTTATTTGATGCGAAAGTCTCAAGACTGTTAACACTGCATCGGTGTTCTTTGGGCTGGGATTCAAGCTAGAAGCTCTTCACCACTTTTGGCCACTGCCGTAGCATCCAACATGCTCAAAGGCTATGAGTTGGAGTGGCGCCCTACATGCTATGAATTTTGCAGGTCCGTTTAGCCAACCCTCCAAAGACGGTTCCGTACTTTTAGGGGTTTTGGTTTTTGGTGTTTAACCTGTGTGCTTGCTCATGATGCACCCTTTTATTTCGGACTAGGGATGTATTCAGGGCGGATTATCCCAAAATTTACTTTCGGTTTTCCAAGCACTCTCCATCGCACAAGATCTTGTTGTACTATGGTCACCAAGTCAGCAAAGCGTGTAATTTTGTGGCGACTTATGGCGTTTAGGATTCCCTTGTCCGTGCAATTATTGCAAAAAAGTGAGATTGCGTCCTCCTCTCGGCAGTCCTTTATCCTGTCCATAACCAGGAGGAATCTGGCCCAGTAATGATGTACTGTTTCTGCGGGCTCTTGCCGAATTCGGGATAAATCGCTAATGTTTGGGTGGGCGGGTGGAACTAGATCCGGAACCCCGTCCAATTTAGGACTCAGGAGCCGAGAAGTTTCAACTTCGGAAGTTTGGATTTTGAATGCTATCCAATGAATCCAAGCCGCCACCGACTTTAAGTTCGTGGCTTGATCGACATCCGTCCCTGCGGGGAATCCGGCATGGAGGGATCGGGAACCGGACGTAGCTAGTCCTTAAGATAGAAGAAGAATCACCGCATTGCTCCTCGCCACGGCAACATGATGGGTAGCACGGGAGAGTTGATCTCTCAGATCGGTTTTAGGCCCGATCCGGTCGTAGTCTGTGGCGACTCCCAGGGGGGCGATGCGATCCAAGAGCTCGTTTACGGAGGAGAGCTCGATCGGATCTAACTGTTCGGCAAGTTCCGAATTGACGTGAAGATTGGTTTCGATGGCTCGAGAAGTCATCGTCGGCGCGGCGGCCGAACTGGCGGTCATGAGAAAACCACCTAGCCGAAGAGTCTGACCAGTGGCCAAGGCTTCTTTGTCGATAGTATCGTCTTTAAAGATGAGATGAAGCATCCTTCCTGACGGCGACGGCACAGAGGAACTCTCAATGAAAGCACCAATGTCGGTGTCAAAACCGGCGGATCTCGGTAGGGGGTCCCGAACTGTGCGTCTAGGCGGATGGTAACAGGAGACAAGGGACACGATGTTTTTACCCAGGTTCGAGCCCTCTCGATGGAGGTAATACCCTACTCTGCTTGATTAATATTGATGATATGGGTAGTACAAGAGTAGATCTACCACGAGATCGAGAGGCTAAACCCTAGAAGCTAGCCTATGGTATGATTGTTGTTCGTCCTCACGGACTAAAACCCTCCAGCTTTATATAGACACCGGATAGGTTAGGGTTACACAGAGTCGGTTACAATGGTAGGAGATCTACATATCCGTATTGCCAAGCTTGCCTTCCACGCCAAGGAAAGTCCCATCCGGACACGGGACGAAGTCTTCAATCTTGTATCTTCATAGTCTAGGAGTCCGGCCAACGGTGATAGTTCGGCTATCCGGACACCCCCTAATCCGGGACTCCCTCACTCATCCCTCGGCTCATATACCTTGTTGGAGAAGTTGACAAGGAGTTGTGAATCACCCTTGATGGTAAGGCGCTTCACTCCTAGGGCAGCTGCGGCCTTCATGCCTGCTATTAGGCCTTCATATTCTACTATGTTGTTGGAGACCTTTTCTCCGTGCTGGAAACAGAGCTGCACAGTAGTAGAGCTTGTCTTGAGTAGGAGATATAAGCACCAAGACCAGCCCTACTGCCTCGGAGAACACCTGGCCAAAGTACATGACCCAACCTTCCGGCGCCTCGCTTCCCGGGGAGAGGGATCGATCCTCATCAGCCTTGAGGCCCGGCGCCTCCGTCCATTCTGCCATGAAATCCGCTAATGCGGCCCCCTTGATGACTCTGGTTGTGCTGAATTCGAGCTGAAACGCTTGCAGTTCAATGTTCCACTCAGCGACTCTTCCAGCTGAGTTAGGGCTCCTGAGCACCCTTTCCAAGGGGTACGCTGAGACAACCTTGATGGGGTGGCCCTGAAAATAATGCCGCAGCTTGCGCGAGGCCACCAATAGCGCGAGGAGGAGTTTCTGAGGCATGGGGTACTGCCCTCGGCCCCGCAACACTTGTGGCCGACGGGCACACAGGGTGTTCAACGAGGTTGGGAGTGCTGGTGTCGATGGCGCCCTCCGGAGACCGTGGCGCCTCCTGAGACAGTGGAGCCTCCAGCGGCTGGTCGCTAGGGGGAGGGGTCTCTTCTGTCCCGAGTGCGTTCCCCTGCGGCGGCTGATCCTTCTCGGCTGCGGTAGTGGTCTCTGTTAGTCTTCCTTGATCTGCCGCCTTGACCAGGCAGCTGCCATGCTTTGGTCCGACGCTCCTCCCTAACCGCCACGGGTACTTGGCGGAGTAGGGAGTGGCTGCAAGGTAGAGCACCGTGGGGTTCTTGAGGGCGCTGGGCCACCATTCTTGGAGGGCTGGTTAGGTACCTCTTGAGATCTTGGAACGCCTTTGTCGGCCTCTTGATCCATTCAAAGGGTCCCTTTTTCTTCATCACCGAAGAAAGGCAGCGCTCGCTCCTCCAACTTAGAGATGAAGCGTCCTAGTGATGTCACGCTACCAAAGGAGCTTCTGCATTTCTCTGAGGGTCTTTGGCGGGCTCATGTCCTCGACCGCCTTGACCTTTTCTGGGTTAGCTTTGATGCCTCGGTGGGACACGAGGAAGCCCAAGAGCTTGCCCGAGGGGACACCAAACACACACTTCTCCGGGTTGAGCCGCAGGTTCACTGCGTTGAGGCTCGCGAAGGTTTCCTCCAGGTCTTGTATCAGGGTTTTGGCCTCACGAGACTTCACCACAATGTCATCGACGTAAGCCTCAACATTCTTCTCGAGCTGCAGGCCCAAGGTGATGGGCATCAGCCGCTGAAAGGTCGCCCCTACGTTGCACAGCCCAAACGGCATGCATGTGTAGCAGTACACCCCACACGGGGTCAGGAAAGCCGTTTTTTCCACATCTTCTACCGCCATCTTGATCTGGTGATACCCAGAGAAGGCATCCAAGAAACATAACAGGTCGCACTCGGTGGTGGAATCGACGATCTAATCGATGCGAGGGAGCGGAAACAGATCTTGCGGGCAGGCTTTGTTGAGGTTGGTGAAGTCGACACACATGCGTTCCTTCCCCCTTTCTTTGGCACGACGACCGGGTTGGTCAACCAATCCGGGTATCAGACCTCGCGAATGACCCCTGCAGCTTCCAACTTGCGGGTCTCTTGGACGATGAAAGCTCGCTGCTGGACTGCCGCCTTTGCTTTCGCTTTCACGGGGCGGACATTGGGGCACACGTTGAGGTGGTGCTCGATCACGCCTCTAGGGATCCCCGCCACCGATCAGCTGCCATGCGAATACCTTCTTGTTTGCGCGCAGGAACTTGACCAGGGCCTCCTCTGCCGGGCTCGAGGTTGGCGCCTATGGTGAAGGTGGCGTTAGTGGATCTGTCCTCGTCGACCAGTATCTGCTTGGTTTCCGCCTTGTCTTGGGTGAACAACTGCTTCTTCTTGGTCGGCGCAGCCCCCTTGGGCTCAGGGGTGTCTGAGTCGGCAAGCTGCGCCGCCGCCGCCGTCTTGAAGGCGAGCTTGAGCACTTGCCACGCATCCCCGGTGTCTCCGGACACGGTGAGGACGCCGTTGCTCCCAGGCATCTTCATGAGGTTGTACGCTGGGTGAGTCGCGGCCATGAATCGGGCGATCTGGGTAGCCGAGGATGGCGTTGTATGGGAGGCCGATGGGGGCGATGTCGAAGTCGATTAGCTCCATGCGGAAGTTGTCGTAGGTGTCGAAGGTTACCGGGAGATGGATCTGCCCCAGGGAGCTGGACGACCCGCCCCCGACGCCCAAGAAAGGTCGGCTGGGCTGAAGCCGCTCCGGCAGTATGTGGAGGAGGCTGAAGGCTTCGACCGAGAGCATGTTGAGGCCCGCGTCGCCGTCGATGAGAGTCCTGGTGATGGCCACCTGGCAGATGGTGGGAGTGCACAGCATTGGGAGCGCGCCCGAGCAGGTTTAGTTGGAGGGGTGGTCCTCTGAGCTGAAGGCCAGATCGGCCTTGGGCGCCGACCGACTGGGGAGCCTCGCGTGGAGGCAGCGCCGACCTGGCGGACGAATGGCTTGACGTGGCGGCCTGAAGGTGGCGCCTGCGAGCCGCCCAGGATAGCCGCGACGACTGGGTGCGCCGGCGCAGGGTGCTGGGTGAGGAAGAGGTTGCGCAGCTCTTCCCAAGAGGCCACGGAAGCCGCCGGTAGGTGGAGCAGCCACATGCACAGGGCGTCGGCGAGGGCCATGGGCAGCCAGTTAGCCATGACCCTGTCGTCGCCTCCTGCTTCGAGGATGCCCCCCTCGTACGCCAGCAGGAAGGCCAGCGGATCAGTTGTGCCATTGTAGCGCGGCGACGTCTCCGGCTTGAACTTGCCCGGCCACCACACCTGTCGCAAGGCTGGGGCCACGGCTCGAGCCCTCGCCTCGCGTCAAGGCCTGGCGATCGGAGTGGGCGGCGCGTTGCTCATCACAGGGCGAGTCGCGGTGTCGGCGGAGAGCGGGTCGGCGGAAGGGAAAGCTCCGGCGCACCCGTACCTGGCACGCCAAATGTCGGATTTATGGTTCCGGCAGGCCCTCTAGGTTCGAACACTAGGGTGCGTGCGGAGATCTCACCCTCTACCTACCTGCACCTCACCGCCACGCTAGGATCTAAAACTATGGAAGGAACAACACAAGAGACACAGGGTTTATACTGGTTCGGGCCACCATTGTGGTGTAACACCCTACTCCAGTGTGTGGTGTGGTGGATTGCCTCTTGGGCTGATGATGAACAATACAAGGAAGAATAGCCTCATGAGGGTACATTCTTGGTCAAGTGCGATGAAATGCTAGGGGAGTTCAGTCGCTCTCTCTCTGCTGATTCAAGATGCCTCTACCCTGTGGGTGGCTAGTCCTATTTATAGGCAAGGGCCCTGGGCCTCTTCCCAAATATTGAGCGGGAAGGGCGCCAACAATTGGCCATTTTGAAGGGGAACATCTAGTACACTTATCCTGACTAAAGTCTGTCCTCGCTTTGTCAAAAGGCTCGGTGGTGACGCCTTGGCTTGGGCTCCACGATGACTTCCTTCCTGCCGTTGCGACGGTCTTGGTCTTGTTGCACCGAAACGGATGCCTTTGCTTGATACTCTTGCCTGCGCTTGCCCCCTTTGCACCAAAGAGGAAAGGAGGACACTGCGCGGGCTGGCGCCCGCCTGGCGCCCTTGGTCGTCATGGCTTGCGTCATGGGCACCTCGTGAGGTACCCCGCCTTGATCTCTCCGCCTCCTCGCGAGCCAGCCTGATGAGGCCGTGGCTCGAGGAAGCTCCTCACCGCCCGCCTCATGAGCCTTGGCCCCTCGCGAGGGTCTTGAGCTTGTGATGATGAAGATGGGCCGTGCTGGGCCACCCCTTGAGCCACGCCGCAGGCCGCAGGCAGGCAAGTCTGGGGACCCCCGTTCCCAGAACGCCGACAGGACAAGGAGAAGGGCCAGGACGGTGCCGAGGGATCCGGCAAGAAGCGTGAGAGGCCGCGACAAGGACAGCCAGCAAGAGAGGCCCGCCCGGGGCCGTGACAAGAAGCAAGAAGACGATGATCATGACGAGGACGACGAGTCCGGCAAGCAAGAGTTCCAGAAGGCTACAGAGGCCATGTGCATCGACGGTGGCGCCTCACTGCATACTTCTCACCGCCAGCTCAAGCAGTGGGCACGTGAGATTACAGCAGCGGAGCCGTCGTTCGACGCTCAGAAGCCACTGAAGTGGTCCAAAGACGCCTCATCTTTGATGCCGAGGGACCACCGACCGCACAACCGCAGTCGGGTGTTTGCCGTTGTTGGTCTCGCCAATGATATGCAACCTCAAGGTGAACAAGATGTTGGTCGACGGCGGGGCCGGCCTGAACTTGATCTCGCCCGTCGTGATCAAAAGGCTGCAAATCCCTAATGGAGACCTCGAGGAAACAGGCACGTTTCAAGGGGTCAATCCAGGGAGGAGCCAGCCGAAGGGGAAGGTCACGCTGCCCTTGACGTTTGGAGGGGAGTTGAACCACAGGACGGAGAGGATCGTCCTCGACGTGGCCGAGATCCCCTTGCCCTACAATGGGATCCTCGGCCGCCCAGCCCTAGCCAAGTTCATGGCGGTGTCGCACTACGCCTACAACATGCTAAAGATGCCCGGGCCGTTGACCATCATCTCCGTCCCCTCCGACAAGAAGGACGCGCTGATTTGCGCCGACCAACTCTACGGGAAGCAGTTGCAGCAGCTGCCGCCAAGGCACTTTCTCCTACCGCTGAAGCCCCGGGAGGGAAGAAGAAGCCAAGCAAGACCTCTCGCACCCACTCCGGCAAGCGCACCTCCTTGGAGTGTTGTGCTGCCGTCGAGGACGTGCCAGAGAGCTCTACCGGCAAGAGCAAGAAATCCAGAGCTAAGCCACCGCAGACCAAGAAGGTGTCCGTCAGGGAGGATGGCACGAGAGGGGCTTTCACCATAGGCTCCACCCTCGACAGCAAATAGGAAGGCGCGCTCGTCACCTTTCCTATGGGCGAATGTCGACGTGTTTGCGTGGCAAGCATCCGACATCCCAGTGTTCCTGTGGAGGTGATTGAGCACCACCTAGCTGTCTGTCCTCATGCGCGGCCTGTCAAGCAGAAGGTCAGAAAGCAGGCTCTGGAGAGGCAGGAGTTCATCATGGAGGAGATCAGGAACTTGGAAGTGGCGGGTTTAGTGAGAGGAGTGCTCCATCTGACATGGTTGGCCAATCCGGTAGTGGTGCGCAAGGCAAATGGGAAGTGGAGGTTGTGTATTGACTACATATATCAATAAGGCTTGTCCTAAGGACCCCTTCCCGTTGTCGCGCATCGACCAGATTGTCGACTCCACGGCCGGGTGTGATCTGCTGTCATTCCTCGACGCCTACTCAGGCTACCACCAAATCTTCAAGACAAGAGAAGATGAAGAGAAGACAACATTCGTCACCCCATGTGGTATGTATTGCTTTTTACGGATGCCTTTTGGGTTGAAGAGTGCTGGCTCGACGTTTGCAAGAGCAGTCCAAATTGGTTTTGAACCCCAGCTACATAGAAATACGGAGGCATACATGGATGACATAGTGGTCAAAACCACGGAAGGGGCAACTCTTGTGCAAGATCTGGAAGAGACATTTGCCAACCTACGCAAGATCAACCTTAAGTTGAACCCTGAGAAGTGTGTCTTTGGCGTTCCGTCCGGCAAGCTTCTCGGACTCTTTGTATCGCAACGCGGGATCGAGGCAAACCCCAGACAAAATCAAGGCTATTGAATAGATTGAGGCACCCAAGCGGATCAAGGATGTGCGTTGGCTCACTGGTTGCGTCGCCGCCATGAGCCGATTCATCTCCAAGTCCGCCGAGCACGCCCTTCCCTTATTCAAAATCTTGAAGAAGACAGGCCCGATGGAGTGGACCCCAGAAGCCGAGGCGGCGTTGCAGGATCTGAAGAAATACCTTTCCTCCATGCCAATATTGGTTGCGCCTAAACCACAAGAACCATTGCTACTGTATCTAGCGGCAACGAATCAAGTGGTCAGCACCGCACTGGTGGCATAGAGGGAGGTCGACGAGGAGGCAGTGGCGACGACAGAACCAGCGGAAGGCGAGCCAAAGATTCCCCCGGCAGGACCTGGTGCCGGCAAGGCAAGGCCCCCGGCAGAGTCTGACGCCATCAGGGCAACGCCCGCACAATCAAGTGAAGTGGTGTAGAAGAAGAAGATGATGTAGCACCCGGTTTACTTTGTCAGCTCCCTCTTACAGGGGGCTAGGTCGAGGTACTACGGTGTGCAAAAATTGCTCTTTGGCATCCTTATGGCCTCGAGGAAGCTGCATCATTACTTCCAAGCCCACGAGATCAATGTCGTCACCCGCCTCCCTCTACAACGTATACTGCACAACCCAGATGCAACTGGAAGGATTGTGGAATGGGCCTTGCAGTTGTCGAGCTTTGGGTTGAAGTTTGAAAGTACCTCAACAATCCAGAGCAGAATCTTGGCAGAGTTCATTGCGGAATGGACCTCAACACCTGACGAAGAAATCCAAAAGACCACTCTCCCCAGCAAGGAAGCGGACCGTGACTGGATCATGTACTTTGACGGAGCTTTCTCGCTGCAAGGCGCCGGTGCCGGTGTGCTGCTTGTCGCACCGACCGGAGAGCACCTCAAGTACGTGATCTAGATGCACTTTCCTAGGGAGATGTCCACAAACAACACTGCTGAGTATGAGGGGCTGCTTGCCGGTCTCAGGATCGCGACAGACCTCGGGGTGAAGAGGCTCATCGTTAGGGGTGACTCGCAGCTTGTTGTCAGACAAGTCAACAAGGATTACCAGAGCCCATTGATGGAGGCCTACATAGATGAAGTGAGGAAGATGGAGGAGCGCTTTGACGGTATCCAAGCGGAGCACGTTCTCCGAGCGGAGAACGACATCGTTGATTACTTGTCGAAGCGTGCTACATTCAAGCTACCTGTGGAACCAGGTACCTTTTTGCTCCGGTTAACTCAGCCATCCGTCGAACCGTCAACGGGGCGGAACAAGTGGAGGAAATCAGGTCTCGGCAAGTACTTTCCTACCGATCCCCCTGGGGCTGCCGGCAAGGATGCTGTCGTGGACGCTAAGCCTGCCAAAGAGCAACTGGCTCCGGCAGGGCGTCAAGCCCTGGCCGTGGAGACAGCCACTCCCATGGCAGGGGAAATGCCTTTGGTCCTTGTCGTCGAGCCCCAGGCTCCGGCGTGGGTGTAGCATACTGTCCGATTCCTCCAAACAGGGGAACTTCCTAAGGAGCAGGAAGAAGCGGAAAAAGTAACCCGTCGGTCTGCCCTGTACCAGTTTGTCGATGACGTCCTATACAGGAGAAGGCCGAACGGTGTGAAATTGAAGTGCATTCCCCGGGAGGAAGGACTGGAGCTATTGGCAGAGATACATGGAGGCATATGTGGCTCCCACACAGGGTCGAGGGCCCTTGCCGGCAAGGAGTTCCGGCAAGGTTTCTTCTGGCCCACCGCCCTCCAGGATGCGACGACACTAGTAACCAAGTGTGAAGCGTGTCGGCCCATTCAAAGAAGCTTCATCAACCAGCTCAAGCCCTTCAAACAATCCCTCTCTCTGGCCATTCTCGATGCAGGGGCTCGACATACTGGGCCATTTCCTCCGTGCTGTCGGGGGCTTTGAGTACTTGTATGTTGCAATCGACAAGTTCACAAAGTGGCCAGAGGTGGAACCAGTCAGGAAGGTGACAGCACAGTCAACCGTCAAGTTCTTCAAGGGACTAGTCTGTCGTTTTGGTGTGCCAAACAGAGTCATCACCAACAATGGCACGCAGTTCACAAGCCACACCTTCATGCAGTACATTCAAGACCTCGACAGCAAGGTCTGTTTTGCTTTCATGGCACACCCTCGGAGAAACGGCCAAGCAGAGAGGGCGAATGCTGAAGTGTTGTGAGGCCTGAGAACGAAGACCTTTGACAGGCTGCACAAGAGCGGAAGGCGCTGGATTGATGAGTTGCTGGCGGTTCTTTGGTCGATCAGGACGAGGCCAAATCAAGCCACCGGTCAGACACCCTTTGCCCTAGTATATGGGGCGGAGGCAGTTCTCCCCACGGAACTCA
Source organism: Aegilops bicornis (assembly GCA_021605145.1). Taxonomy (NCBI): domain Eukaryota; kingdom Viridiplantae; phylum Streptophyta; class Magnoliopsida; order Poales; family Poaceae; genus Aegilops; species Aegilops bicornis. The sequence continues at coordinate 359,491,212 of CM038671.1, forward strand.
TATACGGGTCACCTCGAGTGCTCGCTTATGATGAGCTTGAGCAAGAGCAGTTGCAGCAAGATGACGCGACGCTCCTTGAGGAAGATCGTCTTCGGGCGGCTGTGAGAGCAGCACGCTACCAGCAAGCCTTGCGCTGCTACCATAGCCGCAAGGTTCATTCCCGAAGCTTTGAGGAAGGCGACCTTGTTCTTTGGCGCGTTCAATCGGCCAAGAATTCCAACAACTTGACGCCGAAGTGGGAAGGCCCTTATCCGGTAATAAGAGTCACCAGGCCTAGCGCACTCCGCCTGGAGACCGAAGATGCTGTTCCAGTGAGCAACTCCTGGAACATCGAGCATCTTCGCAAGTTTTACCCATAAGGCGCGGCTTGCCGGGCCCCCCGACAAGCCACCTTTTGTACAAGCCTTGCTGGCAAGGCATGTAACCCTTTGTACAAAGCCAGGCGCACACCCTGAGCACAAATAAATGAAGTGCTGGTGCCCTAAGTTATAGCATGCATGCTAGGTCGAGTCTGTTCCTTGGTTAGGGTTGATAGTGCTTAGTGGCGACTAACCCCTACCCTAGAGGTCGAGTGCGCGTCTCTTTATTCTTTTCTGCTCTCCTTTGGTTCGCAGGGCACATGGGCACTTCTGCTGAGCTACTTGGAAGAAAGGGAATGGACCGGCGTCCCGACCCCGGCAAACCAGAGTTGCCGGGGGGCTGCAAGTACAAGGATCCTACCGCGGCAAGACAAGGTTGCCGGGGGCTGCAGATCTAGATAAGTCTTTCATCCTCTGTCATGCATTTCGGTACGGAACTGGGACATGTGAAACCTCATTTTATCTCCAGGCTACCGTGCTCCCCTTTTTCCTATACCTAAGGATTATCTCATGGGTCCGGATTTGGTTGTAGCCACGGCGGCAAGGAGATTGAATGAGGAGCCTAAGCCCACTTCATCCCTGCCTCCGCCAAGGGCGCGAGAATGGTCGAGCAAAGTGAGGGGGACGGCAAGGCCTGTTGCCAGGCGAAAAACGTTTATCTTAAATAATAACAAGGATTCGCTCCTTGTCGCGGGGTCCACCCACGAACAAAAAACCCGGCAAACATCCCTTTTTCATTAAAAACATCCCACACAGGTACAGTTCATACGGAATGAAAAACATGAGCAAGGGGATTACAAGTTCTAAATTTAACAAAGGCCGAAGGCTTACGAACTAAAAAAGAGATGAGATGCCCATAATCCCTTTCTTGCCCCTCTCCTCAGGAGGCAGGTCAAGAAGGAGAAAGGGCAAAAGGGGCGCCTAGGCGAGCTACGAGCAGCAGAAAGAACCAAGAGAACACCTCGATGGCTACCCAAGGGTGGGCCGGTGATGACGGTGCCGGCAAAGGAGCTGGAAGATGAGGCGGCAGGTTGCCAGACACGCGACGAAGGCATCGGTGTCCGCGTATTCTGAGTTGACGGCCTTGCCGCCCGCCCTCTTCCTCTTCCGCAGCCTCCCGACGCCAGCAGCCCAAGGAGACGGCCCCGAGAAGTTCAAGGAGCTGGCCCCTTGCCCGGCAAAACTCCACCGGAGGAGCGGCCAGGTGCAGATGCTGCTGCTGCCGCGAACGCCTAGGCGCGGGGCATCCGACGCCTAGTCGGACTCGTCCCCATCATCTGCCCCGTTGTCCTCCTCATCACTTTCACTCGAGGAAGAGCTTCCATCGTCGGAGTCTCCGTCGGAGGAGCTCTCCACGCAGCACTTCAGGCGAGTTCCAAAATCTCTTAAGACCTTGACGGAGAGCAGCCCATCCTCCATTAATTTGAAGTAGAGGATGAGCCCCGCCGTCAAGCTGTGGATGCGAGCAAATGTCTTCCATCCACGGCGGAGGTACATGACCCGAGGAGCCAGGAAGTCGACGTCGACCCGCGTTCCCCCATTCCCGCGGCCCCTCATGTGCAACCTGAGGGTCTGGGGCGGGTCACGCTCCATCTCCCAAGCAAACGGGACGGGAAGACGAAGACGGTGACGCGGAGGCTGGCGCAACCTGATGAAGAACTCGCGGGCCTGGTCTCCTACGTGGCCCTCCGTCGGGAAAGGCATCATTGGCGGGGGCGAGGCCGGCGCGCCGCCCCGTCCTCCTCTTCCTCGAGCACCACGACCTCTGCCACGGCTTCGCCCACGGCCTCGCCCCCTCCCCCATCCCCTCGCGGCCGGCTCCACCACCACTGGCTCAGGAGGAGGAGGGACGCGCTGTCGAGCGGTGACCCTAGCCGCCATTGTCAAGGGACCGGGGTTCCCCTTCTCCATGGCGGATGAGAGGAAGAAGCAGAAGCAGGAGGAGATAGAAGATAGAAGAATGTGGGATGCCATCCCCCCGTCCCTCTCCTTATAAATGGGTGGGGTCGGGGCTCGGCCGCCCCGCTCGGCCAATCCAGCCATCAGAGGCGCAGGGAATCGAGACCGACCCGCTGCCCCAACCAGCGACAGCCCGGTTTCCCGTCTCCACCGCTTGCCACCCCAAGCGCATGGAGGTGACGGGTGAAACGACCTCTCGCCACCCCGTGATCGTGGGGTGTGGATGCCTTGAAGACCGCGACCCGACCCCATTCAGTAAATGGGCCGCGCCTTTACGCCTCTCCCTCTTCATGGGGAAGGCGTGAGCCGCCCCTGTATCGTGATGTGACGCGTGCCTGCGGAAACCGCCCCACGCATGCCGCCCACATCACGTACGCACCCTTCCCATGTCGCGCATTCAATGCAGGTCGTGGGGAAGCGCAGCGGACGAAGAGTTACTGCGGTGAAAATCCGCTCCGCCTGCCCGCGCACTGTTTTGGGCCTGGCCCAAGAACGTGTCGCGCTTATGTATGGCCCAGGCCCGGGGGCTCCTATCGGTGTACAAAAGTAGGGGCTCTCCTTTTTTACCCATTTACTTGTGCACGGGCAGTCAGAGCCACGCGCCGCGGCCACACGAAGCAAGGCAAGGGAGGGAAGCCGGAGAGAATCCGAAGTACAAGGCAGCCAAGGCAATGCCAAGGCCAAGAACACAAACAAGCAGAAGGACGAAGCAGGCTCCCCCGGCAAGACCCTTGCCAGGGCAGCCTCAGCAGCCCCGACAAGACCCTTGCCGGGGCGGCTCGCCCACACCAGTGGAGTGAGCCACCCTCGAGCCCACAGGTTCCAAGTCAACCAACCACGTTGGAACTAGGGCTTGGGAGGCACCTCCATGGTGGCATGCAGATCTTTGTCAAGACCAAGGAATATACAAGAGCAGATGAGGATTAATAGACAACGATCCTCGGCAAGATCCTTGCCGAGGGGAGCCACAAGACCCCCGGCAAGATCCTTGCTGGGGACAACAACACGCCACGGCAAGGCCCTTGCCGAGCCACCCGGCAAGGCCCTCGCCAAGGGTGCCAGTGGGGCCACCTCCAGGCCCGCACCAGCCAAGTCTCCACCGCCGTTCACATGCAGCTGCCAGCCCAACCAGCTGGGCAGGCACCTGCGTGGCAACATGCAGCTCCCGGGCCAACTCAGAAAGCGCCTGCGTGGCGACATGCAGATCTTCGTGAAGACTTCGCCACCGCGCCACCTCAGCTACCTGCCTGCCTACATGGCGCCACATGCATCACTGACCAGGGCGCGTGTCGAAACAAGGAAGAGCGGCGACGGACGGGACGGGCCTCGTTCCCGTCCCCAATAAAGCAAAGGGACACCTATGCGATGCATTAAATGCGTCTTGTCCTGTAATACGAGCGATAAGATCGCGGCACTGTACGCCTTTCCACCTCCTATGTGCCACTGTGGCAGCCCCTTCCGACTATAAAAGGAGGCCCATGGCGTACTAGAGAAGGAATCGGCTCTTTGGAACCAGTCAGCCACCATAGCTAGTTCAAGGGCTCAAGAACACTCAATACATCAACCAAAGCAGGACTAGGGTTTTACGCATCCTCGGCCCTAACCTCAGGTAAACGATCCTTGTGCTGACATTAATCCTGCTCTTCTCGCAACCCTCATACCAAAGAACCGTAGTAGGGATTCTTGTGATCCCATTGGTGTCGTTCCACACCGACATAATGTCATCCACATAGATTTGGCACACAAATATTTCTCCATCATATGTCTTCGTGAAGAGAGTGGGATCTAGGGAACCAGGTTTGAAGCCTTTGCCCTTCAGGAAGTCTTTGAGTGTGTCATACCAAGCACGAGGGGCTTGTTTGAGGCCATACAGTGCCTTGTTGAGCTTGTATACCATATCAGGATGTTTTGGATCTTCAAAGCCTGGAGGTTGTGCGACATATACTTCTTCTTCAATCTTGCCATTGAGGAAGGCACTCTTCACGTCCATTTGATCTGAGAAGGGCGTTGTGATGGTTGGCATAGGCTAGCAAGATGCGAATGGCTTCAAGCCTAGCCACCGGAGCAAATGTTTCATCGAAGTCAATCCCTTCAACTTGAGTGTATCCTTGAGCAACAAGACGAGCCTTGTTTCTGACAACTTGACCATGCTCATCTTGCTTGTTGTGATATATCCATTTGGTGCCTATGATGTTATGCTTGTGATGGTCAGGACGCTTGACCAATTCCCACACATTGTTCAGCTCGAACTGTTGAAGCTCTTCTTGCATAGCTTGAATCCACTCAGGTTCCATGAAGGCTTCAGCAACTTTCTTGGGTTCAAATATAGAGAAAAGTGCAAAGTTCCCACAGAAATTTGCTAGCTATGTTGCTCTTGAACGAGTGAGTGGACCAGGTGCATTGATGCTATCAATTATCTTCTCAATATGTACTTCATTTGCAACACGAGGATGAACTGGATGAAGATTTTGCTCTTGCTGATCATTGTCTTCATTTTGAGCATTGACTTCAGGATGAGCATTGTCTTCAGGTTGATTAGGCGTAGAAATGATAAGTTCCTCTTCATCCTGTACCTCAGAAGGTATGATTTCTCTAGTTCCCATGAGCTTGATGGATCCACTAGGTGGAACTTCATCTAACACATTTGGTAGGTGCTCTCTTTGCAAGCCGTTAGTCTCATCGAACCGCACATCCATAGTTTCAACCACTTTATAGTGAAAGAGGTTGAAGACTCTTTAGGAGTGTGAATCCTTTCCGTAACCAAGCATAAAACCTTCATGTGCTTTCGGTGAAAATTTTGAAGTGTGATGTGGATCCTTGATCCAGCACCTGGCACCAAGTACTCTCAAGTAACTGACATTTGGCTTCTTACCAGTTAGGAGCTCATAGGATGTCTTCTTCAGAAGCTTGTGAAGATAAACATGGTTGATGACATGGCATGAAGTGTCAATGGCTTCGGGCCAGAACTTCCGTGGAGTCTTGTATTCATCAAGCATCATCTGAGCCATCTCGATAAGTGTTATGTTCTTTCGCTCCATGATGCCATTCTGCTGAGGTGTGTATGGAGCAAAGAACTCATGAGTGATGCCTAAGGTATCAAGGTAAAGATCAAGGCCGGTGTTCTTGAACTATATGCCGTTGTCACTTCTGATGTGCTTGGTCTTGATGACATAGTTCGTCATGGCACGATTGGCGAAACGTCTGAAGACATCCTGCAGTTCATTCTTGTAGAGGATTATGTGCACCCGAGTATATCTTGAATAGTCATCAACAATGACAAAGACATAGAGACATGCAATTGTAGTAAGAGTAGAGTAGTGAGTAGGACCAAATAAGTCCATGTGTAGTAGCTCGAAGGGTTGAGATGTCGTCATGATTGTCTTCAAGGGATGCTTGGCCCTCGTCATCTTTCCAGCTTCACAGGCACCACACAGATGATATTTCTTGAACTTGACGCCCTCGATGCCTACGACATGTTTCTTGTTTGCGAGAGTGTACAGGTTCCTCATGCCAGCATGCCCTAGCCTTCAATGCCAGAGCCAGCACTCTGAAGCTTTGGCTAGAAGACTTGAAGCCTTGCTGTAGGATCGAAAGTATGTCTAGAGGGGGGGTGATTAGACTACTTGACCAAATAAAAACTTATCCTTTTCCCAATTTTAGTCTTTGGAAGATTTTAGCTATCTTAGCACAAGTCAAGCAATCCTAACACAATTCAAGCAAGCCTGCAAAGAGTATATGAGCAGCGGAAAATAAAGCATGCAACTTGCAAGAATGTAAATGGAAGGGTTTGGAGAATTCAAACGCAATTGGAGACACGGATGTTTTTGTTGTGGTTCCGATAGGTGGTGCTATCGTACATCCACGTTGATGGAGACTTCAACCCACGAAGGGTAACGGTTGCGCGAGTCCACAGAGGGCTCCACCCACAAAGGGTCCACGAAGAAGCAACCTTGTCTATCCCACCATGGCCGTTGCCCACGAAGGACTTGCCTCACTAGCGGTAGATCTTCACGAAGTAGGCGATCTCCTTGCCCTTACAAACTCCTTGGTTCAACTCCACAATCTTGCTCGGAGGCTCCCAAGTGACACCTAGCCAATCTAGGAGACACCACCCTCCAAGAAGTAACAAATGGTGTGTTGATGATGAACTCCTTGCTCTTGTGCTTCAAATGATAGTCTCCCCAACACTCAACTCTCTCTCACAGGATTTGGATTTGGTGGAAAGAAGATTTGAGTGGAAAGCAACTTGGGGAAGGCTAGAGATCAAGATTCATATGGCAGGAATGGAATATCTTGGCCTCAACACATGAGTAGGTGGTTCCTTCTCAGAAACAGCAAGTTGGAAGTGTAGGTTTGTTCTGATGGCTCTCTCCACGAATGAAGAGGAGGTGGAGGGGTATATATAGCCTCCACACAAAATCCAACCGTTACACACAACTTGCCAAACTCGGTGGGACCGAATTGATAAACTTTCACCTGCAGGAGGTGAATAATACTCATATGAATAGGCAGAAAAGTTCTTAGTTTTATGAACATAGAGGTTGGAAGAAACATGCTCATATTCATGAGTCTGAGTATGATTTCCCTGCAAAACATTGGCGTTAGGGTGACTCAGGTGAGTCCTCTGTCTGTATGAAGCCTTTGGACCTATGAAGCGTTTGGTCTGGGGTTTGTCTTCTTCTTTTGTGGTGTCATGATGACATTCACAGGAAGATTCTCAAGACACCTTTTGGCCACCCAGATCTTCTTCATAGGCAGTCCGTTCCTGCATTTAGTACCAATATACCTAGAAAACACTTCACCTTTCTGATTCTTAAACAGTTTATAGTTTGCATCAAAGGATTCATCAATGATAATTGGGTTAGCACAAGTGAAGCCAGATAAGGTAGATGGATCTACTGAAGGTTCCTTTGCAGCAACACATGTGGTTTTGGGGTACTGCTCAGGCTTCCAGTAAGAGCCATCAACATTCATTTTCCTCTCGAACCCAACACCCTCTTTCCTAGGGTTTCAGTTCAGAATCTGCTTTTTGAGGACATCACATAGTGTCTGATGCCCTTTGAGACTTTGTACATCCCTGTCTCAAGCAATTTCTTGAACCTAGCATTTTCATCAGCAATAGCAGTGGTATCCTCAGCAGAGGGGTTAGTTACCACATCAGCAGTTGAAGATATTGCAACAGTAGCAGCAGTAGAACATTCAAGAATGTAAGTAGCGTTATCACGCTCAAGGCATTTTAGACATGGTGGTTCAAATCCTTCATGAGCGGGACTGATCTGTTGAGCGGGAAGTGACTCGTTCTCTTTTTGAAGATCTTCATGAACTACTCTCAACTTCTCGAGTTCCTGCTTCCTTTGAAGATAATCATAAGAAAGCTTTTCATGAGTTGTTGAGAGCATTTCATGGCGACTTTCAAGTTCCTCGTACTTAACATGAAGATTTTTGATGTCTTCAATTAAGGATGAGATCGGGTCATTTCCGCGTCCAACGGGTCATCGCTTTTGTCTAACAGTTTTTGAATATGTTCCATAGCTTTCTGTTGTTCAGTTGCAATTTTAGCAAGTGTTTTGTAGATAGGTTTGGATTCACAATCAGAGTCATCTTCACTTGATGTTTGAAAGTAAGCATCACCTGAGTTTACCTTGGCACCACGTGCCATGAAGCAGTGGGTGGGAGTGGAGTCGTCCTTGTCAATAGCATCAGCGTTGGTGACGGAGCCATTGTCTTCAGTGTTGAAGATGGACTTGGCAACGTAGGCTGTAGCTAGAGCCAGACTTGCAATGCCAAAGTCAGAATCCTCCTCAGACTCCACCTCCGCCTCCTCAGAAGTGGACTCCTCCTCTGAATCCATCTCCTTGCCAACAAATCACGAGCCTTGACAGATGAGCTCTTCTTGTGTGATGAAGACTTGGAAGAAGAATTCGAGGATTTCTTCTTCTTCTTCTTGTCATCAAAATCATATACCTTGCTCTTCTTCTTCTTGTTGTTGTTCTCATTGTCCCATTGTGGACACTCAGAGATGTAGTGACCAGGTTTCTTGCACTTGTGGCATGTTCTCTTCTTGTGGTCATGAGTAGAAGCTTCATCATTTCTCGAGCTGGATCTTGAAGACTTTTTGAAGACTTTCTTCTTGGTGAATTTCTAGAACTTCTTCACAAGCATAGCAAGCTCCTTTCCAATGTCTTCAGGATCCCTTAACTGCAATGATTCTTCTTGGATGAGGAAACAACCTTTGCCTTCAAAGTGCGAGTTCGCCATAGTTGGGACCATAGATGTCTCTTTTCTCGGATAAATTTGAAACTCATGTGTGTTGAGCCTCTCAAGTATGTCCGTGGATTGAGTGTCTTGAAGTCGTATGCGTTCTTGAATCATCGGGGCTAGGGTGTCAAACGAGCTGTCAAGTGATCTCGTGGAGTGTCTTGACGATTTCATGCTTGGTGATCTCGGTGGCGCCGAGAGCATGAAGCTCATTTGTGATATCGGAGGCGATCAAACGTGAGCTGGACATTCTCATTGTCATTTCTCTTGAAGCGGTTGAAGAGGTTGCGAAGGACACTGATCCTTTGATCTCTCTGGGTTGAGATGCCTTCGTTGACCTTGGAGAGCCAGTCCCAGACTAGCTTCGATGTTTCCAGAGCACTCACACGACCATACTGTCCTTTGTTTAGATGACCACAGATGATGTTCTTGGCAGTAGAATCCAGTTGAACGAACCTCTTGACATCAGCAGGGGTGACACCTTCACCAGTCTTGGGAACGCCGTTCTTGACGACATACCATAGATCGACATCAATGGCTTCAAGATGCATGCACATCTTATACTTCCAAAGAGGGGTAATTGCACATCGAAGACAGGCACGCATGGCGGAGACTTTGATTATCCCTGCAGTCGACATAGCTAAAAGTCCAGGTGGTTAAACCGAATCACACAAAACAAGGGAGTACGTTGCTCTGATACCAATTGAAAGTGCTAGTTATCGGCTAAAGGGGGGTGAATATGCGATTTTTGTGAAAGTCTTCAAAACATGGGAGTTTCGAAGACAAACGCTAGAAATGAACCTATTGACAAGCAGCGGAAGGTAGGCTACACTATACAGGCCATAGTCAAGCAAGTAATGAAGCTAAAGCACGAAGACTATTAGCAGCTAGGTAGTATGGATCAAGATGGAAGATAGTATGAAGCCAAACAACAATAGTCGTCACACAGTGAAGTCAAACCGATAAGACAAGCAAGCAAAAGACTTCACGAAGACAAACTGTAAATAAGTGAAGGAAGAGATAGAACTAGTTGCTTGGTGAAGACAAAGGATTTGTTGGACTAGTTCCAGTTGCTATGACAACTGTACGTCTGGTTAGGGAGGCTGAGATTCAACTCAGAAGACCGTGTCTTCACCTTATTCCCCTTGAGCTAAGGACACTTAGTCCTCGCCCAATCACTCTGGTAAGTCTTCTAGGTAGACTTCCAAACCTTCACAGACTCCGTTCACCGGCAATCCACAATGACTCTTGGAAGCTCAGAACGCGACGCCTAACCGGCTGGAGGATTCATAGTACTCAAGTGTAACAAGTCTTCAGGTAACGCAGACAGAAAGACTTCAGTGATGCCTAACACTCTTTGGCTCTGGGTGTTTTGGGCTTTGTCCTCGCAAGGATCTCTTTCTCAAAGGCTTCAGAGGTGGGTTGCTCTCAAATGACAAAAGTCGTGCACTAACTCTGAGCAGCCACCAATTTATGGTGTAGAGGGTGGGCTATTTACAGCCACTAGGCAACCTGACCTGATTTGTCCGAAAATGACCCTGGGTCACTAAGGAACTGACACGTGTTCCAACGGTCAGATTTCAAACACACGTGGCAGCTTAACTTGGGCTACAAGTAAAGCTAACTCATCTAGCTCTCGATAAGATTTGCTCTCATTGTCTTCGCTCAAAGACTTAGGATTTGGTTGAGCATCACTTCAGTCACTCTGACTTTGTTCACTTGGACCCCACTTAACACTACGGTGGTTCCTATGACTCAACAAAGAAGAAAAGGAAACTACGAAACTGTTATGTCTTCGCACTCCATAGTCTTCACGTGAATGTCTTCTCGAGTCATAATCTTCATTGTGAATATCTTAACATACCACCATTGTCTTCAATGTCTTCATACATTTTAGGGGTCTTCTCCGGTAGGTAAACCGAATCAATGAGGGACTACTACCTGTGTTACCCTGCAATTCTCACAAACACATTAGTCCCTCAACTAGGTTTGTCTCAATACTCCAAAACCAACTAGGGGTGGCACTAGATGCACTTACACATTGGTTTGAGCTTCCCGCATCAATTTGTTCGAGTGAGAGCCCATTAGTTTATTACTCTTGGAGGCTTCCGCCTCCTAGACGGTTTGGTGATATATTGAGAAGTTTGTGAAGAGGCCTTGGTGGCCAAGGTTCCTCCAGAAGCTTCCTTTTTTAGTGTGCTCCGGGGAAGGGTGTGAAGTGGCCTAGGTGTTCAAGTTCCTCCGGAAGCTTCCATGTTTGTGGGGTGTGCTATGGAGAAGATTGTAAAGGTGTGGGGGGTCTCCTTCAAGACCAACCCCGAGTGAATCGAGGCTCATCCGTTGGGGTGACTCGAAAGGGAGAATACGGTGAGTCACTTGCTAACGCCCCGGAGCTTTGGCTTAGGTGCTCTAATGGAGAATAGCACTCTCATGAGTGTGAACTTCGGGATAAATCTGTGTCGCCGACTTGCTTGTGGTTATCTCATACCCACACCCTTTGCTTTCTGCAATTCATACTTGCTCTTATTGATATATCTTGTGCTAGTTGAATTGCTTAGTTGTTCCTACATTTCCATATCTTGTGATATAGTTTTTGGTTGCTAGTTTCATTAAGTTCCTATCTTGTTTAGCATAGGTTGTAGGTGCACTTAGTTGAGCCTAGCATATTTAGGATTTGTGTTTGAAAAGTATCTGTTAGTTTAATTCTGCATTACGATAGAGCCAAATCCGTAAAAGTTTTAAAACACCTATTCACCCCCCCCCCCTCTAGTCATCACCTTGGCCTTTCACTGAGTTAATAGGTTATTCCGCAAAATGATATAAAATTGCATGTAAAGCATGCCAGATTGATAACATAATAGCATGAAACAATTGAAAATTATATATACGTTGGAAACATATCAAGACGTGGCATGATTGCTCCAAAGGGCGAGATACGAAAGTTGTGCACAACCTATGAGAGACAAAACTGTTGGAAATATGCCTTAAAGGCAATAATATTCCATTATTATATTTCCGTATTCATAATTAAGTTTTTACATTTCATGCCATAACTGCTATGATCATGGAATATACAATTCAGTGGAAAACTCGTATGCACGTTTGAAATGATAAACTGATAAAATAATGGTTCCTAGTCTCGCCTCTAAGACGAGCTAAAATGTTGTTGGTGATATCACATTTCCGGATCTTAGAATATCGTTAAGTGTAACGATAGTCCTAAAACAACATTGAGATTATGACGTTGGAAGAACGATCATATTGAATCAACCCAAGCTTGTTTGCTATGAATTGACATAATATCGTCTGTAATCAATTGAATAAGATTAGGTTTTTAACGTGTGATTTTGCTTCTTAGGCCATGAGAGTATCATGGTCACTTCTTACCGTACGATGGGCTTTTGGGTTGCTGAAACATCACCTATAACACGGTGATCATGACAACAACTTATAGGTTCAAGGAAAGTTTGACAAGTGGCTGGATAGCTCGAGAGTGGGATTTGCTCCTCTGATGATGGAGATATATTCTTAGGGCCCTCTCAGTGTGACGACATCTGTCATCGTCTGACCAGACACAGGTGACTACGTCACGGGGATGCCGGAACACAATAACGACATAGAAGAACAAAAATGTTCAAAAAGTCCTCTCACATCATTTTTGGGCCAAGAGAAGATAGAGTCCAAGTCTCTCACATTTTAGATTCAGATTCGGACTGCACAGACATACCTGGCTCAAAACGCCAATATCTCTTTCACCTGGACTCCGAATTGAGTGATTCTTTTTTTGTTGGAAAGTAGATTACATGCCCTTTCCAACCAATTGGATTCGCCTTCAAATTCGTCCGGGGCATTGAGATATTGACGAAACAATCTAACGCTACCGCATAATTCAGGTCAAAATACAAGTCAAAAGGTGCTGCATCCCCTCCACTTGGGCCCATGTGCCTTCTATGACCTAGGGTTGGTTTTAGGATGCCTTGGGACGTCCTCCCAACTCCATGGCTGCTACCCCTTGCTCCTATAAGTAGATCAATCTAGTACCTTTTTCCTTGGGTTTTGTTTAGATTAAAGTTCGCCATAGCTGCAACTTCGCGTACTTCGTTTGTGTTCAATGACCAGACCAAGACGTCACAGAATCCCAGTTTCATCAATAAAGCTTTCCTCTTATATTCGTAATATCCAGATTGCAATCTTAGTTTCTTGCTTGTTCTCCGTTTGCTCGCAGGAAATAGACTCTCATAGTCAGGTTGATCGTTCTCTGACGTGGTCAATAACCTCTGGGATTTGGTTTACTGATTGCTATGGCGCGGTGTCTTCGCATGTTCATAGTCAGATCGTCAAAGTCTACTCCTCCGAAAACGATAATCAGCATCTCATTGAAAGTTGAGACACTGTTGCCCCTATCAAGTCTCATGAGGTTACTGACGATGCTAGAAGCACGATAAACCGAACCACGAGGGTCTATTTCCTGCGAGAAAATGAAGAACAAGCAAGAAACTGAGTGATGAGGACATCAATACCATTGTCGCACCCACAGCCCTTGCTGCGATACATATTGGACCAATTACGAGAGCTCGCGCACGCCAATTAAATTACCAAGTACTTTCGTTTCTTGCTAACGATTCTAATGTTCATGAGAATATGGTGCTGCCTAAATTGGATATATTTGTCTGGCTTACAAATGAAGGGCCTAGTGTCGGGGAGGCTGATCGGACCCACGAACACCTATGGGACCGGCGGACTGAGTCCCTTTTGGTTCGGAGGGGGGCGGAGATCGCACGAAGAGCGGATCGAGGCGAAGCACACGAGCAGTTTACCCAGCTTCGAAGCTCTCCGGAGAGATAATACTCCTACTGCTGCTTGTATGATTTGTATTGTGTTCTTGCTAGGGAGCGCTGAGAGCTACAGTATACTCCAGCTGCTAACGAGACCTAGCGTGAGAGTGTTCGAACCGAACCCCCCTCTACGTTGCACGTGGGCCTCCTTTTATATGCTAAAGGGGTCTCCGACAGGTGGCAACGTAGATGAGGGTACAAATGGAAAAATAGTGGTTGGTACACCTACTTGAACAAAGGTCTAATGTACTCTACCTAACCACGACGGCAAGGGACAAAAGCATTAAATGCCCGTCGCCGCCAAACAAAGGCAACAGGGACCGTCTGAGCGCCACCGTTATACGATGGCAAGCTTGTCGGCGCCGCTTATCGCTGCTCCCCGCTGGCTGCACAGTCTCTTGACACGCGCGCATGGAATGGTCCCATGGCGGCACGTTGGTGAATGAGCTGGAGCGGAGATGAAGAGAGGTTACCTGCCGCAGCAAGTGCCTTGCCGCGGCTGAATCCTGTCGCGTCTGGAGGCTTGTCGCTCTCCGAGCCTTCCCGCAAGCTCCTCTTGCCGGGTCTTGTCTTCTGCGTGCCTTGAGTGGCCTTCCCGGCAAGCTCCTCTTGCCGGGCCTTGTCTTCTTGGTTAAATACTTTGTTCTTGAATGGCTCCAAAGGAACCACGGAGGATCTAGGCGTTGACCAGGCAAGCCTTGCCGCTGGTGTCAGAATCGCCCGTGCACGAAGTTCGGGATACTAGGGTACCCCTACTCTAGTACACCGGCAGAGCCCCGAACTGGGCCACACGGTGCCGAGCGCTGTTGGGCCAGGCCCAAAACAGTGCATGGTCACACGCGGCCTTGATCACGCCGTAACTTGCTCTGGACCCACCACGTCCCCACGAACAGCACGCGTCGAACGTGGCGTCGTGGGAGAGATCGTGGGGTTTTTTTTATTAGGAAAAGCAGAACGTCCGCCCCCTCTCCCTCCTTATAAACAGGGGAAACAGGGGCAGGTCGCCCACCTCGCCATTGCTGTCTCGTCTCGAAAACCACCGCCGCTCCCCCCTTCTTCTCTAGTGCGAAGAGAGCAGCGCTCCGCCCCCTTTCGCCACAGCGCCATCAACGCCGTCGGTCTCCTCCACCGCCTCCGCCATGGCTCCGAAAGCCGACAAGGGGAAGGGCGTGAAGTCGGCCGAGGCGTAGCGGCTCATGGGCGCTGCGAAAGGAGCGGGCCATCTTCTCCCCAGCTCGGCCTTAAAGGAGCCGAGGGAGGGTTACTACCTCTTCGGTCGACGGAGACGCGTGCGCATCCGCCAAGACGAAGGTACTCCCCGCCACCGCTTCGGAACTAGCCACAACTGGGTGTCCTTTCTTTGCGCTTTTCTTCTATTGCGGGCTCTGCCCGCCTTTTTCTGAATTCTTCTGCGATGTCATGAACACATACGGGCTTCGCCTCCTTGATTTCACCCCTCAATGCTTCTCGATTATGGCAGTTTTCGCACACCTTTTGCGAAAACTTTGTCGGGATTCACCAAACGTAGCCCTCTTCCGCCACTTCTTCATGCCCAGCGTTGAGAGAGGGGAGCCTCTTCTTGGGAGGGATTGCTTGGGTCTCCAGGATCGGCAAGAAAGAAGCTTATCTGGAAGGAGAGCTCCGCAACAAAGGGGAGGAGTGTAGAGCCAATTGGTGTTGGATCGTTGAGGAGAACCCGCAGCCCTTCACTGCCCTGCGCCAAACCCCAATCGTGCGCGGCAACGATTGGTGAAACTTGGTGCGGAAGATGCTAGGTTGAAGATTGCTGTGACCGGATCTTGCGCCTCGGGCTTGCCGGACTCATTGTAGGCGCAGCTTGGCACAGATTTCCTTCGCCGCAGACGCTCCCTTGCAGGAGAGGAGGAGACCTGCTTGGGAGTTCCAAAACGCAGCGGACATCATGAGGCTGCGCCCGGGTCTCAACTGGAATTTCACTGTCGTTGAGTTGGATGCGATGCTGCTAGAGCTGTTCAAGCATGACCCCGATCACCCCGAGTGGTTTAGGTTGCCGAGGGGGGTCGTCCCATTGTGCAACAATTCTGCGCTCGACCGCATCCTTGCCATGATGCCGTTGTGCGGTTCTCATGGGATCGTTCCAACCTGGCAAGAGCCTACGGACGACGTCATGCGGCAATTCTTCGACAGCTTGGAAGAAATGCCGATCCGCCCCGACGAGCAGAAGAAGCTCACCCGTGACACCACCAACGACGAGATGCAGCGCATTGCCACCAGGCTGGAGGAGGCGGCAGCAGCTGCTGCTGCTGGCGTCTTTGGGTTCACCGTGGAGGAGGCAGAGGCAGCAGAGGCGGCAAGCCTTGCCGAGCGAATGGAGTTCGCCGGTGAGGAAGATCTTGCCGAATCCGAGGCCGAGTCGAGCGAACCAGCCGAGGGCGCTTCTTCCCCACCATCCAGCAGCTTGCCGCAAACGGAGCCCCCTGCCCGCTTAAAGAGGCGCTCTCCGCAAGGCCGGAGACAAGACGGGCGGCAGACGGGCTAACAGTCAGCGCAGGCTGCCATGACGCGCTTATCATGGGTAAGCAACGCTTGCGCTGGAGCGCCCCACACCGCTGCGACAACCGGGCGGATCCTCCTGTGCCACCGCCGACACCTCCGCCAAGCGGTCAAGAGAGCCCACTCCTCCGCCTCGTCGCACCGGAGGCGAGCCGGCGTTTGATATCTCCGCGCTCAGCTCCGACGAGGAAGAAGAAGAGTAAGCTTCAACATTGTGCTTGTATTTCTTCAATTTTGTTGCTTCATCTTGAATCTGATTTGCTTCGTTCTGAACCCTTTCCTTTTCAGACGCTGGCCCAGAGCGTCGAAGAGAGCCAAGACCCGGTGGTCGTCATTGAGGACGATCCACCCGTGGCAACAGGAGGCGCTTCGAGACCCCCTTGCCGGACCCGACAACCCTTCCTCAAAGCAGCCCCCAAAGACAGCCCCCCAGTAAGTATGCGGTTTTCTCCTTCTTGTTAGGTGTGCACGGGTGCTCCTTCTTCATTGATATCATTTGTTGGTTTGTGTAGGAGCAGAGCAGCCTCATCGGGAGGGCGGAAGCCGCCCGAAATTCTATCTGCTTCGACTACGCCGCCAAGGGAGGATTCTCCGGCTAGGGAGCGTTCTCCGGCAAGGGAGACTACTCCGGCAAGGGACAGCACCAGTGATCCTCCAGTGGTTGAGACCATGGCTGCAGATCCCATTTCAGGTAATCCTCTTGCGCGAAAATTTCCCATGGGCTCGTTTTCTTCTGTTTTTCTTTTTGAACATTTGCTTGACTATTCCTTCTTTGTCTGATCGTCAGATCCATCTGTCGCAGAGCCAATGGAGACTGAGGTCGCCGGCGAGGAGGACGCGCGCGGCAATACTGACGACGTTGCCACCATGGAGTAAGAGGCTGGCGCCGATGGATCCGCCGTGAAGAGGCCGCCAAGGCTGCCGCCGCAAAAGGTCGGCGAGGATCGGGCGATCGTGACCGACCACGAGGGCGCAGGAGCGCTAGGCGCCACGCCGACCGCCGATCCCTCCGCCATCGGCAGTGCCGGGCTCTGAAGAGCCCCAGCCTGCCGCCTATCCCGAAGGCCGGGCGACGGCGTCTTCATCAAGCTCCCACAGGCGTCGAGCTCAGGCGCCGGTCGAAGGAGAGACCTTCGACGGAGAGCTGCTTCGCCTCGGCTGGCTGACGCTGGTGGACGCGCCAAGCAGCAGCAGTGGCGAGTCTGAGGAGGAGCAGCTACTGAAGAAGCTGTTGTCGCTCTACCGCGCCCGACAAGCCAAGTTGGAGTCCCGGGAAGCACTTGTCGCGAGGGCGGGAGCAGACATGGAGAAGCGCGCAGAAGAGCTCCGGGGCGCCAACCAAGAAACTCTCCTAACGTAGCGTAAGAGCGGGAGCGACTTCTTTGAAGAGCGCACAGCCTTCATCCTTGAGAAGGCCGAGGTCGAGGAGCAAAGAAAGGCTTGCCGAGAAGCTATCTGCGAAGAAGGTGAGCTGGCGCAGCGGAAGATCAATCTTGACAGCTATGAGGAAGAGCTTGTCGCGCGAGGAGTCACTTGGCGGGGCTCTTAAGGAAGCGAAGGATGCATGCCGCAGCCGAGGCCGCCAAGAGAGAGTTGGAGACGAAGGTGACGCAGCTAGAGGCCGATCTCGGGAAGAGCGGCGAGGAGCTTGCTGCGCTCAAGCACGGCGAGAAGGACGCCTACACTCTTGGCAAGCTGCAGGGCCGTCTCGCCGATAGGGAGCAAGGAGCTCGACGCCGCCAAGGATTCCAAGGCAGATCTTGAGCTGAAGCTGACCACCCCGATGCACTGAGCTGGGCCGGCGCCAAGGAGCGGGAGGTGGGCCTGTTGGAGAAGATCAAGGCCAACGAGGAGCTACTGGCGAATGTTGTTGCCACCCAGAGCGCCTTGAGGGAGAGTGTGGAGCACTGGACCGAAGGTCTCGTGGATACCACTGCCGCCATCCACAACGAGCTGATGGAACTGGGGATGGTGGATCTCGGATACTCCTCCGACGAGCACCTCCAACCCAGCGCCAAGCTTAGCTTATTCTTCAAGGGCGTGGTGACGGGTCTCCAGCGACTCGGGAAGAGATCCCAAAGCAGCTGGCCGAGGAATCGCGCGCCAGATCTGTGCAGGAGCCCTCCAGAAGGTGTTGATGAAGGTGGCCTTCCACAATCCAGGCCTCAACCTCAACGGCGTCCTCAGATCCTTGCCGCCAGATGCCGATGTGGAGGCGCTCAAAGCCCTTGTCGCACCCATTGTGGACAAGGTGTGCAACATCAAGCGGGTTGATGGCGACCGCGTAGACTAGGCCGCCAATTTTATCTTTCCCTTGTCGCTGTTGACCATGTTTAGAACAATTTATTAGATCTGCGACAAGCTATTTTGTAATATAACTCTATCTTAGGCGATGATTGCAATGTTATTTCCTTTACTTGATTCCTTCCTTTGTATGCGTTTTGCCCCACGCTTTTAGGGAACTTGTCGGTGCGAGCACCTTTGTCGCGAAGCGCTGAGTGCGAACGTCTGACTTCTGGCGGTGCCGCCTCGACAAGCAACCTTGTCGCGACTAGCCGCAGCTCACTTAAGTTGTTGAGCGGACTCGAAACAAAGTAAGGGCGCGACTAGCTGCGAAGTTGGTTCCTCCGCCGCATGGTTTTCCATACAAAGTACTATCGTTCGAGGAAGATAACTTAAAAATTTAAGAACTGATTGCTCAAACTTGGGCAACTTAGCTTTTCTCGTTGCTTGCTTCCCGATAAAGGCAAAACTTCCTCGAGCAACGCTTGGTCCATAGTATTATCTTCTCCTTCCCCCCTGGTTAACTTGTGCGCGAGGGAACCTTCCTTTCTTTGATAAAAGAGAAAGAAGAGAAAATAAAGTTATAGAGCCCAGCGGCTCGATATTGATTACCGGGTGTGGGTGCTGCACAAAGTGTTAGCCAAAACATGCAAAAAAATGATGAAAGCATGAATTTGACAAGATTTGCGCAACACATGAGCTTTACTTATGCACGGATCTGCGCGGCTTTGTACAAAGGATTACATGCAACATCGGCAAAACTTGTACAAAAGGTGGTTGCGGAACAGGTTCGGCAACCGCTTCACGGGTAAAACTTACGAAGATGCTCAATGTTCCAGGAGTTGCTCACGAAATGCCATCTTCGGTCTCAAGGCGGACAGCGCCGAGCCTAGTGACTCGTCTCACCCGATAAGGGCCTTCCCACTTCAAGGCCAACTTGTTTGAATTATTGGCGGACTGAACGCAGCGAAGAACAAGGTCGCCTTCCTCGAGGCTTACGGCACTAACTGCGGCTATGGTAGCGACGCAAAGCTTCTTGGTAACGAGCAGCTCATACTGCCCGAAGACGGTCCTCCTCAAGGAGCAGCGCGTCATCTTGTCGCAGCTGCTCTTGCTCAAGCTCATCATAAGCGAGTCCTCGAGGTGACCCGTATACGAGTTCCGTGGGGAGAACTGCCTCTGCTGCGGGAACATCCGCTTCTACGGCAAGAACACGCGGCTCACCGGAGCAGCGTTCCCCGGCAAGCTTGCCGGAGCAAAACTTGTCGGGAGCGTCTGCTTCAACGAAACAAACCCTAGGGCTTGTCGGAGCAGACTGCTCCTCAGCACTCTTGGTGTTGATCTTGGGGACCTTCTTGACGGCGACTTCGGGGAGCTCTGGCATCGTCTTCTTACACTTGCCGGTGGAGCTCGATGGTGCGTCCTCGATGGTAGCGCAGCGCTCCGAAGAGGTGCTCTTGCCGGAGTGGGCATCAGAGCTCTTGCCGGACTTGGTCTTCTTCTTCGTCCCGGGAGCTTCAGCGGCAAGTGATTTGTAATCTGCTGCAGCTGCTACTTCCCGGTAGATCTTGTCGGCTGTTGGAGGGTAATCCAGGAGCAGTTGAGCTCTCGTCAAAGCTTCCGCTGGAGTGGTGGGTGGCAGTGGAAAACGGCGCGAGGAGCGGGATATGCTCCGACTTCTAACTATGTTAGAAGGAGCAGCATCCCGTCCAGGCGACCGTACCTCGCTTCGATGCCGACATGTTGGCGAAGCACGCTGGTCTTGAGGGCCTCGAGATCCTCCAGCTCGGTCTTGATCCAACGAGCGTATGGTATTGTGAATACCATGACGCTGTTGGTCCCGCAGCTCCTGAGATGGGCGCGGGACATGTACGGACGCCGAGGTTTGCGCGGCCTTGTCCTTGGACCTGGCAGCGTCACGAACTCCTTCACCGGTGCCCGTTCTTCCGCTTGTCTGCTCCACCACCCGTTTGCTCCGGTGATGGTGGGTTCGGGCGCGACGGCTCCGCTGCCGCCAAGCCTTCTTCTTCGGTGGCATGTTGATGAAGATGTTGAAGATGATGAAGATGTTGCTCGTGTGAACGCCGGATCAGGTTCACACAGCCTCGACGCCCCCTACCTGGCGCGCCAAAGATGTTGGGGAGGCTGATCGGACCCACGAACACCTATGGGACCGGCGGACCGAGTCCCTTTTGGTTCGGAGGGGGGCGGAGATCGCACATAGAGCGGATCGAGGCGAAGCACACGAGCAGTTTACCCAGCTTTGGAGCTCTCCGGAGAGATAATACTCCTACTGCTGCTTGTATGATTTGTATTGTGTTCTTGCTAGGGAGCGCTGAGAGCTACAGTATACTCCAGCTGCTAACGAGACCTAGCGTGAGAGTGTTCGAACCGAACCCCCCTCTACGTTGCGTGTGGGCCTCCTTTTATATGCTCAAGGGGTCTCCGACAGGTGGCAACGTAGATGAGGGTACAAATGGGAAAATAGTGGTTGGTACACCTACTTGAACAGTGTACAGTGTACTCTACCTAACCCTGACGGCAAGGGACAAAAGCATTAAATGCAGTCACATCGCCCTAAACAGTCTGTGAGGACCGTCGGGGCGCCACCATTCGCCACGATGGCAAGCTTGTCAGCGCCGCTTATCGCTGCTCCCCGCTGGCTGCACAGCCTCTTGACACGCGCGCATGGAATGGTCCCATGGTGACACGTTGGTGAATGAGCTGGAGCGGAGATGAAGAGAGGTTGCCTGCCGCGGCAAGTGCCTTGCCGCGGCTGAATCCTTGTCGCGTCTGGAGGCTTGTCGCTCTCTGAGCCTTACCAGGAAGCTCCTCTTGCCGGGGTCTTGTCTTCTGCGTGCCTTGAGTGGCCTTCCTGGCAAGCTCCTCTTGCCAGGGCCTTGCCTTCTTGGTTAAATACTTTGTTCTTGAATGGCTCCAAAGGAACCACGGAGGATCTAGGCGGTGACCAGGCAAGCCTTGCCGCGGGGTGCTGCAACTTCCCGTGCACGAGTTCGGGATACTAGGGTACCCCTACTCTAGTACACCGACACCTAGCTTGGACAAGAAGGATGAACATTGGAGCAAGATCAAGCATGGAGATGATGGCATGCACAAAGGGAACAAGAACGGAGTTATAAGTGATGATTTTAGGACTTTGAAGCCACCATAATGAGTGCATGAAGCCTTGGTCAAAATATACAAGATGCCACTTCATAAATTTCGTCCAGAGGCTATTATAAGTGTTGTCTCACCTTCTTATTGGGCCAGGACCATATAATTTCAAAATACTGAAGTACAGGTTGTTTTTAGAGTCCGTGTGTATGGGTAAACAGAGTTAGGGTTGGTTTCCGACCCCTCCTCCAAGGGGCCACGAAATCACCCCCCCTCTTCCTCCATATATACAGCCCTTATGGTGTCGTTTAGACTATTAGTTTTGTTTAGATTAAAAGTTCGCCATAGCTACAACTTCGCGTACTTCGTTTGTGTTCAACGACCAGACCAAGACGTCACAGAACACCACTTTCATCAATAAAGTTTTCCTCTTATATTCGCAGTATCCAGAGGCAATAATAAAGTTGTTATTTTATATTTCATTATTCATGATAAAGGTTTATTATTCATGCTATAATTGTATTGAACGGAAACTTAAATACATGTGTGAATACATAAACAAATACAGTGTCCCTAGTATGCCTCTACTAGACTAGCTCATTGATCAAAGATGGTTAAGGTTTCCTAACCATAAACATGTGTTGTCATTTAATAACGGGATCACATCATTAGGAGAATGATGTGATGGACAAGACCCATCCATCAACTTAGCATAATGATCGTTCAATTTTATTGCTATTGCTTTGTTCATGTCAAATACATATTCCTTCGACCATGAGACTATGCAACTCCTGGATACGGAAGAATACCTTCTGTGCTATCAACCGTCACAACATACCTGGGTGATCATAAAGATGCCCTACCGGTATCTTTGAAGGTGTTTATTGAGTTGGCATAGATCGAGATTAGGATTTATCTCTCCGAGTATCGGAGAGGTATCGTTGGGCCCTCTCAGTAGTACACATCATAAGAAGCCTTGCAAGAAAAGTGACTAATGAGTTAGTTACAGGATGATGTATTATGCAACGAGTAAAGAGACTTGCCGACAACGTGATTGCACTAGGTATGAAGATACCGACGATCGAATCTCGGGCAAGTAACATACAGATGGACAAAGGGGAATTACGTATGTTGTCATAACAGTTCGACCGATAAAGATCTTCGAAGCATATGTAGGAGCCAATATGGGAATCCAGGTTCCGCTATTGGTTATTAACCGAAGAGGTGTCTCTGTCATGTCTACATAGTTCTCGAACCCGTAGGGTCCGCATGCTTAACATTCGTTGACGATATAGTGTTATATGAGTTATATGTTTTGGTGACCGAATGTTGTTCGGGGTCCCGGATGAGATCAAGGACACGAAGAGGAGTCTCAAAATGATTTAGAGGTAAAGATTGATATATAGGACGATGGTATTTGGACACCGGAAGTGTTTCGGGACATACCGGGAAGGAATCGGGTCATCGGAAGGGGTTCCTGCACCCCCTCCCCCACAAGTTATGGGCCAAAAGAGGGGACAGACCAGCCCACAAGGGGGCTGGTGCGCCCCCTCCCCTGTTTGGCCAGCCCTAGGGAAGGAAAAAGGAGGAGGGCTAGCCCCTCCTGCCTTTCCCTCTCATGGGAGAAAGGAAGGGGGCTCCACCCTCCCTTGCCTTTCCCCGCACTCCAAATAAGGAAAGGGGCACGACTTGGGAGGGAGCCCAAGTAGGATTCCTCCTAATTGGGCGCCTCCTTTGGTTGCTCCTCCCTACCTCCCACCTATATATATGTGGGAAGGGGGCGCCCCCCTCCACCGTTTACACCCTCGGTCATATTCTCATAGTGCTTAGGCGAAGCCTTGTGGATACCACTTCATAGTCATCGTCACCACGCCATCGTGCTGCCAGAACTCATCTACTACCTTACCGTCTTGCGGGATCAAGAAGGCAGAGGACGTCACCGAGCTGAACGTGTGCAGAACACGGAGGTGTCGTACGTTCGGTACTTGATCGGTTGGAGCGCGAAGAGGTTCGAGTCCATCAACCGCGTTGTTAAACGCTTCCGCTTTGCTATGCATCTCCTTGATAGATCTTGTGTGTGCGTAGAAATTTTTTTCTTTTCCATGCAACGTTTCCCAACAGTGGTATCATAGCCAGGTCTATGCGTAGATGATATGCACGAGTAGAACACAAAGAGTTATGGGCGGTGATAGTCATATTGCTTACCACCGACGTCTTATTTTGGTTCGGCCGTATTGTGGGTTGAAGCGGCCCCGACCAACCTTACATGTCCACGCACATGAGATCGGACATGCAACCAGTTTTGCATAAAGGTGGCTGGCGGGTGTCTGTTTCTCCTACTTTAGTTGAATCGAATTTAACTAAGGCCGGTCCTTTAAGAAGGTTAAAACAACAAACTTGGTGAATCACCATTGTGGTTTTGCCGTAGGTAAGAACGGTTCTTGCTAGAAGCCCGTAGCAGCCACGTAAAACTTGCAACAACAAAGTAGAGGACGTCTAACTTGTTTTTGCAGGGCATGTTGTGATGTGATATGGTCAAGACATGATGTGATATACGTTATTGTATGAGATGATCATGTTTTGTAAGTTATCGGCAACCGGCAGGAGCCTTATGGTTGTCTCTTTATTGTATTAAATGCAAACGCCATGTAATTGCTTTACTTTATCGCTATGCGTTAGCAATAGTTGTAGAAGCAATAGTTGGCGAGACGACCACGACACAACAATGGAGATCAAGGTGTCGAGTCGGTGACCATGGAGATCATGATGATGCTTTGGAGATGGAGATCAAAAGCACAAGATGATGATGGCCATATCATGTCACATATTTTGATTGCATGTGATGTTTATCTATGATGCATCTTATTTTGCTTAGTACGGCGGTAGCATTATAAGATAATCCCTTCACTAAATTTCAAGGTAAAAGTGTTCTACATGAGTATGCACCATTGCTACAGTTTGTCGTTTCGAGAAACCACGTGATGATCGGGTGTGATAGACTCTACATTCACATACAACGGGTGTAAGATAGTTTTTCACATGCAGAATACTTGGGTTGAATTTGACGAGCCTAGCATGTACAGACATGGTCTCGGAACACTGGAGACCAAAAGGTCGAACATGAGTCATATAGTAGATATGATCAACATAGAGATGTTCACCATTCATGACTACCCCATCTCACGTGATGATCGGACATGGGTTAGTTGATTTGGATCATGAATCACTTAAATAACTTGAGGGATGTTAATTTAAGTGGGAGTTCATTAGTGATTTGAATTAAACTTAAATTTATCATGAACTTAGTCTTAATAGTTTTTGCATATCTATGTTGTAGATCAATAGCTCGCAATATAGCTCCCCTATTTTTTGATATGTTTCTAGAGAAAACTAAGTTGAAAGATGATAGTAGAAATGATGCGGACTGGGTCCGTGATCTGATGATTATCCGCATTGCTGCACAGAAGAATTATGTCCTTGATGCACCGCTAGGTGACAGACTTATTGCAGGAGCAGATGCAGACGTTATGAATGTTTGGCAAGCTCAATATGATGACTACTTAATAGTTTAGTGCACCATGCTTTACGGCTTAGAATCAGGGCTCCGATGACGTTTCGAACGCCATGGAACATATGAGATGTTCCAAGAGCTGAAATTGGTATTTTATACTCATGCCCGTGTCGAGAGGTATGAGACTTCTGACAAGTACTTTGCCTACAAGATGGAGGAGAATAGCTCAGCCGGTGAGCATGTACTCAGAATGTCTGGGTACTACAATTGCTTGAATCAAGTGGGAGAAGAATGGAAAGCAAGTTGCCACTCCCATGGAGAAGCCCAAAAGCTATACCCAAGCATGAAACTGAGTGCTTCTACTGCAAAGGAAATGGTCACTGGAAGTGGAACTGCCCCAAATACTTGGCGTATAAGAAGGATGGAAAAGTGAACAAAGTTATATTTGATATACATATTATTGATGTGTATTTTACTAGTGTTCGTAGTAACCCCTGGGTATTTGGTACCGGTTCAGTTGCTAAGATTAATAACTCGAAACAGGAGTTGCAGACACTAGTTAAAAGCGAGGCGATGATGTGTGTTGGATATGATTCTAAGGTTGATATGATCACCATCGCACACTCCATCTACCTTCGGGATTAGTGTTGAACCTAAATAAATGTTATTTGGTGTTTGCGTTGAGCATGAATATGATTAGATCATGTTTATTGCAATACATTTATTAATTTAAGTCAGAGAATAATTGTTGTTCTATTTACATGAATAAAACCTTCTATGGTCATACACCCAATGTGAATGGTTTATTGAATCTCGATCGTAGTGATACACATATTCAAAATATTGATGCGAAAAGATACAAAGTTGATAATGATAGTGCAACATACTTGTGGCACTGCCGTTTAGGTCATATTGGTGTAAAGCGCATGAAGAAACTCCATGCGGATGGATTTTTGGAATCATTTGATACTTGCGAACCATGCCTCATGGGAAAGATGACTAAAACTTTGTTCTCTGCAAGACTGGAGCGAGCTAATGACTTACTGGAAATAATACATACTGATGTATGCGGTCCGATGAGTGTTGAAGCACGCAGCGGGTATCGTTATTTTATGACCTTCACAGATAATTTGAGTAGGTATGGGTATATATACTTAATGAAACACAAGTCTGAAACATTTGAAAGGTTCAAAGAATTTCAGATTGAAGTGGAGAATCATCGTAAAAAGAAGATAAAGTTTCTACGACCTGATCACGGAGGCGAATATTTGAGTTACGAGTTTGGCCTTCATTGAAAACAATGTGGAATTGTTTCACAACTCACGCCACCTGGAACACCACAGCATAATGGTGTGTCCGAACGTTGTAACCATTCTATATTACATATGGTGAAATCTATGATGTCTCTTACCGATTCACCACTATCATTTTGTGGTTATGCATTAGAGACAACCGCATTCATATTAAATAGGGCACCATCTAAATCTAGGTTTTTTTTACTGGATACCGTCTAAATCCGTTGAGATGACACCGCATGAACTGTGGTATGGCAAGAAACCTAAGCTGTTGTTTCTTAAAGTTTGGGGTTGTGACACTTATGTCAAAAGGCTTCAGCCTGATAAGCTCAAACCCAAATCAGAGAAGTGTGTCTTCATAGGATACCCTAAGGAAACAATTGGGTACACCTTCTACCACAGATCCAAAGGCAATATATTTGTTGCCAAGAATGGAACCTTTCTAGAGAAGGAGTTTCTCTCGAAAGAAGTGAGTGCGAGGAAAGTAGAACTTGATGAGGTAATTGTACCTTCTCTCGAATTGGAAAGTAGCACATAAGAGAAATCCATTCTCGTGATGCCTACACCAATTAGAGAGGAAGCTACTGATGATGATCATGAAGCTTCAGATAAAGTTACAATTGGACCTCGTAGGTCGAACAGAGCACGTTCCACACCAGAGTGGTAAGGTAATCCTGTCCTGGAAGTCATGTTACTAGACCATGGTGAACCTACGAACTATGAAGAAGTTATGGTGAGCCCGGATTCCGATAAATGGCTTGAGGCCATGACATCTGAGAGAGGATCCATGTATGAGAACAAAGTGTGGACTTTGGTGGACTTGCCCGATGATCGGCAAGCCATTGAGAATAAATGGATCTTTAAGAAGAAGACTAACACTGATGGTAAAGTTACTGTCTACAAAGCTCGACTTGTCGCAAGAGGTTTTTGACAAGTTCGTGGAGTTGACTATGATGAGACTTTCTCACCCGTAGTGATGCTTAAGTCTATCCGAATCATGTTAGCAATTGCTGCATTTTATGATTATGAAAGCTGGCAAATGGATGTCAAAACTGCATTCCTTAATGGATTTCTTAAAGAAGAGTTGTATATGATGCAACAAGAAGGTTTTGTCGATCCTATCCAGTGATCCATCTATGGACTGGTGCAAGCATCTCGGAATTGGAATATACGCTTTGATGGGGTGATCAAAGAAAATGGTTTTATACAGACTTATGGTGAAGCCTGTATTTAAAAGAAAGTGAGTGGGAGCTCTGTAGCATTCCTAATATTATATGTGGATGACATATTTTTGATTGGAAATGACGTAGAATTTCTGGATAGCGTAAAGGATACTTGAATAATAATTTTTCAATGAAATACCTCGGTGAAGTTGCTTACATATTAGGCATCAAGATCTATAGGGATAGATCGAGACGCTTAACGGGACTTTCACAAAGTACATACCTTGACAAAGTTTTTGAAGAAATCCAAAATAGGTCAGTCAAAGAAAGAGTTCTTGCATGTGTTACAAGGTGTGAAGTTGAGTAAGACTCAAAGCCCGACCACGGCGGAAGATAGAGAGAGAATGAAATTCATTCCCTATGCCTCAGCCATACGTTCTATAAAGTATGACATGTTGTGTACCAGACCTATTGTCTACCTTGCCATGAGTTTGGCAAGGGGGTACAATAGTGATCCAGGCATAGATCACTGGACAGTGGTCAAAATTATCCTTAGAGAACTAAGGAAATGTTTCTTGATTATGGAAGTGATAAAAGAGTTCGTCGTAAAGGGTTACGTCGATGCAAGCTTTAACACAAACCCGGATGACTCTGAGTTTCAATCTGGATATGTATTGAACGTGGGAGCAATTAGCTAGAGTAGCTCCATGCAGAGCATTGTAGACATAGAAATTTGCAAAATACATATGGATCTGAATGTGGCAGACCCATTGGCTAAAATTCTCTCACAAAGCAAAACATAATCACTCTTTGGGTGTTAATCACATGGCGATGTGAACTAGATTATTGACTCTAGTAAACTCTATGGGTGTTGGTCACATGGCGATGTGAACTATGGGTGTTAATCACATGCTGATGTGAACTAGATTATTGACTCTAGTGCAAGTGGGAGACTGAAGGAAATATGCCCTAGAGGCAATAATAAAGTAGTTATTTTATATTTCCTTATTCATGATAAAGGTTTATTATTCATGCTAGAATTGTATTGATCGGAAACTTAAATACATGTGTGAATACATAAACAAATATCGTGTCCCTAGTAAGCCTCTACTAGACTAGCTCGTTGATCAAAGATGGTTAAGGTTTCCTAACCATAGACATGTGTTGTCATTTGATAATGGGATCACATCATTAGGAGAATGATGTGATGGACAAGACCCATCCGTTACCTTAGCATAATGATCGTTCAGTTTTATTGCTATTCCTTTCTTCATTTCATATACATATTCCTTCGACTATGAGATTATGCAACTCCCGAATGCTGAAGGAATACCTTGTGTGCTATCAAATGTCACAACATAACTGGGTGATCATAAATATGCCCTACAGCTATCTCCGAAGGTTTTTGTTGAGTTGGCATAGATCGAGATTAGGATTTGTCACTCCGAGTATCGGAGAGGTATCTCTGGGCCCTCTCGGTAATACACATCATAAGAAGCCTTGCAAGCAAAGTGACTAATGAGTTAGTTACCGGATGATGTATTAGGAACGACTAAAGAGACTTTCCAGTAATGAAATTGAACTAGGTATGAAGATACCGATGATCAAATTTTGGGCAAGTAACATACAGATGGACAAAGGGAATTACGTATGTTGTCATAACGGTTCGACCGATAAAGATCTTCGTAGAATATGTAGAAGCCAACATGGGAATCCAGGTTCCACTATTGGTTATTGACCGGAGAGGTGTCTCTATCATGTCTACATAGTTCCCGAACCCATAGGGTCCGCACGCTTAACGTTCGTTAACGATATAGTGTTATATGCATTATATGTTCTGGTGACCGAATGTTGTTCGGAGTCCCGAATGAGATCAAGGACATGAAGAGGAGTCTCTAAATGGTCGAGAGGTAAATATTGATATATAGGACGATGGTATTTGGACACCGGAAGTATTTCAGGACATACCGGGAAGGAATCGGGTCACTGGAAGGGGTTCCGGGCACCCCCCCCCCCCAGCAAGTTATGGGCCTTATGGTCCAAAGGAGGGGACAGACCAGCCCACAAGGGGGCTAGTGCGCCCCCTCCCTTGTTTGGCCAGCCCTAGGGAAGCAAAAGGGGGAGGG
Organism: Aegilops bicornis; assembly: GCA_021605145.1. NCBI lineage: Eukaryota > Viridiplantae > Streptophyta > Magnoliopsida > Poales > Poaceae > Aegilops > Aegilops bicornis. Next base: position 359,520,647 of record CM038671.1, read on the forward strand.
CTAGCCTCTCATGCATTTCCCTCTCATGGGAGAAAGGAAAGGGGGGCGCCACCCTCCCTGCCTTTCCCCGCACTCCAAATAAGGAAAGGGGGGAGCAGCTTGGGAGGGAGCCCAAGTAGGATTCCTCCTACTTGGGCGCCTTTGGCTGCTCCTCCCTCCCTCCCACCTATATATATGTGGGAAGGGGGCGCCTAGCACACAATAGACAATTGCCTAGCCGTGTGCGGTGCCCCCCTCCACCGTTTAACCCCCGGTCATATTCTCGTAGTGCTTAGGTGAAGCCCTGTGGAGATCACTTCACCGTCACCATCACCATGCCGTCGTGCTGCCGGAACTCATCTACTACCTCACCGTCTTGCTGGATCAAGAAGGCAGAGGACGTCACCGAGCTCAACGTGTGCAGAACGTGGAGGTGTCGTACGTTCGGTACTTGATCGGTTGGAGCATGAAGAGGTTCGAGTACATCAATTGCGTTGTTAAACGCTTCCTCTTACGGTCTACGAGGGTACGTAGACACACTCTCCCCCTCTTGTTGCTATGCATCCCCTTGATAGATCTTGTGTGTGCGTAGAAATTTTTTTGTTTTCCATGCAACATTTCCCAACAATACTGAGTATTGCTGGTAATTATATATAGGTGTAAAATATTCTCGGGATGTTAAATTATATATAAAATGGTCTAAAAGTATTTAGAACAATTATATATTTAATTTAGTATCAACGGGCCTAAAAAGCCTAAGAGGTGGAAGGCAACTTGGGCCACAAAGGCCCAAGTGGGAAGGCGCCTCCTTTCCCTAAAGAAGGAGGGTGAATAGGGGTGGAGGAGAAGTCCAACTCCTCCTCCCCCTTGGCTGGCTCCCCAAGGATGCTTTCCCTCCTTGGTGGCAGGGCTGCCTCTCTCCTCTAACCTATATATACTTGAGGATTTATGCTCTTTTAACATGCAAGTTTTGGAGCCTCTGTTCCTCTAGTTCTAGTTGGTCCTCATTGACTAATAAGAGCTAGGCTAATCCTGTTGTCCTAATATTTAGATGCCCGGTGTGGTTCTAATCTCCTCCCTCTAATTCTTCAATGACGATTAGCTCTGGACAATGAAGTGCTGCCAGATCATGAAGGTTCTACACTTGCAACCAAGTAGAAAGGTCGTGCTTTTGGTCTTTGGTTCGAGGGACTGTTCATGGGCGGTTCGTGGGATTATTCATCAAAGGTTGGAGGGACACCAAGTATGATCTACACCGACATGTTATTCTTCCGCTACAACTCGATGATGGTAACGATCGTAATCCCAACCCATTATGCATCTTCATATTGATCTTGGGTGTGCGTAGGCGCGAAAGTTTTGTTTTCTAATAAGTTTCCCAACAGTGGCGTCATGAGCAGTTATATGAGTAGGCGCAGGTTGCGATCTAGATCACATGTGGTTGTGAGGGTGATGTTCTTGCTATGCTTCCCTTGAGTGTTGCTTTGGTTCAATTCATTGACGACATGGTGTCGCTTTTCACAAGATTCTCGCAATCGATCGACTCTGGCTGTCGACGATCTCCTAACAGTTCCTTGGGCTTCACCATAGTTGAGAATAGTGAACCATCATGTACATAAAAGCGTGCCGAATATGGATGATCTTTTAGGGGGTCACGCGTATTTGACGAAGTTTAGTGTGGGAGACGAGACTTTTAATTAAGTCTCTTGTTTCACACACCCTGAAACTCAATCTAGCATCAAGAATCATCGCCTAAATTATGGACGTAGGTAGCTAGTATTATTTGTTAAAACAAGGTTAGCCACGTAACTAAAATTTGCTAAAACCAATTAGGGGACGTCCAACTTGGTTTTGTAGAGTATGCATATGATGTGGTATAGCCTTCGTTGTTATAATGAGTTTATGTATGAGATGGTTATATGTATAATGTTAAGTGGCATGCGCTTCATGGCGTGATGGTTGGAGCCACGAGATTGCCACATTAATGTAAATATCATAGAGGTAGCCTACGAGTTACAGGTGACGATGGTAAACGTACATGGAGGACCCCAACATTGAGAAGGCATACTGGGTACAGGACGAGGAGCTATGATTTTGTGCCATGACGGAATTTCTGAATTTGGTGCCACGACAACATTTTCTGGAACAGTCACCGCGGCAACATTTTCTGAAATTGCCGCCACGGCATCATTTTTGAAACGGCTGCCACGGCAACGAAATATTGGTTGTCATGACGCTTCAACTGAAGATTGAAGATGATCATGAAGGATTCCCGGCGTCCAGGGCTATACCATATCATGCGTTTATGAATTGCCTGAGATGTTTATCCATTTTTTTGTTTGCACCCTTTAATTGCGTAGTAGTCAATTATTAGGGTAATCTCTCACAGAAAATATCAAGTTAAAAGGTGCTCTTCCCTGTGTTGCAACCATCTATAACATGTAACTTTTCAGAGTGGGTCATGTCCACATGAGCACAAATGGATTGGGACGTGTAAGGCGGGGATGGTCAGACCATGTATGCAGATAGCACTCAGTTGTCCTGAAGTTCTGGTAGAATCGTTCTGAGTTCAGAGCACGAAGCATCGAAAGATGAACAAGAGTCATATGGAGATATGGTTGGCAAAGGTTTGCCTACCGATTAAAGTTCACGTCATTAGTGATGTCCATATCAATTATGAGAGATATTGTTTTGAGCGGGAGCACAATTATGTATTAATTAAGTTTAATCACTAGTGCAAATTAATTATGAACAATTTCTATGTGTAGTTTGCATTATAGTTGTAGAATTATGGCTCACGGTTCAACCTTTGTTGTCGAAATTGATTGACTCTTATTTATCTGGTTGAATCTTTATGATTTGTAAATGTGATGAGAGGATTGTCCCCTAAGAGTTCCAAGAAGGATTTTGTCCTACTGCATGCTTGCAATACTCTCCTACTAATGCTATGGATGACGACACTTACGCCTTTCGATCCAAAATGCTAAGAATTATGGCCTGCTTGCTTCCGAGAGACAGAATGTTTGGGATAGTTATGTGATATTCATGGTACTAAAAATTGTTTTTAGAAGCAAACAAAGGATAAAAGATATATGATATCTAAAGAAGTGTTTTGTTTGCAAATTCTAGTGAAGCGTTCAGCTATGTTTGAGACTAAAATGTGTAAGATTCGGAAGAACGCCAATCATGAGTTGATGTTGAGAACTTAAAGACAAAGAACAAAACCAAATGATGTAATAAGACTTACATGCCTAGAAAAATTTGGGGCTAACGCCACTCTTACAAGTTAGATGATTTTTCTGAGTGGGAGAAATATTGAAAGTAAAACTACAAGAAGAGAGGCGGAAAGAAAAGAAGACTAGAATGTCCAGCTCAGGTATGAATGTCATACAAGTTAAACGATGTAGAGAAAATCGGTCAAGTAAAGTGTGATTCTTGAGAAATGTTATTAAATTGTTAAACACTAAATTCTTTCAGAATTGTGGTTAAAAGTTGATCACAAGGATACCGACTTGATTGCATATTGTTGTGAATCGATGCAAGAACTACTATGGCCTAGTGACCAACAAAATAATGAGGTTAAAATATGTGTTGAAAATTTTGTAAAAGTTATGATACTTTTTCATCAACATATTACATCTGAATTTATTGTCATAATTCATCTTAGAGTTTTGGACACTCTAGCCCATTGCATAGAAGTTGCAAGGACGTTGTTCATAAGAGAACAATAGTTGTTCGATATAATGAACAAAAGGCCCACACTCCTATTGCGAATAGGATGTAAGTTATGAATGTTGATGATAGAATTAAACACCCATAACACGGACGCTAAGTGTCGCAAGACGAAAAGAATACCATACGCTGGTACGCGTCGGTGCTATAAAAACGGTTTTTAACCCCTTTCCGTGACGGCATTTGGAACCGTCGCCTAGTGAGTGACGGCGATGGGGGGGTCCTTCCAACACGACCCAGAAACCGTCGGGGATAGGGACCCTACAGTACTCCTACTCGTTTGTGCTCGCATTGCCATCGCAGTCGGTATTCTATGGTGCTACATTTACGATGCGCGATCCATCACAAACGGTTCACTATTATAGAATGTGTATGATAAGCATACAACCACACACATTCACTTTTCCCAAACCGTATGCGATAACCAATTAACAATATTAGCTAATCGTTGTACGAGTGTCGGACATGATTACGAAACGTCGGACCGTCATAACATCGTCGTACACGACAACTATCGCACACGCTATTCTATGGTGCAACGTTTACGATGCATACTTCATCAGAAACAGTTCATGGTTGCGAATCGTGTACGATAAGGCAATAACACAAATGTTTAGTTTGCTCGCACCGTTTGTGATATAGTCTGACATCGCACACGCTTGGCAAACGGCAACTGTGTGCATGCTTGCACTCGTTTCCTCTCTGTGAACCGTCTTGGATTATGGTGTATATCGCAAACATTTGTGTTTTACCAACCATGTGTGCCGTAACGACCTGGAGAGCATAATTTCACCATAACGACCTGGAGGCAATAACACAAATTGTACCGGATTTGAATTTGAATTTGAATGTATCTATAGCTTTATTCATATCCATCAGGTTCAAACAACCAATGCATTATTCGATTCATAGGTACATATGTTCAAGAATTACATAAGAACCAAATAAAGAATGAGAACCACAGTTGTATACTTGTACTATTAAAGACGGCAAAGAAAGCGAAATACATTCTGGTTGCTGAACAAGGTGAAGCGGAATGCCCATATTGTGCCCTCCTCCATGCGGAAGGCACGCACGACTCTAGTCCAACCCCTTGTGATGGCCGACCGCCCATCCTTCACGGTCTTCATGAAAAAATCTAGATAATCATCATGTTCTTGTAGAAATACTTTAACCTTTGCATGCCCACCAATCATGTAGTTTGAGAGGTAATCTTGAGTAAACTGCTTTGGCAACCACTGCAAAGGAAAAAGATTCAGGCATTGTCATCTAACACAACTCATTATGGGCAGTAAAAAGAAGGCTGCAGAGTTCTTACTTACCATCCTGCAGTTCGTTGTTGTCTTGGATAAAGTGTAAACAAATAGTTTAATTGCCATCTTTAGACCCATTTCACTAACAATCTTTATCGGCTTCCTCACTTGATGTTGGTTCATCGATATCTCATTGCCCCATACGCAGAAAGGGTTGAAGCGCGGATATTTACCAATGACATATGTACCTAAAAGCACCAAGTTAATATTAGAAGCTAAACAGCAATTGCACAATGATGTAGTACAACACTCTTTTATAATATCTTATAACATCCACTATACTCACATATTAGATGAATTAACATCTTATATTATGGATCGGAAGGAGTTTATTGCATTCTCACAGATTATCGGTTGATTAACTGTTGTTGTATCCATGGGTTACAGTTAGTTTAAGCTAGTTCGGGATCAAATAGCCCTAATGTATATCTAAACATGAGGGATAGTTTGAGCTAGTTGCATCTATAACCCACCCAAATAAACTACCCAACCCAATAGGTGCTAATTGGAGCTAGTTCTCCTAGTGCATTTATTGTCAATCTAAACCTTCCATCCAAAAAACTCTTTGGATGGAGTTAGTTCAGGGTTAGTCATGAGCTAGGAACTAACACTAACCTCTAGCTAAGTTGGGTATCCAAATAGGGTTGTGTTGTTGTTGTTGTTGTTGTTGTTGTTGTTGTTGTTGTTGTTGTTGTTGTTGTTGTTGTTGTTGTTGCTGCTGCTCTTCTACGTATATCTAGACATCATCAGAACATTAATGTAACACTCTTCTTTGTTGCTATGTAGCCTAAGATTGCATATTTAGACATTAAGTATAGTGGATGTTTCTATGTAGCCTCAGATATATTACATATGGCCCTTGTTAACCTAACGATAAATGGGTTACAGATATATTCAGTTAAAAGTCCGATTCACCGATTAGTCCCTTATCAGCCCCTGGCCTATATGGTACCAGCTACCAATATCTTGAACACTGAGCATATATAAGCCATGGGATGAAACTAACCTCAATGGAAAATAGTAGTCGTTCCCAAAATTGTCCTGTGTAGGTACATCGAGAAGCATGTTAAGCACAATAGGCTAAACATCAACCAAAATTATCCATGCTAGACAAAATAATCTCCAAAAGATAGCTTCAGTGTGCAGGTTTAAGCACGCTGGTAAAGCAAAACAAGTGGAAAGGTGTGTTAACTGCAACAGGCCTAACATTTAACAACAAGCAAACATAGTCATTCAAACTGGTATTGTGCTGGTCCAAGTACACTGGTTATTGTTAAATAAAAATGGAAAGGCGTGTTAACTACAAGATGCAGCAACCAAATGTCGTCATTCATAGTGGTATTGTTGAAATGGGTACTGATGAAATGGCATCGTATGAGACTCGTATATTGCTAGCACTATTTTGACATTAATATGCAACGGTCTTAGATTTTATTAACCATTCTCGAATCTGTTTACCTTGTCGATCTCACAGCACACGATCTGTATAGCTAACTCGACTGGGATCTTCAACATTATTGCACACAGTTGGTATCTTCCACCATGTGCACTATAGAGCACAAAATTAATTATTACACTCGAGTGTCCATCATCACCCTTCTGTGTAACTTTGACCTCATCACCCACGGGTAAACTTATGACCGAAGTCATTCCACACACATTGTTTTTACAAAGCTTTTTGCTAATAAACGCCCATGATTTGTCCCTCTTCTAGCCGATGCGTGGCCAAACTAGCCGGGCTGGATGCTTACCGCGGTAAACTACACGGTAGCGCGGGAATACGCTCACCAACGATACTATTGGCGCCTCTTCGAGCCCACGCGTGCAGTGTGGTGTGATACGTCTCCGTCGTATCTACTTTTCCAAACACTTTTGCCCTTGTTTTGGACTCTAACTTGTATGATTTGAATGGAACTAACCCGGACTGACGCTGTTTTCACCAGAATTGCCATGATGTTGTTTTATGTGCAGAAAACAAAAGTTCTCGGAATGACGTGAAACTCCAACGGAACGTCAAGTTAAAAATAATAAAAAATCCTTGCCAAAGATGAAGACCAGGGGGGCCAGTCCCATGCTTTATGCAAACTAAATCAAAATTAATTGCAAACAAAACTCCCCCTGGGACCTGATGTTAGTTGGAGGCCCTCGTTGTTTCGAGCAAGCCATGGATTGATGCTTGTTGGTGGAGGGGGAGTATAAACTTTACCATTCTGTTTGGGAGCCGCCTATAATGTGTGTGGCATGGAAGATATTGCCATCTCTTAGTTGTTATGTTGACAATGAAAGTATACCGCTCAAAATATTATTTATCTCTATTTAAAAACCGAGCTCTGGCACCTCTACAAATCCCTGCTTCCCTCTGCGAAGGGTCTATCTATTTACTTTTATGTTGAGTCATCACCCTCTTATTAAAACGCACTAGCTAGAGAGCACAAATTGTCATTTGCATCCATTACTATTAATTTATATTGGGTATGACTATGATCGGATCTCTTTTACCATGAATTACAATGTCTAGTCAGTCCTTGATCTTTAAAGTTGCTCTGCATTTATGTTTTGTGGTCTCAGAAAGGGCCAGCGAGATACCATCCTATTATATTATATTATGATTGTTTTGAGAAAGTGTTGTCATCCGAGATTTATTATTATCGCTCGCTAGTTGATTATGCTATTCATATGAGTAAACATGAGACCTGAGAATTATTGCAAATGTGGTTAGCTATGCTATTTGCTGAAAACTTGAATGATGGCTTGACATATTTACAACAACAAGAGCAAACAGAGTTTGTAAAAGTTTTTCTTTATCACTTTCAGTTTGTCAACTCAATTGCTTGATGACAAGCAAAGGTTTAAGCTTGGGGAGTTGATACGTCTCCGTCGTATCTACTTTTCCAAACACTTTTGCCCTTGTTTTGGACTCTAACTTGTATGATTTGAATGGAACTAACCCGAACTGACGCTGTTTTCAGCAGAATTGCCATGATGTTGTTTTATGTGCAGTAAACAAAAGTTCTCGGAATGACCTGAAACTCCATGGAACGTCAAGTTAAAAATAATAAAAAATCCTTGCCAAAGATGAAGACCAGGGGGCCCACACCCTGTCCACGAGGGTGGGGCGCCCCTAGGGCGCCGCCCTACCTCGTGGGCCCTGGAGCTCCTCCGACGCCAACTCCAACTCTATATATTTGCTTCGGGAGAAAAAATAAAGGAGAAGAAATCATCGCGTTTTACGATACGGAGCCGCCGCCAAGCCCTAAAACCTCTCGGGAGGGCTGATGTCCGTTCGGGGCTCCGGAGAGGGGGATTCTCGCCGTCGTCATCATTAACCATCCTCCATCACCAATTTCACGATGCTCACCGCCGTGCGTGAGTAATTCCATCGAAGGCTTGCTGGACGGTGATGGGTTGGATGAGATCTATCATGTAATCAAGTTAGTTTTGTTAGGGTTTGATCCCTAGTATCCACTATGTTCTGAGATTGATGTTGCTATGACTTTGCTATGCTTAATGCTTGTCACTAGGGCCCGAGTGCCATGATTTCAGATCTGAACCTATTATGCTTTCATGAATATATGTGAGTTGTTGATCCTATCTTGCAAGTCTATAGTCACCTACTATGTGTTATGATCCGCAACCTCAAGTGACAATAATCGGGACCACTCCTGGTGATGACCATAGTTTGAGGAGTTCATGTATCCACTATGTGCTAATGCTTTGTTCTGGTTCTCTATTAAAAGGAGGCCTTAATATCCCTTAGTTTCCATTAGGACCCCGCTGCCACGGGAGGGTAGGACAAAAGATGTCATGCAAGTTCTTTTCCATAAGCACGTATTGACTATATGTGGAATACATGCCTACATTACATTGATGAATTGGAGCTAGTTCTGTGTCACCCTATTTTATTACTGTTACATGATGAACCGCATCCGGCATCATTATCCATCACCGATCCAATGCCTACGAGCTTTCCATATACTGGTTTACGCTTATTTACTTTCCCGTTGCTATTGCTACAATCATTACAAAACACCCAAAAATATTACTTTTGCTTTCTTTACTTTTTTTACCATTACCACCACTATCATATTACTTTGCTACTAAACACTTTGCTGCAGATATTAAGTTTCCAGGTGTGGTTGAATTGACGACTCAGCTGCTAATACTTGAGAATATTCTTTGGCTCCCCTTGTGTTGAATCAATAAATTTGGGTTGAATACTCTACCCTCGAAAGCTGTTGTGATCCCCTACACTTATGGGTTATCAAGACTAATTTCTGGCGCCGTTGTTGGGGAGCATAGCTCTATTCTTTGAGTCACTTGGGATTTATATCTGCTGGACACTATGAAGAACTTGAAAGACGAGAAAACAAAAATTTAGCCCTCAACTATGAGGGGAGGTAAGGAACTGCCATCTAGCTCTGCACTTGATTCACCTTACGTTATGAGTAAGCTTGCGACACCTAAACCTGCTTCGCTTATTCGCTCGATATGTCGCATGTTATTGATGATGCCACTTCTGCTATGCATGATACTTATGATGAAACTACTTCTATGCCTGATAATATTGTGCCCCTTAGTGAATTTCTTGATGAACAAATTGCTAGGGCTAGAGAGAAAGAAATTATTGAATCTGATTATAATGATGAAAGTGATGATGAAGATAGGCATGTTATTCCTGAAGGTTATGTTTTTGATATGGAATCTTCTGCCGCTATTCTAGCTTGCAGAGATAGTCGTGAACTTAAGAGGCTATTAATTAAATGGAGTAAAGAATCTCTGAGAGATAAAATGAGGCCTGGCCCTGCTTTTGCTACTTCACCTATTTGTGTTCCCGAGAAGGATTATGAATTCTCTGTTGATCCTTATATAATTACTTTGGTTGAATCTGATCCTTTTCATGGCTATGAATCTGAAACTGTCGTGGCACATCTTACTAAATTAAATGATATAGCCACCCTGTTCACTAATGATGAGAGATCTCGCTACTTTTATATACTTAAAATATTTCCATTCTCATTAAAGGGTGATGCTAAGATATGGTTTAATTCTCTTGATCCTGGTTGTGTGCGTAGTCCCCAGGATATGATTTATTACTTCTCTGCTAAATATTTCTCTGCTCAAAAGAAACAAGCTGCTTTAAAGGAAATATACAACTTTGTGCAAATTGAAGAAGAGAGTCTCCCACAACCTTGGGGGAGGCTTCTCAAGTTACTTAATGCTTTGCCTAATCATCCTCTTAAGAAAAATGAAATACTTGATATCTTTTATAATGGACTAACCGATGCTTCCAGAGATTACCTGGATAGTTGTGATGGTTCTCTTTTCGTGGAAAGAACACTTTGGATGAATCTGAAATTCTATTGAATATTATGTTGACAAATGAAAATAATTGGGCACCTCCCGAGCCAGCTCCTGCTCCAATTAATGATCCTATTCCTAAACCAACTCCGAAGAAGAGAGGTGTTCTATTTCTCAGTCCCGAAGATATGCAAGAGGCAAAGAAGTCTATGAAAGAAAAAGGTATTAAAGCTAAAGATGTTAAGAATTTACCTCCTATTGAAGAAATATATGGTCTTAATCTACCGCCTGTTGAAAAAAATGTGATCTTGATCCATTACCTATTGAAGAAACTCATGATCTTGATAACCCGACACAGGTAGTAAAGGTAAATTCTCTCTATATATTTGATGAAGGTGATATTCCTCACTATAAGTCTGCTAGGCAATGCTTTGATGAGTTTGATAATTTTATTGTCAAACAAGAAAATTGTAATGCTTACTTTGGTAGACAATTGAAATATGATTTCGATATGATTAAATCCTTGGGTGATTATATGGATAATATTAGAGGTGAACTTAAACTTGTTAGCAAACATGCTTCTTTGGTTACCACTCAAGTAGAACAAGTACTTAAAGCTAAAAAAGAATTGCTCGATGAAATGAATAGTAAGAAAAATGATTATGCTGTTAGAGTGGTTACTAGAACTGGTAGAATGACTCAGGAACCTTTGTATCCTGAAGGGCACCCTAAGAGAATTGAGCAAGATTCTCAGAGAAATAATATTGATGTACCTAGTTCTTCTAAAAGGAAGAAAAAGAAAAATGATAGGACTTTGCAAACTTCTAGTGAACCTATTGCTGAACCACCTGAGAATCCAAATGGTATCTCTACGTCTGATGCTGAAACACAATCTGGTAATGAACATGAACCTAGTGAAAATGTTAATGATGATGTTCATCATGATGCTCAACCTAGTAATGATAATGATGTAGAAGTTGAACCTGCTATTGATCTTGATAACCCACAATCAAAGAATCAATGTTATGATAAGAGAGACTTTGTTGCTAGGAAACATGGTAAAGAAAGAGAACCTTGGGTTCAGAAACCCATGTCGTTTCCTCCCAAACCATCCAAGAAAAAGGATGATGAGGATTTTGAGCGCTTTGCTGAAATGATTAGACCTATCCTTTTGCGTATGCGATTAACTGATATGATCAAAATGAATCCTTATGCTAAGTATATGAAAGATATTGTTACAAATAAAAGAAAGATATGGGAAGCTGAAATTTCCACCATGCTTGCTAATTATACTTTTAAGGGTGGAATACCAAAGAAACTTGGAGATCCAGGAGTACCTACTATACCATGCTCCATTAAAAGAAACTATGTTAAAACTGCTTTATGTGATCTTGGAGCCGGTGTTAGTGTTATGCCTCTTTCTTTATATTGTAGACTTGACATGAATAAGTTGACACCTACTGAAATATCTTTGCAAATGGCTAATAAATCAACTGCTATACCTGTCGGTATTTGTGAGGATGTGCCTGTTGTGGTTGCAAACGTTACTATTTTAACGGACTTTGTTATTCTTGATATTTCCGAGGACGATAGTATGTCTATTATTCTTGGAAGACATTTTCTTAATACTGCAGGGGCTGTTATTGATTGCAACAAAGGCAATGTCACTTTTCATGTTAATGGTAATGAGCATACGGTACACTTTCCGAGGAAACAAGCTCAAGTTCATAGTATCAACTCTATTGGAAAAATTCCATCGATTATATTTGGAGGTTTTGAATTTCCTCTTCCTACTGTCAAGAAGAAATATGATATACTTATTATTGGGGATGTGCATATCCCCGTTGAGGTAACATAGTGGTTATCCGAAATTTCTCCGGTTCCATGTTAATCGGAATGAGTTTGTTAACAAGACCTAATCAACCTTGTTTGTGGATTCTTTTTGATGAGCACGAGATGGATGAAACTAGAAGGCAGAACCTTCTGTACCCTCTTTATACTTTCTGTTATTTAGTTGAAATAAAGTAAAAATAGTATTTTTCTATCTGTTTCCTGACTTATCCGTGCAATATAAAAATATCCCGAAAATAAAAGTCCTCCAAATGCCATGCCAATTTAATATGATTTTTTCGGGAATATTTGAGGATTTATGGTACTGAAATCACCGCGGGGGAGCTGCCACCTGGCCATGAGGGTGGAGGGCACGCCCTACCCCCCAGGGCGCACCCCCTGCCTCGTGGGCCCATGGTGGCCCTCCTCCACTTATTCCTACACCTATCCTCTTCTTATTCCTCCCACAAACACAAATAACCAGCTCAAGCACGAGTTCTAGCTCACCTTGCTGTGATTTTCGATCACCTTACTCAAAGCACCTCTCGCAAAACTGCTTGGGAAGATTGTTCCTTGGTAGGTGACTCCTCCATTGGTCCAATTAGTTTTTGTTCTAGTGCTTTATTCTTTGCAAATTTGTGTTGCATAGGTGACCATGTTCTTGAGCTTGCATGTCAAATTTATATGGTTCCAAGTAGTTCTAATGCTTGATATAGGCTCTAAGCGCTTGTAGGAGTAGTTGCTATCAATTTTGTTCAGCTTTGTTCACTTTTGTTTGAAGTTACTAAAGATTTCAGAATTTTTCAGAGAAAAACAATATGCTTAGGAAGATGTTCCAAGGTGGTTCTTCAAGGAAGCAAGGCCCTAGGCTTGCAGTGCGTGATGCTGATGAGGAGCCCCCAAGGGACGCTCCCGTGAGGCCCTGTGAATGGCCTTCGGAAAATTTTATGGATCGAGCGGGAATCAAAGAAGAATTTAACGCATATTTGCGTAACGCCGATCTTGTGGACTTTGAGGCAGACAAATGCCCACAGTATCATGATCTCACTAGTTCATTTGTGAGGAGGTTTGAGTTTTCATCTTCGCGTAATTCTCCTTCAGTCATGTTTGATCTTTATGATTAATCTTATACCATGGACTTAGAGGATTTTACTTTTGCTTGCAAACTTCCATGATGGGGTAGTACTATTGATCCCCGTAAATCTGAATTTAGAAACTTTCTTGCTAGTATAACTGTAGGGGAATCTAGAGATATAACGCAAGCTACCATAGGGAGCATTCACTTTCCTGCTATACATTATTTTGCTCTCCTCATAGGTAGGTGCGTAAATGCTAAGGATGAAGCATGTCACATGTGTGTCCCTGACCTTAGCATTCTCAGGAGTGCTGTGTTAGGAGACCAATCTTATCATATGGGAGCCATTGTAGCACGTAGGTTGCATCATAATAGATATAATGGAGATTTCTTTGGAGGAATTTATGCAACCCGCTTAGCTAAGTTTCTTGAGGTGGACGTTCGTGAGGGTGATATGGAGTTTCCCCCTACTTATTTAGATTTTGATTCTATGGTCTCCCACCAGTTTGTCGAGAGGACTGAATCACCTCTCCAGTATCGACTAATCTTTGACAAACGGCACGTTGTCCGTATTACTCTCCCTGCTCCTGCCTTCTTTGATTCTTAGACAAAAGGAAGATATACCATCACCAGAGAGGAGGCAGATGAGTACGAGCGGAGGACGGAGGCAGCCCGACGCCATGCTGCAGCTCAGGAGGCGATAGCCGCTGCATTGCAGTACGACCCCAGCTACACCTACGGGTATCAACCAGGCTATCCCTGGCAATAAACCAACTTAGGCCAAAAGCCTAAGCTTGGGGGAGTACGTATTTCTCACCGACATTACATTTATATTTACACACACTCATTGCCAGATGTCGGTGCTCATACTCTTTCACTGTATTTGCCATACTAGTTTATTTTCTTTTTCCTGCTTTCTTCTTGTGTGTTTGTTAAACCTTAAGAAAAACCAAAAAAAAAATAGTAGTAGCTTACTTTTCCTGCTGTAGTAGTAATAATTAAAAAGAAAAACCAAAAAATATTTCCCGTTCTTCTTTTGCTTGTTGGGAGCTTTCCCGTGTAAATAGTTTTTATTTCTTTTCTTTTCTTTGGGGTCGATAGGAGAAGACCATGATTAAATTGTTGAAGTGGCTCTTATATGCATTATTGTTGATTTAACCCAGAGCCCATATTGCTTTGTCTTCTCCTGTTTATTGAATGCTCGTAGATTCCAGCTTAGTCCAATGCACGTGCACTCTTTTTATTATTCACATCGTTTGGTCGTGCAAGTGAAAGGCAATTATGATGATATATGATGGATTGACTAAGATGAGAAAAGCTGGTATGAACTCGGCCTCTTTTGTTTATGTAAATATGATGAGTTCATCGTTCTTGATTCAGCTTATTATGAATAAACATGTTTGTAATGACAATTAGAGATCATAGTTGCTTGCGCCATGCTTGATTAGCTATGAGTTATAATGGTTTACCTTACGTGCCAACATGCTATTGAAATGGTTATGATGTGGTATAGTGGGATGGTATCCTCCTTTGAATGATTTAAGTGACTTGACTTGGCACATGTTCACGCATGTAGTTGAAACAAATCAACATAGCCTTCACGATATTTATGTTCATGGTGGATTATATCCTACTCATGCTTGCATCCAATGTTTATTAATTTTAATGCATGTTCATGGCTGTTGTCGCTCTCTAGTTGGTCGCTTCCAGTCTTTTGCTAGCCTTCACTTGTACTAAGCGGGAATACTGCTTGTGCATCCAATCCCTTAAACCCCAAAGTTATTCCATATGAGTCCACTATACCTTCCTATATGCGGTATCTACCTGCCGTTCCAAGTAAATTTGTATGTGCCAAACTCTAAACCTTCAAATAAACATTATGTTTTGTATGCTCGAATAGCTCATGTATCAACTAGGGCTGCCCTTATCTTCCATGTTAGGCGGGTTATTCTCAAGAGGAGTGGACTCCCTCCTCACTCACGAGAAAATGGCTGGTCACCGGGATGCCCAGTCCCATGCTTTATGCAAACTAAATCAAAATTAATTGCAAACAAAACTCCCCCTGGGACATGATGTTAGTTGGAGGCACTCGTTGTTTCGAGCAAGCCATGGATTGATGCTTCTTGGTGGAGGGGGGGTATAAACTTTACCATTCTGTTTGAGAACCGCCTATAATGTGTGTGGCATGGAAGATATTGCCATCTCTTAGTTGGTATGTTGACAATGAAAGTATAACGCTCAAAATATTATTTATCTCTATTTCAAAACCGAGCTCTGGCACCTCTACAAATCCCAGCTTCCCTCTGCGAAGGGTCTATCTATTTACTTTTATGTTGAGTCATCACCCTCTTATTAAAAAGCACTAGCTAGAGAGCACAGCTGTCATTTGCAACCATTACTGTTAATTTATATTGGGTATGATTATGACTAGATCTCTTTTACCATGAATTACAATGTCTAGTCAGTCCTTGATCTTTAAAGTTGTTCTGCATTTATGTTTTGCGGTCTCAGAAAGGGCTAGCGAGATACCATCCTATTATATTATATTATGATTGTTTTGAGAAAGTGTTGTCATCCGAGATTTATTATTATCGCTCGCTAGTTGATTATGCTATTGATATGAGTAAACATGAGACCTAAGAATTATTGCAAATGTGGTTAGTTATGATATTTGCTGAAAACTTGAATGATGGCTTGACATATTTACAACAACAAGAGCAAATAGAGTTTGTAAAAGTTTTTCTTTATCACTTTCAGTTTGTCAACTCAATTGCTTGAGGACAAGCAAAGGTTTAAGCTTGGGGGAGTTGATATGTCTCCATCGTATCTACTTTTCCAAACACTTTTGCCATTGTTTTGGACTCGAACTTGTATGATTTGAATGGAACTAACCCGGACTGACGCTGTTTTCAGCAGAATTGCCATGATGTTGTTTTATGTGCAGAAAACAAAAGTTCTCGGAATGACATGAAACTCCACGGAACGTCAAGTTAAAAATTATAAAAAATCCTTGCCAAAGATGAAGACCAGGCGGCCCACACCCTGTCCACAAGGGTGGGGCGCCCCTAGGGCGCGCCTCTAACTCGTGGGCCCTGGAGCTCCTCGGCGCCAACTCCAACTCTATATATTTTCTTTCGGGAGAAAAAATAAAGGAGAAGAAATCATCGCGTTTTACTGATGCGGACGCGCAAGAAAGCCCTAAAACCTCTCGGGAGGGCTGATCTGGAGTCCATTCGGGCCCGGAGAGGGGATTCGTCACCGTCGTCATCATCAACCATCCTCCATCACCAATTTCATGATGCTCACCGCCCGTGCGTGAGTAATTCCATCGTGAGGCTTGCTGGACGGTGATGGGTTGGATGAGATCTATCATGTAATCAAGTTAGTTTTGTGAGGGTTTGATCCCTAGTATCCACTATGTTCGAGATTGATGTTGCTATGACTTTGCTATGCTTAATGCTTGTCATTAGGGCCCGAAAGTGCCATGATTTCAGATCTGAACCTATTATGTTTTCATGAATATATGTGAGTTCTTGATCCTATCTTGCAAGTCTATAGTCACCTACTATGTGTTATGATCCGCAACCCGAAGTGACAATAATCGGGACCACTCCCGGTGATGACCATAGTTTGAGGAGTTCATGTATTCACTATGTGCTAATGCTTTGTTCTGGTTCTCTATTAAAAGCAGGCCTTAATATCCCTTAGTTTCCATTAGGACCCCGCATCCACGGAAGGGTAGGACAAAAGATGTCATGCAAGTTCTTTTCCATAAGCATGTATGACTATATTCAGAATACATGCCTACATTATATTGATGAATTGGAGCTAGTTCTGTGTCACCCTATTTTATGACCGTTACATGATGAACCGCATCCGGCATAATTATCCATCACCGATCCAATGCCTACGAGCTTTCCATATACTGGTTTACGCTTATTTACTTTCCCGTTGCTATTGTTACAATCATTACAAAACACCCCAAAATATTAGTTTTGCTTTCTTTACTTTTGTTACCATTACCACCACTATCATATTAGCTTGCTACTAAACTCTTTGCTGCAGATATTAAGTTTCCAGGTGTGGTTGTGTGGGGACCCCGACTCATAAGTCGTGATCACCGAATGCATGTGTACAGTGATCCCAGATATCAATGCTCACTGAACACACAGAAGCTGAATAACAAGAGTCTTACATCCATACATACCGTTTTACACAAGTAGGACCATTATGGTCAAGTCTTGAGTATATCATCGCAATGGAATCTTCGTCGATAACTTGGACCCATGCCATCTGCCTTAACCCTACATGCATTACGACCGGAAAGCATCCTAGCTCGCACGATCGTCACCAAAGAACTCTTCAGTATATCTTGTCTTTCATGCCTGGCCAATAAAATAACCAGTGGCAAGCCAATGAGTACTTTGAATGTACTCGCAAGGAACCCAAGAGTGATAACCAAATAATTATGCAAGGCTCTGCTGCTGAATTGGCATTTTTATGAAAGCTAGTTTTTCTCATGCAAGTATGATCAACATTTATAAAAGACATGAATGTGTATGCGCAACAAGTATCGAGGAGGTTACGAGACATCAACATCGAGAAAGAGTTATAAACAACTCATGCTCAAGCTCATCGTGACTCCTCACGAGTCACATCATCAATATCACCAAACCGTGTTGTTTGTCAGAAACATATGGACATAGTCTAAGCAGCACCACCCAACTGTCCTTGACCATGGACGCGGTGATCTGAATAGTTTGACACTCTGCAGAGGTTGCACACTTTACCCACAAGATCTGGGAAGCTTTCGTGTCATCCACGACCCGCGGTACCTTAAGTACCCGGGGTAAGCAACCGATCACCACCTTTCCCTAGTCGTGACCAACATAGAGTCCACTCGATTGGTGACAGCCCCCGTGCCAAACATTTTCACAATTTAATTTGGTGGAGCCACGCTCCCATATTCATCACATCTCACATGCACGGGGGTACCAACGGTGTTTCCTGTGCCCTGTGAAAACAGTCATGGCCGCCTATCCAAGCACGACCCCGTCCCGAGAGTGACCATGTCACTCCCGTCACTAGTAATGTGGGCATCCATGCTAGCACGAACTAGGTAGTCAATAATGCCCCGTCCCATAAGGGGTAGTGTGGTTGTACATGTTTGGTTGGGACGGTAGACAATCTTAAATTTAATCCGTGTCTGTAAACAACACTTTCATCAAGCCTCGGTGCACTACCTCTCCACCAAGTAGTGACCTAGTTCATCATTATCTCCCAGGGGCATTAGTGGCACCTTTGGGCTATTTGCAAGCATGTCAAACCACACTTGTTTCTTTCCATGCATAACTCCGACCCATTTTGCTCAGCCAACAACTATAGCATATTTCTACAACCCACCAACACAACTCTAAACAAGGATAGACTCATGAATAATGCAAGCATCAACAGGGCATGCAACGGAGGCAAACCTAGCAAGGTTGACATTCAAGATATCATGCATTCAACAATCACGGAAAGAAATGCTACTATGATAAAAAGGGTTCATCATGGTCAAAGGGTTGCTTGCCTGGTTCATCAGAGTCTTGAAATCTTCTGGTCCTTCTCCAAATACTCCGTCTACTTCGTCAACTAACGCCGGAAACAATCACAATAAGCAACACAACAAGGCAGGAAAAAAATAAAAGTGCTCTAAAAATATGAAGTTGACTTCTCTAGGACTTCTATGGTTATATGAAAAATAACCAGAGTGGTTTCATTGGAATTGGATCAGTGATTATTTCTGAACATTTCAATACGATGGAAACAATGGATTTAATGGATCTGCAAGTTTCCTACAGAATACCTTTTTATAAAAAATGAGTAAAAGTACCCATTAAATAAGGCATGATTTTAGAAACATCTAGAAATTGGTTTCACTGGATTTGGAGTTGAAATGAATATGATATGGATTTTTGAAGTGGACTTATGTGGATGAATGACCTATTTATTGCATCCAGTGAAAACCATGCATAGTAAAAATGTTCACTATGCCTCACTAATTAGATCTGGATTTATGGAGTCTCTAGAAATTTGAATCATCAAATTTGGACAAGAAATGAATTAACTATGGATTTTAGAAGCTCACTTGAAAAGAAAAAGAAAAAGATTTTGGTTATTCCTAAACTGTGCCCACGGCGCAGCTTAGCACTGCAGCTCACTGGGCCGGCCCAGCGGCTCGGCTGCGCGGGCAAAGGAGGTGACATCGAAGGCGCCTTCGCGGAGTACGCCTCCACTTAAATGGACGGGCCCGCCTACTGGGTCACTAACGCGTGGGCCCCAGGGGCAGGTCGTCTTCCACCTTCCGCGCGCGCTCTGGCCGTAGGAAGGAGCGGCTCCCGCTGGCGATTGCCGGGGCTATAGGGCATCTCCGGCGACGCCCCGCCCACCGGCGTGCTCAAGAGACCACGCCGCACCCATCCATGTGTTGCACGCATGCCGAGGATGGCTGTAGTGGCGATGGCTTGGGTGGTGGCGGAGGGCCATCGGTCATCTTTGGCCTTGAGCGCCTGGCCTTCCCGGGGGCGAATGGAGGAGATGGAGGGTCGTGCGGTGATGGTGGAGGGCTCTAGTGCGGTCTAGAGGGGAGGAGGAGGAGTGGTGGGTGCGAATTTAGGCGGAGGCCGGCGGCATTGCTCCGGCCATGGAGATGCAAGGAGGGCACGAGGAGGGAAGTGGGTTGGTCCAGGGGGTGCACGGGAGGGAGAGAGAGCCAAAGGAGTAGAGAGGGGGCTCGGGGGTGGCCTTAAATAGCCGACCCGTGGCTCACCGTGGACGTGGCGCACTGGCGGCCGAGGCAACGGCTTGGGAGGCCAGGAGGGAGGGAGGGATGCCCACGGCGTTTGTGGGAGTCGAGTAGGGTGCGGGGAAGGGAGAGAGGGAGCGGGCGAGCTCGGGTGGAGCTCCTGAGCTCGCACGCAGCGCATTGGCGGGCTCGGGCGGCTCTGGGCACGCGTGGCATGGGCAAGACAGAGGGGGAAAGGAGGGGGGCAGCGCGGTGGCGTGTTGCGGACGTCGAGGCACCTCGACTGGCGCGTGGGGGAGGCTTGAGGTGGTCGGGGGATGCGGCGTCAATGGTCGGGAGCATGCTGACGTGCTCCAGAGCGCGTCTTTGGCTGGCATCCGCGGCTTTTCCGCACTTTCAAGGCGATCCACTTGTGTCTGTCGATGCAGGAGGAATAAACAAGAGGGGTGGAGGCTTTGGATGCTCTGGAACTTGCAGGGAGTGAGCGAGAGATGAGAAAGGGAGGGAAAGTGGCTGTCGAGAAGAAAAATGGGTCTCTGCCCCTTCATCATTGCCTCTCGGGCGGGAAGCACACGAGAGGTAGAGGGGGACTAGGAGGGTGATGGTAAAAGTAGAGTCCATGGAGATTAGTGGAAGAGGCCAAAAATGGGATTTTGGTAAAGTGGCAGAAGGTGTTTGATGCTGGTTTGGGTAATCAAATGGATTCCAAATGATATGAAGATTAACAGGATCAAGTGTCATATAGAAATGAGGTTGATTACCAAGTTGGAGCTCATTTGAAGAAAGTTGACAATGCAACTTTGGTAAACCCTAGAAATCAACAGAAATGGACTTTCCAGATTTAGCCCCTGCAAATCAATTCTCCTTGATGCACCACTTGGTGTAGTGTCATCATTTGAGGTTCTTAACATGTCCACAAAAGTTGAGATCAAAAGGAGAAAGTTGCCAATGTAGAGTTGTTCAAATTTGGTTCTGGACAGGAAGGGTTTTGGGGCTCTTTGATCAAGTTAACTTGTTCTCCAACTTGTGCCATTTGTTCTAGATTAATGATTAGACCATTTTAGCATGTTCACAAGGTTTGAGAACATTTGGACATGTTTGGCAATGTAAAGTTGCTCAAACTTCAAAATGGACAGAAATGGTTTTGAGGGGATTTCATGGGGTTATACTATTCTCCATGACATGATACTTGTCAATATCATCAAACATGTCACATGTGACATGCTAGAATTTTCTTGGAATTTTTGGAGAATATTTCCTTTGTAAATATTTCAAAAGCTTGAAATATCCAGAAAGGGTTTTTGAGGGATTCGACCAATATTTTGAACATGACCATGTGTTGAAACTCTTATATATGGAAAATATATGTCTATTGAGTCTCCCTAATGGTTCCCAAATATTTTTAAAGCTTTAAAATAATTTTAACCTATTAAAGTCCATTTCTGTCCTAAAGAAAAAGCCTTTGAATAAAATGGTAAAATAACTTTTAAAATTATATTTTTGTGGTTTCTAGGTGTCCTATATCTGATAGGAGTCAAATATATTTTTGGAAAGATTTTTACTTCCCTTAATTAAGTACTTGCAGTGCAAATCTCAATTCAGGAGTTTTTGGAAAACTAATTTTTGAAAATACTATTTGGCCAAATTATTTTTGTAAGAAATTATTTTTTGTCCTACACACATGGCATGATCATTGGGCAAGGTTTTTGGATCAAGGAGAAGGAGTATAAGAGTTGGAGGATTCATTTGATTTTTAGAGCACTTGCAACCAACACAAAGAAATCAAATCAAGCAAAGGCCAAAACACTCAAAAGTTTTTGTCAAACCATATTTTATCATGATTTATCATCTTAAGTGTTGTGCCATGAAAATCAGGGTGTGACAGACCTACCCCCTTACAAGAATCTCGTCCCCGAGATTCCCAAACTAGGCGCGGAAAGGAGTATCGAGACTTGGATTTGGGGTAGTCTTCAAGTCATCATGTTTCTTCTGCTTCCGTGTAGTGCTCCATTGAGCTTGAAGTGCTTGATGGTGTGGCTTCCTGTATGATGCTCTTCTTGATCCAGATTGCTAATGGGTAGCTCGTGGTAGGGTAGATTGGGCTAGGGGTCGATGGCTCGGTGGTCAATGTCATTGTAGAGACCGGGCTAGTTAGGAAGTTGGAAATGTTTTCGGAGTGGTGTCATCTGGAAAAACGTTGTGCACAATGGGTGAGTCAGGTGGTAACTCTAGCCGGTAGCCGTCTATTTCTCTTCTTGCAGTGATCTTGGAGAGGGTTGTTAAACCTTAGAGTGATCTCGAAGAGGCCGATAAATCTTGGTGTGAGCTTCCTTGTCATGGAAATGTTTGGTGCCTTTGAGAGGTGTGGTTTGCAGATACACCTAGTCTTCATTGAGGAAGTTCACTCCTTGACGGCGGTGGTTGATATAGTTCTTCCTCCTTGTCATGACGGTCTTCAGATGTTCCTTAACTAGCTGAGCGGTTCTTCTTCCTTCTTCGGGTAGACAAGCATGTCATCAAGTAACGATGACGACCAGCCTGTTCGAGTACTTCGTGAAGAGTTGCCCACAGGGTACATAGGGTATAGGTTGGGGTATCGGTGGTGGTCACGGTTGAGTATTGGTAGGGTCTTCTCGACCTAGAGTCAAGGCCCAAGGTCATGATCCAACCATGATGTGGCTTGGTAAGGCGTAAGGGTTTCAAGGATTCTGGTGTGCGAGTGAATGTTTGTCATCCCATCCTTGAGCACAGTTCCTAAGATGCCAATTGTTCTATCTAGTCCTCCAAACAGTTCACCTTATACCTCCGAAAGTACCAACTCGTGTAGGTCAGCTCCAATCATTACTCATGCTATTATTATTTCTCATGACTCTCGAGAGGAGGCGTAACAAAATCATATATGTCTACAATCCCCAAACTCATATGTATGTCTACCCCTAAAAATCCATGGGTAGAATATACAAGCTGCTAAGCTTGAACGTGGCAATCCAAGTGCTCAACCTATTCTTCCAAGGTCTAAGATAAAGCATTTCTATCCTAAGGAAACACGTCGTAAGCCACTCCAAGATCTTGTTTCCTTCCTATGAATCAACTCTAACAGCCCATTAATTTCCATCAATCACTACATAATCCATTTAATTCTACAAATCCAATGGTGTTCCACATGATCTCCTAAGGATCCTATAATCCCCAAACACTTGAAAGGGCTACCTTGCTATAGTCAGTCCATCAATTTCCATTATCGTGGTCATGTAAACTCCAACCTCAAGCTTATATAGATCCCTAAATCAACCCCGACAATTAATCCAATCTCTTAGTTTATTGTCCACCGAGAAACATGGTATCATGATCAAGATCATCAGTCTAAATCCAATTTACTCCGAACCATGTAAAATTACTCTGCATCAATACTCCACTAGGATCACCTATTTAAATCCAAATCTTGTGTCCAACGAGAATTCCCACACTTTCCCCTATGTCATAGTCGTAATATCAACTATCTCCTATCAATATCCCCTGGCTAAGTCAAATCCTTATACTTCCAAGAATTTGAGCTTGCGAACATAATTGTCCTATTAAATCCAATTTACTCAGGGGTAATGAAAGCTATGCTACTCTATAATCATGATCCCACCAAGTTCATCTACCAACATGAAAACCTCATAATCCACCAAATAGTCTTGGATGATTCCTCAAGTCATTTATATAAACTCATCCGTGTCATTTTTCCTCTATTCCTATATCCTCAAATTGGTCTTCCCTATGGCATCATCAGTTCCGGTGCTATATTAGGATGATAAGGTGCTCATTCCCTACGTCCACTAGTTCCATAGTGAACCCAATGTTGAGCGAGGTTACGGAGGCTTAACTAGTTCTCTTGCAAGTCTGTGGGTTAAGCAGATGGTTAAGGATTTGAGCTGGGGTGCTTTGTGAAGTCTCAAAGGGTATAGGAATGGGTTTCTAGCCTGGAGGGTTAAACATAACTCTACGGGGTTGCACTTGTTCGTGGAGGTTGTAGCAGGAGTCTTCATTGCTAGTTGGTTGCCGAGGCAGAATCCTTGGTGCATCTTGTCTTGCTGGTCTTCAGTTGATGAGAGAGATGAGAAGGGGAAAGTAGCATAGAGGAGGGGAATTCCTAAAGGGGGTTCTATAGTGCAAGTGCAAACAACAAGTGTCGAAAGGGTCAAACACAAGCATTAAGATAAGGGAGGTGATATAGTCACGTACTTGTTGCCTAGGGCAGAAAGGGTGATCGATATCAAAACACAAACAAATACAAACAAGCAACACACAATCATGGTTCTATTCGAACCATCATACGGACTCGATTGCGCAAGATAGGGGTACACGACTCATCCTACCCTAGGGGTTCTCGGATTACGTAGTCGCGCCTTGTGCCTCGTGCGATCTTCCGTGTTTTCCTCGGTGTTGCTACGTCTCTTGTAGTTGTTCGATGAAACGATCCTGGTTGAGCTTGAAGAGTCTTCAACAACTCTCACTTTGTCGGAGTGATGGGGTGAAGGTGGCTCCTTGTAGCTGGCATTGACTTGTCTTCTTAATCATGACGATCTCTTTTGCCTTCTAAGGCGTCGAGTGTACCAGGTAGGCAATCCTTTATGTAATGACACGAACAAGGCATAGTAGAGGTCCAATCTGTCGGACACACTGTTGCCAGCATCGTCACCGAGAGCGGGGGATGAAGAGAACCGTTTTCCTGCTCACTATAGTGAGGCGGACCAAATGGCTAGGTTCTCATCCACCGGTGGTTGCCGATGCAACAATAATAAGGACAGGGTTGCTCTACTAGCGATGTATACCATGACCTTGCATATCCTATGCCCTGGTCATCATAGGCCAAGGTTGCATAATCCTGGGGCAACTTCAAAGGTGTCACCATCCTCTGGGTCTTCATGTCCTCATTCCTTGAGGGTGTACCTTACATTGGCATCGTCTTCTTTGTGGTGTTGCCAATCTTGTGTTCAGAAGAGGTGGGTGAGTGTCTGGCAAGGCGTCTTCCTTCTAGATTATCCACGAGGATTACAAGGAATCCCATGGTCAGGGGCATAAGGATTCTAGCGACCATTTAAAAAATTTGAAGGGGAAGAGGAAGTATAGATAGTTTTGAAAATTAGTAATAGTTTTGAAAATAGCTTTACCTAACTAACGACCATGCTAACTAAGGCTTCCTATAGTCAGGATGGCTCTGATACCAGCTCTGTGGGACCCCGACTCATAAGTCGTGATCACTGAATGCACGTGTACAGTGATCCCAGAGATCAATGCTCACTAAACACACAGAAGCTGAATAACAAGAGTCTTACATCCATACATACCGTTTTACACAAGTAGGACCATTATGGTCAAGTCTTGAGTATATCGTCGAGCCGAATCTTCGTCGATAACTTGGACCCATGCCATCCGCCTTAACCCTACGGGCATTACATTTGGGAAAGCATCCTAGCTCGCATACGATCGTCACCAAAGAACTCTTCAGTATATCTTGTCTTTCATGCCTGGCCAATAAAATAACCAGTGGCAAGCCAATGAGTACTTTGAATGTACTTGCAAGCAACCCAAGAGTGATAACCAAATAATTATGCAAGGCTCTGCTGCTGAATTGGCATTTTTATGAAAGCTAGTTTTTCTCATGCAAGTATGATCAACATTTACAAAAGACATGAATGTATGCGCAACAAGTATCGAGGAGGTTCTGAGACATCAACATCGAGAAAGAGTTATAAACAACTCATGCTCAAGCTCATCATGACTCCCTCACGAGTCGCATCATCAATATCACCAAACTGTGTTGTTTGTCAGAAACATATGGACATAGTCTAAGCAACACCATCCAACTGTCCTTGACCGTAGACAAGGCTATTCGAATAGTTTGACACTCTGCAGAGGTTGCACACTTTACCCACAAGATCCGGGAAGCTTTCGTGTCATCCATGACCCGCGGTACCTTATGTACCCGGGGTAAGCACCCGATCACTACCTTTCCCTAGTCGTGACCAACATAGAGCCCACTCGATTGGTAACAGCCCCCGTGCCAAACATTTTCACAATTTAATTTGGTGGAGCCACGCTCCCATATTCACCACATCTCACATGCACGGGGGTACCAACGGTGTGTCCGGTGCCCTGTGAAAACAGTCATGGCCGCCTATCCAAGTACGATACCGTCCCGAGAGTGACCATGTCACTCCCGTCACTATTTATGCGGGCATCCATGCTAGCACGAACTAGGTAGCCCATAATGCCCCGTCCCATAAGGGGTAGTGTGGTTGTACATGTTTGGTTGGGACGGTAGACAATCTTAAATCTAATCCGTCTCTGTAAACAACACTTTCATCAAGCCTCGATGCACTACCTCTCCACCAAGTAGTGACCTAGTTCATCATCATCTCCTACGGGCATTAGTGGCACCCACTGGGCTATTTGCAAGCATGTCAAACCGCACTTGTTTCTTTCCATGCATAACTCCGACCCATTTTGCTCAGACAACAACTATAGCATATTTCTACAACCCACCAACACAATTCTAAACAAGGATAGAGTCATGAATAATGCAAGTATCAACGGGGCATGCAACGGAGGCAAACCTAGCAAGGTTGACATTCAAGATATCATGCATTCAACAATCACGGAAAGAAATGCTACTATGATAAAAAGGGTTCATCATGGTCAAAGGGCTGCTTGCCTGGTTCATCAGAGTCTTGAAATCTTCTGGTCCTTCTCCAAATACTCCGTCTACTTCGTCAACTAACGCCGGAAACAATCACAATAAGCAACACAACAAGGCAGGAAAAAACAAAAGTGCTCTAAAAATATGAAGTTGACTTTTCTAGGACTTCTCTGGTTATATGAAAAATAACCAGAGTGGTTTCATTGGAATTGGATCAGTGATTATTTCTGAACATTTCAATACGATGGAAACAAGGGATTTAATGGATCTGCAAGTTTCCTACAGAATACCTTTTTATAAAAATGAGTAAAAGTACCCATTAAATAAGGCATTATTTTAGAAACATTTAGAAATTGGTTTCACTGGATTTGGAGTTGAAATGAATATGATATGGATTTTTGAAGTGGACTTATGTGGATGAATGACCTATTTATTGCATCCACTGAAAACCATGGATTGTAAAAAAATTCACTATGCCTCACTAATTAGATCTGGATTTATGGAGTCTCTAGAAATTTGAATCATCAAATTTGGACAAGAAATGAATTAACTATGGAATTTAGAAGCTCACTGGAAAAGAAAAAGAAAAAGATTTTGGTTATACCTAAACTGTGCCCATGGCGCAGCTTAGCACCGCAGCTCACTGGGCCGGCCCAGCGGCTCGGCTGCGCGGGCAGAGGAGGTGACGTCGAAGGCGCCTTCGCGGAGTACGCCTCCACTTAAACGGACGGGCCCGCCTGCTGGGTCACTGACGCGTGGGCCCCAGCGGCAGGTCGTCTTCCACCTCCCGCGCGCGCTCTGGCCGCGGGAAGGAGCGGCTCCCGCCGGTGATTGCCAGGGCTACAAGGCATCTCCGGCGACGCCCCGCACACCGGCGTGCTCAGGAGACCACGCCGCACCCATCCATGTGCTGCATGCATGCCGAGGATGGTTGTAGTGGCGATGGCTTGGGTGGTGGCGGAGGGCCATCGGTCATCTTTGGCCGTGAGCGCCTGGCCTTCCCGGGGGCGAATGGAGGAGATGGAGGGCCTTGCGGTGATGGTGGAGGGCTCTAGTGCGGTCTAGAGGGGAGGAGGAGGAGTCTTTGGGTGCGACTTTAGGCGGGCCGGCGGCATTGCTCCGGCCATGGAGATGCAAGGAGGGCACGAGGAGGGAAGTGGGTTGGTCCAGGGGGTGCACGGGAGGGAGAGAGAGCCAAAGGAGTAGAGAGGGGGCTCGGGGGTGGCCTTAAATAGCCGACCCGTGGCTCACCGTGGACGTGGCGCACGGGCGGCCGCGGCAACGGCTTGGGAGGCCAGGAGGGAGGGAGAGGGGATGTCTACGGCATTTGTGGGAGTCGAGTAGGGCGCCAGGAGGGGAGAGAGGGAGCGGGGCGAGCTCCGGGTGGAGCCACGAGCTCGCACGCGCATTGGCGGGCTCGGGCGGCTCTAGGCACGCGCGGCATGGGCAAGACAGAGGGGGAAAGGAGGGGCCCAGTGCGGTGGCGTGTTGCGGACGTCGAGGCACCTCGACAGGCGCGAGGGGGAGGCTTGAGGTGGTCGGGGGATGCGGCGTCAACGGTCTGGAGCATGCTGACGTGCTCCAGAGCGTGCCTTTGGCCAGCATCCGCGGCTTTTCCACGCGCACTCGCGCGTCCACTTGTGTCTTGCGTATGCAGGAGGAATAAACAAGATCGGTGGAGGCTTTGGATGCTCTGGAACTTGCCAGGAGTGAGAGAGAGATGAGAAAGGGAGGGGAAAGTGGCTGTCCAAAGAAGAAAATGGTTCTCTGCCCCCCTTCATCATTGCCTCTCGGGCAGGGAAGCACACGAGAGGTAGAGGGGGACTAGGAGGGGTGATGGTAAAAAGTAGAGTCCATGGAGATTAGTGGAAGAGACCAAAAATGGGATTTTGGTAAAGTGGCAGAAGGTGTTTGATGCTGGTTTGGGCAATCAAATGGATTCCAAATGATATGAAGATTAACAGGATCAAATGTCATATAGAAATGAGGTTGATCACCAAGTTGGAGCTCATTTGAAGAAAGTTGTGAATGCAACTTTGGTAAACCCTAGAAATCAACAGAAATGGACTTTCCCAGATTTAGCCCTGCAAATCTATTCTCCTTGATGCACCACTTGGTGTAGTGTCATCATTTGAGGTTACGAACATGTCCACAAAAGTTGAGATCAAAAGGAGAAAGTTGCCAATGTAGAGTTGTTCAAATTTGGTTACGACAGAAGGGTTTTGGGGCTCTTTGATCAAGTTAACTTGTTCTCCAACTTGTGCCATTTGGTCTAGATGAATGATTAGACCATTTGAGCATGTTCACAAGGTTTGAGAACATTTGGACATGTTTCGCAATGTAAAGTTGCTCAAACTTCAAAATGGACAGAAATGGTTTTGAGGGGATTTCATGGGGTTATACTATTCTCCATGACATGATACTTGTCAAGATCATCAAACATGTCACATGTGACAAGCTAGAATTTTCTTGGAATTTTTGGAGAATATTTCCTTTGTAAATATTTCAAAAGCTTGAAATATCCAGAAAGGGTTTTTGAGTGATTTGACCAATATTTTGAACATGACCATGTGTTTAAACTCTTATATATGGAAAATATATGTCCATTGAGTCTCCCTAATGTTTCCCAAATATTTTTAAAGCTTTAAAATAATTTTAACCTATTAAAGTTGATTTCTGGCCTAAAGAAAAAGCCTTTGAATAAAATGGTAAAGTAAATTTTAAAATTATATTTTTGTGGTTTCTAGGTGTCCTATATCTAATAGGAGTCAAATTTATTTTTGGAAATATTTTTACTGCCCTTAATTAAGTACTTCCAGTGCAAATCTCAATTCAGGAGTTTTTGGAAAACTAATTTTTGAAAATACTATTTGGCCAAATTATTTTTGTAAGAAATTATTTTTATGTCCTACACACATGGCATGATCATTGGGCAAGGTTTTTGGATCAATGAGAAGGAGTATAAGAGTTGGAGGATTTATTTGATTTTTAGAGCACTTGCAACCAACACAAAGAAATCAAATCAAGCAAAGGCCAAAACACTCAAAAGTTTTTGTCAAACCATATTTTATCATGATTTATCATCTTAAGTGTTGTGCCATGAAAATCAGGGTTTGACAGGTTGAATTGACAACTCAGCTGCTAATACTTGAGAATATTCTTTGGCTCCCCTTGTGTCGAATCAATAAATTTGGGTTGAATACTCTACCCTCGAAAGCTGTTGCGATCACCTAAACTTGTGGGTTATCAGGTGTTGTCAAGCGTGCACTGGAATCCTCTGCTATGAACACCGTGACAAGAGGTGACAATTACAGGTCGGCCGGCCCCCATTTATTACAGCGGCCATTTACCCTTGTGTCTCTTCAACCTTTCGATCGCGCCCCACCATTGCAAGAAGAACACCCACCACGAGAAATTCTTAGAGGGTATCCTGCGCGGCTCCAATGGCGCTACGAGCGGCTGCCGACGATGAGCAGCAGTTCACCATGCGTGCCGTGGAGGACACCCACAGAAGGTTCACGGACCCCTCAGTGGTGTACACCAACGACCCGGTCTGGGTGGAGCACTCCATTCACATCATGGAGCTATTGCTTTCCGAGGAGAAGTACAAGGTGGTCGGGTTCGACCTCGAGTACACCCGCGCTCGTGCCGGGTCTCATCCCAAGGTCGCTATCGCCCAGATGTGCATGCGCCACCACGTCCTCGTCTACCACTACTGCCTGGCCACAAGGCCTTGAGAGTGTTTCGCCAGATTTGTCAACAGTCCCCACTACATGTTTGCTACGGTGGACATCACCAACGATATAAAGCGCTCGAGAATTCGGGCATCGCCTGCCAAAATCTTGTCGACATCCACGGCCAATAGAAGATCTGGGGCAGCAAGGAGCATGAGAAGGACTCACTGGTTCACCTCGCCGAGGCCATCATCAACCCCTACTATAGAGACATGAAGGATTCATGCAACAAGGACAAGCGTGCCTAGCACTCGGCCTGGATGGAAAAACTCGACAAAGCTCACATAGTGTATGCGGCCAAGGAGGCGTACACGAGCTACGACATGTACAAGTGGATCATTGACATGAGGAAGTGCCTCCTTCCCCGAAACAGCCAGGGATCCAGCCGGAAGCAGAGCAATGGCAAGCGTCGTCGCAACAATAAGTAGATGATTAGATCCTCGTTTCTCCTAGTTTAATATGCATGTAATTTCTTACTTTGGTGTGTGGAAATGTTATGTGTGTAGTCACTTGTGTACTTGTATGATTAATTTGGTTATGCAATGCTGTCTTTTTAAGTATATATGCTGATGCTCTGTAGACATAGCGTAGATGTTGTGCAGACAAAGAAAATCACATCACACACGGACTAACCAATGGAACCCGTCGGTGATGTTTTCATCAATCACTCACAATTGTATATCAGCAATCGTTTGCTCACAACCCACACAGCTTGTTAGCAGCAATCGTCTGTGTTGTTATCGGTCTTCGCACATGTTTTCGATTACATACCTGTTTGTCGCGTATCACACGCATCTTGTTAAGTTGAACCGTTTCTGTTCTCTTGTCTCAACGCAAATAGTTCATCCGAGTGAACCGCATGCCGTATATCGCACACACCTTGATCTGGCTGACCGTTTCTTTTGTGTTGCCTAATCACAAACAGTTCATCCGAGTGAACCGTATGATGTATATCGCACACACCTTCATCTGGCTGCCTGTTTCTTTTGTTCCTCCTCCTCGCAAACAGTTAATTGAACTGAACCATATGCCCTGCATCACACACGCAACTAAATCTGAACTGTGTTTGATGCATCCTCCTTCGCAAACGTTTTGCACCTTTTTTGACGGGTTTTTTTACACCACCGTTTGCGATTATTGCATCACACACAGTTTTGTCGAAGGGTCTCTGATCGTAGTGTCGGCATCCTGCAACAGTGATAGATGTGTGGCACTGCATTTAGTCACATTGGAGAAATCTGCATGGATAATTCTATAGAGAGAGTCATATGATTATGAATCATCTGACACTTGCAACTATCGGCCAAATAATGAAGTAAACTAAAAAATGGTTCACGGGCTATAAAGAATGAGCAACAAAATAATTGGAAATATGTATATTGATGTATGTACTCCAATAAGTGTTGTTGCAAGCAGTGGATTTATCTATCTTCGAAGATGACTCAAGTAGATATTTATATTTACTAATTGAGACATAAATTTGGATCTTTTGAAATGTTTCAAAATATTTTTAGAATGAAATAGAATTTATCATAACAAAAAAATTAAGTTTCTACAATGGGATTGCAGAAAAGAATATTTGAGTTACAAATTTAGCGAATGTGTGATGAGTTGTGAAAAATATTTTATAGCTTGCACCTCCAAGAAACACTACTAAGAGTAGAGTGTTTTGAGTAGATGTAATCAAGCTATGTATGACATGGAGCGATCAAAGATATCCCTAATTATTTTGCCAATATTTTTTAATGTGATGCTTTAGAGATTGTGGCTTTTCCACTGAAAAGAAGCGCCATCAAATCTGTAAAACAAGTGCTACTTTGTAAGTTATCCCAAATGGTTGGGTATTCCTCTATCACTACGCCAAAGCTAAGTGTTTTGCCACAGAGTGCAAATTTTTTGAAGAAAATGTTTTCTGCAAAAGAGTAAGTGGGAGGACAGTGCAAATCGACGAGATTGCAGAATCTTTAAGACCGGGTCAAAGAAAAGAAATGCTGGAAATGGTTCTAAAATTTCGCACCGCGACTGATACGAAAGCCTCTACATAAGATATGGATACGTTGGTTGAATATGCAGCTAAACTATAAAGGTTGGAAAATTGGTACAGACCTTCAGGGTATGCAGACGAAGTATTGTTGAAACAAACAATGAATCTACAATACAAAGAGAAGCATTGATGGTCCCCAACTCTGGAATTGGCAAAACGCCAAAATAATCCAAGATAGTGTCCATACACATAATTCAAGTTTAGAACTTGATGGACTCTCTGAAATACTTAAAGTCTAAAGTGTAGTGATGGGTCTATAGATTGACAAAGACAAAAAATGTTTTATAAAGCTTGACTTGTTGCAAATAGTTATGACAAGATCAAGGAGTTGATTATGATAAGATTGTCTCATCAAAATAATAGTTAAAGTAAGTTCGGATTAAACTAGCAATTACTAAATATTTCAATTATGAGATATAACAGATGGATGACAAAATGATTCCCATGAGATGGAAATAGAACCAAGGTTGTATATTTGATACAATCCAAGGTAATTTTGTTGATCCAGAGGATGCTAGTAAGTGTACAAACTTCAAGAGATCCTATAATGATCTAAAGTAAGTATAGTGGCGTTGGAATCTTCGTTTTGATGAATTGATCAAATAATATGATTTCATCAATAGAAGCAAAGATACTTGTAGTTAAAAGAAAGTAAGTGAGAGCATAATATTTCTAAACACCGTGTGTGCATGACACATTGTTGATTGGAAATTATATAAATTTCTTGACATGGATTGAGACTTTATTGAATCTAGTTTTTCAATAAAGTACTCGAAAAATATATAGTCCTGGTATTAGGCATAATGATCTATGGAGATAGTAGTGTCTAATTTGGCTTAACCAAAATACATATTGACAATGTACTAAAGTAGTTTAGGAAGACAAACGCCAAGAAGAGTTTCTTGACAAAGTCACATGGAAGGAGTTCTTAGCAAGAATCGGTATCTTGAAATACTGATGAGTGAAATACATGATTTCTATCACACTTGTGTTAATTCCATGGTATGTGAATAAGAAGATATGTCCAGTACTCCAAGTAAGTTGTGAGTAAAGTTACCAGAATAGTCAAATTGTTGATCATAGGACAACATTGAAAATGTCGTTGAGTATTAACGACATGTTTCTCGCATACGGGAAAGATGAAGAGATTGTTGTAGGAGTTACATCAATACAAGCTCGTGGTTATGAGTACGTCGATAAAATTTTCATCAGTGTCCCAAGCGATTTTCGGTTTCAATTAAATGATTAATGGTGGCACAGAAAGTTGGAATTGGTCCAAGAAAGTTACTGTGGTGAATTCTAAAACAGAAGGCTAAGTATATTGTCACTTTAGAAGAAACAATAGAGGGTCATGAATCAAAGGTTCATTTATTAACTTAGTATTGTTTCTAGATGATTGTGCAAATAGAACACTGTTCTTAATAGTGGTTCTATGGTTCAATCTAAGGAATCAAAGGTCCTGCAAGTGATTCAATATATATTCACATAAATTATGAATCCATGTGAAAGCATGACAGATGCATTGAAATGCGAAAGATACACACGGGTCTAAAGATTGTCAAGTTTGATAGGACAAAGTCTATACCACAAGCAAAGCATGGAGTGACACTAGATTGCCATTGGTGTAAATGTTAAAAGTGCTAACTAGATTATTATGTCTAGTGCAAGTGGGAGACTATTGGAAATATGCCCTGGAGGCAATAATATTGTATTATTATATTTCCATATTGATAATTAAGTGTTAATATTTCATGTTATAACTGCTGCGATCACGGAATAAGCGATTCGGTGGAAAACTCATATGCACGTGTGAAATGATAAATGTATAAAATAAAGGTTCCTAGTCTCGCCTCTAAGACTAGCTCAAGTGTTGTTGGTGACCATGTTTTTTGGATCTAAGGATATCGTTAAGAGTAATGACAGTCCTAAAACAACATTAAGATTATGACGTTCGAAGAACGATCATATTGAATCGACCCAAACTTGTTTGTTATGAGTTGAGATAATATCGTTTGTAATCAATTGTAACAAGGAGTGTTAACGAGTGATTTTGCTCCTTAAACCATGAGAGTATGGTTGTCACTTCTTACCGTATGGTGGGATTTGGGGTTGCTCAAACGTCACCGCAACACGGTGATCACAACGACAATTTATAGGTTCATCAGAATGTTTAACAAGGGTCTAGATAGCCCGAGAGTGGGTTTGCTCCTACGAAGATGGAGAGATATTCTTAGGGCCCTCTCGGTGTGACGATATCCATCGTTGTCTGGCTAGACACAGATGACTTCACCATGAGGATGCCGGAACACGACAATGAGAAAAAAGGAACAAAACCAGTAACAAGGATAACAATATAGGGAGCATGGTGATGACTCGGGAGGGGTTTTATGAAGTATCGCGAAGCAAAGGGAACATCACATGATAACCAAAGGTTCACTCGAATATCGTTTGTGTGCTCATAGGGATCGATATGGACGTCTACGGTTCCGCTATCGATCATTGAATGAACGGTTTCGTTAATGTCTATGGGTTACCAAACCTACGGGGTCACAAGCTTAAGTTAATCACGATCTGTTGATTGTTGGTAGGATAGGGGTGATGGTAATATATTTGGGGAATTGTTTCATTAATATTTGGAATAGTACTTAGAGGCTCCGGAAGCGTTTCGGGGTCACTGGAAGTGTTTCGGAGATTATCGGGTAATACTGTTATTACAGATAAATATATATAGGTGAAAAATGTTTCCGGGGAGGTTACATTATATATAAAATGGTCTGAAAGTATTTAAAACAATTTTATATTTAATTTAAAATCAATAGGCCTAAAAAGGCCAAGAGGTGGAAGGCAACGTGGGCCACAAAGGCCCAAGTGAGAAGGCGCCTCCTTTCCCTAAGGAAGGAGGGCGAATAGGAGTGGGGGAGGAGTCCAACTCGTCCCCCCTTGGCTGGCGCCCCAAGGAGGCATTTAGTCCTTGGGGGCAGCCCTCCCTCTCCCCTCTAACTTATATATACTTGAGGATTTGTGCTCTTTCAACATACAAGTTTTGGAGCCTCCTCTAGTTCCTCTAGTTCAAGTTGGTCCTAGTTGACTACTTAGAGCTAGGCTCATCCTCTTGTCCTCATAATTAGAAGCCATGTGTGGTTCTAATCTCCTCCCTCTAATTCATCGGTGATGATTAGCTCTGGATGGCGAAGCATTGCTGGATTG
This sequence comes from Aegilops bicornis, assembly GCA_021605145.1. Classification (NCBI taxonomy): domain Eukaryota; kingdom Viridiplantae; phylum Streptophyta; class Magnoliopsida; order Poales; family Poaceae; genus Aegilops; species Aegilops bicornis. The sequence goes on from CM038671.1 coordinate 359,556,331, forward strand.
TGAATGTTGTACGCTTGCAACCAAGTAAAGAGGTCGTGCTTTTGGTCATCGGTTCGAGGGACTATTCGTGGGTGGTTTTAGGGATCGTTCATCGATGATTTGAGGGACTCCAATTATGATCTACACTGATACGTTCTTCTTTCGCTGCAAATCCATGACGGTAACAATCCATTATGCATCTTGGTATTGATCGTGGGTGTGCGTATACGTGGAAATTTTGTTTTCTACTACGTTTCCCAACAAAAATATATCGATGTTCTATCCCAAGTATGTTATGTATGTATGGTTCTTGATGAACCCGCACACATTGATCCAAGATGATCAATGATGTCAATATACTATTCCATGTGGCGCGATGCTATTGCTATTGCTTACAAGCTCTTTATTTTCTTTTTCTCTTTGCTTAAAAGCTTTTTTCTCTTTTTTAGATGTTTTCTTTGGCCACTATGCGATATGCCCAAACCAAGATAGCAATTATGTATATGATGGAACAATTGATGATACAAGAGATGATACGATGATATATGCACGCAATGAAAGCTATGCGGAATATGTATCACTAAAGTGCACAAGTAATGTTGCCCGACAATACTAAAACAACTACTCTCGGTAGGCAAGTGACGCAAAAGGCTCATGGGTAACAATGCAATGGCAAGGGAGTATGCTAAGATGTCATCGAAGTTACTGTCCATGCTTACGGTCGGGCTGTCAAATGATGAAGTGGTTGTTGTCAATGTCGAGACTATGGCGAAGTTGAGCAGCGGTGTCGATGTTGAACCATTCCTAATTAGCCAAAACACCTTCGGAAATGGAAAACCGCGAACTCAAAGTATCAAATGGCAAATAGGGGAAAATGTGTGGTAGTTGCGAAAGGTTGGCAGTGCAACATTGGAGATGCATTTCGGTCGATCTGGAAATCTCGATGCACTATGAAAATCAAAGTATTCACGTGGCTCCTTGCAGCGGACAGGATAAACACAAGAAACATGTTGCATAGAAGACATTAAAACATTGGAGACGACGTCAATTGTGCTTTATGTTCGGGGGGGTCGAAGAAATAGTGGAGCATCTATTCTTTGGATGCCCCTTCAGTATACAATGTTGGTCCTCCGTGGGTCTTACCTAGACGGTCGATTTCCACCGCCTCAAAGCCATTCATTCGGGACAAAGATGTTGGAGGTTTTCATGACTAGAGCGTCGAGTATATGGAAGGAACGTAACAACAAAATTTTCAGGGGAATACAACACTCCATTAGCTCTTGGAGGGAAAGATTCAAGAATGACTTTTCCCTCCTTATCCACCGAGTCAAACCTGCCCTCAAAGGGTTTGTGAGCACCTTCGTTGCTTCGTTAAACTAGATCTATGTAATAGTTTGGACTGATCTTGTTTTTGTAATACCCCTCCACATACCTATCCCTAGAATGCGTGTGGCCCCCCAAGTTGGTATCCACCCCTGTTTTAGCTAGATATATGTAAGGATGGAAACTCTGTAAGCATTTTGATAAGTTAACTAACGCCAGTAGGAGCCTCTCCTACTGTCTTCAGCGCTCAAAAAAAAGGTTGGAAGTATGGCGGAAGTTTGGTGGTGCTATGCGGAAGTAGTGTGGGCAAAAGTGGCCAAAATGGTGAAAATTGGGTGAAAATGGAGATGTTGGCTACGTCGGGCCGCATGTCTGGGCTGGTCCGGATGTCTGGGGGGTCGTGCTGGATTTCTAGCAGCTAGATTCCGTGGAGATGGGGATCTCGGGTGTTCGAAGATGGGGAAGAAAAATTATGGCGAAATTGGGGGATTTCGTGGATAGAAATGGTGGGGAAGGTGTGGGGAAGCTAGATCCACCTACAACACTTTGAATCCATGGATCAAAATCAACAAAATACCATCAAAATCGACAAATCACAATTCTTTTGCTATGTCTATTTTGAGGGGATTTTTGAATTTGGGCAAAAATAAGAAAAATTGGCTAGCAAATGGGGTGTGATTAGGGCTCCAAGATGTGAATCAACCTTACTCTAATCCAAGATGAGGGTAGAACCCTAGTTCATGATCTTTTCACACTTGGGGGGAGGAGCAATTCAAGATAAGAAACACAAGATGAACACTCAATTGACAAAGATCCAATTACGCATGTGCTAAATCCGTATACACATAATAGGGATACAAGGGTCCAAATCCAACAAAGTAGGCAAAGAGGAACTAGTTCATCCCAATCCTCAGAGGAATTGAGGGCTTGATATCCAAGAGGATCTACCCCAGAAGGGATCTTCAATCCACTAAGGGATCTTTTCACATGGAAGCCTTGATCTCTTTGGGAGAGGGATAGTGGATGAGCAAAACTCAATCTCAAATGAGCTAAACCTTTGCTAACCCTAGCTAGAGGGAGGAGGATGTCTATTTATAGTCTTGGGCGAAATAAGAGATAGGGAGGGGGATACATGGGACTTTGGCCCGGTGGTGCACGCGCGCAGGTGTGGGATGTTCGGCCATTAGGCCGGATGTCTGCCCTGGTGAAGGCCGGGAGGTGGCCCGCTACTGATGCCCTCAGGCCGGATTTCTGGGGGTAGGTGTCGCATGTCCGGGGCACAGCCGAATGTTTGACCGCTGTAGCTCCTTCAGGTGTTTTCCAGGGGCGATCCTGTCCATCTTGGGGGCGCCAGATATCCGGGCTGGAGCCGGATGTCCGATTGCTGTAGCGCTTCGGCGACTCCTCTTGTCGTGCTCCTTCATCCGCATTCGTGGTGGCTTTGCCTTCGTCCTGGGTGTCTCCGAGGTTGCTTTCTTCATACCTAAGCGCACATCCATTCTTGCTTGAGGTAGTAGCCATGTCTCACGTGGTTCATGTGGAAGCTCATTAAGGAGAGATGTCACGTCGGTATCAATATCCCTTACACATGCTCTTGTTATCAGTCCACTTAGTGCTTAGGGTGATGAAGGTTGGTCCATGGGGATAACCATGGGATGCTTCGCATCACCAGGTAAGAGGGTAGGTTGGAGGATGGGCCGGACAGTACGACCCATTGTCTCACTTGGCAGATTTGACCGGAATTGCCTCCGTCTTGGCTTCTCGCTCTCCTTCTCATTTCCTTCCTTCTCCATGATAGTTTGGCCTTCATCCTTATTGCTCATGCTCGATTCCATCACACCTAACCACATTTAGCATTTCAGCTCGAGGTAGAAATCATGTCTCACTGGAAGGGATTTCAAAGAGGAGCGAGTTCATCTCAGATTCAATGGCACATGCGCGAGCTCTTGACAAAGGTCCACTTGGAGGGGTAGGTGTTCACTACAAAAAACATACACTTCTGTGATGATACGTGTTTGTCACAGTAGGTCAAATTTTCTATCATGCATGTACATCCATGACGATTTTATGATAGAATCAAGATAGTCATACCTGTGCTGTCGTAGAAGTGTTCCATGAAATACCAAAATTATCGTCACGGAAGTGTCCACTTCCATGACGATAAATGGCGCATCATGGAAGTGCTTCCGTCAAGGGTGACCGGCACGTGGCATCCACCATAACAGGTCGTCGTTAAGCTATCGGGTTCCGGTTTGGATCCGATAACCCGTTAACAGCCCCGACCAATGGAGATTTTCCACGTGCAAAATCGTCATTGGCTGGAGGAAACACGTGTTGGCTCACCGTTGGGGCAGATGTCATCCAATCATTGGACCGAAGGCGGCTATGATACTTCAACACGTGGCACAGCCCAACAGAGGCCCATTCCTATGAAAAGGCCGGTCCGTTTAACTTGGTCAAAAGGTAGCGGTCCGGCCCATAGAAAGCCTGTTAACGGCATGTTCGCATATAGCCCATTTACAGCCCGCTAACTCAGGGCCCTTTACGGCCTATCAAATTACGCCCAGTAGCGTCATCTGGGCCGTCCAATGTGATTCCAGCCCGTTGTAACTTCCGGCCCATGTATGGCCCATGACGTCTTTCGGCCCATATGAGGCCCTCTGTAACTTTTGGCCCATTAACAGCCCGTGGTGTGAAACGGCCCGTAATGAACAAAGGTATCGCTTTTATACCCATTAACGGCCCATTATTCCATTGGGCCGCTTCCAGCCGTGTTATCTTTCGGCCTTCTCACGGCCCATTTATTCTTGGGCTCATTTCAAAGATTCGTTACTTACTACGGCTCACATCGCCTTTTTCTCGCCAGGGCAAATTCAGCCCGTGGTTATAGTCGGCCCGTTTGTGGCTCGTTAATCCGTTGAGCTGTTTTCATAGCGTCATCAATTACGACCTATTAACGACGACCCGTTATGGTCGGCCCATGAACGTATGATTCCAACTCTAGCCCGTTTATGACCCATAATGCGGTCCGTTATTGGCACATGTTTTTCCAATCGATTATACGGCCCGTAGAAGGCCCATTATTTCTACGGACCATAGAAGGCCCATTGTTTCTAGGGCCTGCAGGAGGCCCAGGCTCACTACAGTAAATATGTAGCCCATGGTTATTGTGGCCTAGTTTTAAAAAACAGGTTATTGCGGCCACTAGCAAACCGCGGAAAAAGAGCTGCACTGACTACAAGCAAACAAATAAACAAGACAACAAGGAAATAAATAAGCAAGCAACTTACGCTAGGCTATCACGGCTATTACACATATTACATCCACTTTGGGCATCAAAGTTCGCCACCGGTGCAAATATAGGGAACAACGTAGCATATCACATACATCGGTTGTCAAAGTTGGCGACGGTGCAAATAAACGCCACAAAGAAAACAAGTCCAACTAAAACCACTTTAAGAGCTCAAGCAACAATATCTTGGGTACCCATAATGCTGGCAAGATGCTTAGCAAGCTTATTAACTTTCTCTTGTTTAGCGCTTAAATCCTCCAGCGCTTCTGTTGCACCAGAAAGTATGCATCTGAATTTTGCAGGGACTTCCTCAGTCCTTTGGCTTCCTATCGCAGAACATCTTATCGATGTCTTTAAACTTGAAGTTGAGCATCAAGAAGCTGAACTGATTCATGCAGCGAGTTCGAAGAGCTGGTGCCAGCAGTAGTGGCCGGTAACTCGAACACTACATCAAGACAGGTTGGGGTTGTCTCAGTGTCCTCAATATAGTTTTTATCAGCTTTCTTGGAGACCAATAGGGATGTCTCACTATCTTGAACCTTATATGCATTACTTCCTTTACCATTGCATAACAGGGTACTCTTCTCAAGTATTTTATCCACATTCTAAAAGAGAAACAAACAGACACATCACAGATTACCATGTTTTATATGAAAACTCATTTTAGTAAACCAGTTCAGTAGTAAGGTGGACAGGATAACAACATGAAACAAACATATCTCCATGTAGTATGGTCACTGTATGGTATATATCATTCTAGTTTATGTTGCCAAATCAAGATAGAGACAGTTCAAATCATATCTATTTAAGACAAAGCAGCATAGACAGAATATAAGTGTGGGAAACTACACAACAATAACAACACTTGTAACGTGCATGTCATGAGAACATAACTGTTTATTCAATTGAAACTGAAATCAACATAGAGCAAGTTACAACAGCAAACACGTTAAAGAAACAGGTTTAAAACATACATTGCGCCATTGGAGTTTCAATTGCATCCTTCAAATTTGAAATTAGTTGGTATGAGTAAATACAGTGATGCAAGAGCAAAGGAGTATGAACCATAGCTACGGAACCTGACCTGGGAACAATTCTTCTTCTACTTTAAGCGTTGACTTGGGGTTCGGAGTGGTTGTCCTCGTGCTTTGAATGGCTGATAAGCAAGAAAAGTAATTGAATGTACACACATTGTAAGATAGACAGGTGCAATGGATAGTAGGGAAGAAAACAGGGCACGAAATAATTCACATTTATGTTGTCTAACCAAACAGAATAGCATGACATAATTTCACATATATGATGGCTAATTAAACAGGATAGCATGACACAATTTCACATGTATGATGGCTAACTAAACAGGATAAGATGACATACTTCAAAATATGATGACTATGTAAACAGGATGAGATGATATAACTATATTATGTCTTTAGAAAATGGGTTGGCATGCCATAATTCAGATACATGTTGGCATGATATAATTAAAATATATGATTTATATACTAAGCAAGTGAGCAGAGGGCAATCACATATATGATGTGTCAACTGAGGAGATGGCATTCAATATTGTGTATATGATGTAAAAACTAAGCATTGCAAGACAACATATGCATGATATGAGTAATTAAACCCTGCCAAGTTTGAGCATACACCTCGGGGGGATAATAGGACTGGTCATCTACCTCTGAATCCTCCTCTAAGGAGCTATCTGTAACCAGCAAGATATCTGCTTCAGCAAGTAGCATTGTTTGCTCTGAAGACCTTGTTTTCACTCCAGATTTCTCCATCACCAATTCAGATGGCTGATGCACAGGAAGAGCAGTTGAATATACAAACATTATCGACAAATGCAATGAGTAATACAAAAAAGGAGGGCATGATATAATTCACATATATGACGCTTGGCTAAACAGCATGGCATTGCATAATTCACATACATAATGCCTTATAACAAGATAGCATTGCATAATTCACATATATAACGTCTTGCAACAAGATGGCATTGCGAAATTCACATACATGGTAATTAGACACTAAACAGGTGGCATTCACACAAAGCATGTCTAAAGCAAATGACATGCCAATGCAAGACACCATATGCATGATATGAGCAATATAACTCAGTCAAGTTAGAGCATGCACCTCGGGGGAGAAGTAGGACTGGTCATCTCTCTCTGAATCCTCATCTAAGGAGCTATCCGTAACCAGCAAGACATGCGCTTCGTCAGATAGCATTGTCTTGTAATATCCCAATTTTCAATTTGGATGTTATACATAGGTCATCCTATGCATATCATATTTTATTTGCGATCCTAGAAATCCTAAGCAACTCAAGGACCCACGGAGAGAGTTGGGGATTTCAATTATTTTCATATTTGAATTTTTCTCAAATTTGAAAAGAGGATCATTTTGGTTTTAATATTTTTCTCTCCGAAATATTTCCTATATTAAAAATAAAAGAGAGGGGATAAAAGGACTTCTCCAAAATAAAAGAAATATTGGACGAAAAATGTTAAAATAAAATAAATATTTTATTTGGATTTTATTCAAGATTTTATTTGAATTAGAAAAATATGCTTTTTCAAAATTGCATTTTTAGGCCAGAAAAATGTTCACTTTGTTCTAAATATTTTATCTGGACGGTGAAAATTGTTTTTGGCATTTTTTTAGAATTTTTTATATCTATTTAGGATTTTCTTCGGCGGAATTTATTTATAAAAACGCGAACCGACCTAGGAGCGGCCAGCCGGACTCCTAGGTCGCCTACGCCACCTTTATAAGACGAGGCCCGAGGCCACCGCCAAGCCGCGCCCATTAAACCCTAGCCGCCAGCCGAGTTCAAGATCAAGTAGCCGCCATACAGCTGCCGCCGGAATCTCGACTCCGCCGTCAATCGCTTTTTTTTTTTCCGAGTTTTCATCGTTTTTCTTTCGATAAACCCTAGATCTACTCCGGTTTTTTTGGATCGGTTTTTTGGTTTAGATCTATTCTGTGAAAGTTTGTTCGTTTAGTTCTTATAACGAACGAATTCGTACGTTTGTCGCTGTTAGCGGACGTTTGTCCGATAGATTTTTCTTTTTCTGTTTTTTTTTGCCAGGGACCTGTCCACGATTATTTTTATCGCTGATTAGCCCCTGATCTTCAAACCCTCGTAAGTTTTTAACCGTTCATCCAAATCCAGTGAAACCAACGTCAAAATGTTCGTCTCGAATCCCTCTTTCAGTTAATCAACTTGAACATGATTTTCACAATTTAAAATTTGGTTTCAAGCAGATTTGTTTTTGAACTTCTTTTGATCGTAGTTTGAGTTTCGTAGCTCCGATTTGATTGATTCTTTTTGCAAATCGAAGCTCTTCAGTTGAACTTTCATATTTGATCTTTCTCATCTGAGTTTGACCCTTGCATCTATGCTTGAGTGCTTATGTATGCTATTTTTTTGCGATAGAATTTTCGGAGTGCGAAGCGTGCTACTACGAGTCTCTAGGGTTTGCAGATCGTCAGCAAGGCAAGTAATACTTTGATCATACCCCTTTATTACCTAGTTTTATGCATTAGTTTCAACCCTCAAACATTGCATGAGTAGGATTTGTTTAATATGTGGGTTTGGGTAGTAGATGATGAGGTAGAACCTATTGCCCTTTATATCAAACCATGGGAATTACTTCTATGTTATGCTTATATTGCTATGCTATGCTATGCTCATAGACGTAGTTTGGTTTGAGTGATCCACGACAGATGTAAGAGATGTTAATTAATGGTTAACTTAAGGTGGCTACTTTAATACACATCTGGGTGGATTGGTTGTCTGGGCACCTGGAGAATCCAGTGTTGTCCTAGGATATCCCGGAGTACCCGTGTGATCATCCTACGGTTCGCCACCGAGGCTCAAAAGGATCATAAGATTATTCATGCTAGAAACTTCCGTGTGCAGCCACAAGCCATTATGGGCTCTGGCATAGTTGAGTATGTTGTGTGACCTCTTTCAGTGGTAGAGTAGCAGATGTAGGGGATGTAGGTGGTACGGTCTACCCGTCGAAAGAGTTAATGCTTCTGAAAAACTGTGTCTCGGTCATCTGTTTCTCAAACACTATGTACTGCGAGAAAACCAATGGAGGAGATCGAGTCTTGTGGGGAAAAGTGCGCAAACCTCTGCAGAGTGTACAAACTAATCATGGTTAGTCGTGTCCCCGGTTATGGACATCTTGAGTATCTGGTTCTTGAATTATTGATTTGATCTCATTACTCTAAACTAATTTGTTGGGTTATTAATACTGTTTAATTGGGATTGAGATGGGGTTTCCATTCTCAATATTTATCAACTACCATGATAGTTAAACAAAATATATTCCTTTGTTGTAGGGAAAAATTGGCTTTTCGCAAAAACATGATAACCGTAGAGCCTCCACCAGCCATATATGCATGTAGTGTTAGCATTTACCTTGTTCATTGCTGTGCAGTGTTATTTTGCCAGCATATTCCATGTGCTGACCCGTTTCGGGCTGCAACGTATTATGTTGCAGACTTTTCAGACGAAGAGTAAGGTGCGCTAGGTCGTTGTCGTGCACTCAGCTATGCCGTTGGAGTTGATGGACTCATTTACCTTTGATGCTTCCACAGTTATGTTATTTACATGGCCTTAAGCCATATTATTGTAATAAGTTCTCTTTTGAGACTTTCGATGTAATAAGGGTGTGATTGCACTCTGTTATAAATCCTTCAAGTACTGTGTGTGTCAGCATTACCGATCCAGGGATGATACTTATGCATAGAGATTTCACCGTCTGAGGTCGGATCACTACATGTCTGCTCTGAAGACCTTGTTTCCACTCTAGATTTTTCCATGACCGTGTGGAATGGCTGATGCACAGGAAGAGTAATTCAATGTACTAAAATTGTTGACAAATTTAATATGTAATAAAAAATGATGGCATGATATAATTCACATATAAGATGACTGGCTAACCAGGGTGGCATTGCAAAATTCACATATATGATGCCTAGTTAAACAAGATGGCATTGCATGATTCACATATACAATAAAGAAACTAAACAGATGGCATTCACACAAAGCATGTCTAAACTAAGCAGATGACATATTTGATGTATAAAGTAAGCAATGCAAGGCACCATATGCATGATATTACCAACATCAGCGTGCCTAGTTAGAGTGAAGACCTCAGGGGTTAAATAGGAGTGGTCTTCTCCTTCTGAATCCCCCTCAGAAAAAATATCTTCCTCTTGATTACAATCCGAAATGGGTGGAGGGGGGCTGCCTTTGCGCCCACCATGGAGCGACGTCTGCATGAAATTTTATTGCCACGCAAGGCTCGCCTCTTTTGCTCTACGTATTCGGGCCCACTGTACAATAACCCGACATGCATAGGAATAAAACATAGTGAGATTATGTAAGGAGTGCATGCACAAATCCAGAGTGATGGTAGCCAACTGTGGGTAGACCCAAAACCAATGATAGCAGGCAGTTAATAGCTTTAGTTAAAAATACAGATAATGGATCCTTTAATGTTTGTTTCCACCCAACATGAAACTCATAGTAGACACCCGAGATTAACCAGATAGTAGATAGATAGTATTGATTGCTGACCCAATATGTACCCCACAACCATTGAAAAACTCAAGTTTGAGCATTAGTTTGGACCTGACTCAGAGTCTAATCGGTGAACAGGACGATAAAGTAGCATGTCATCATATTAAGCAATGCATAACGTAAGCAGACACGAAAGAGTGCGACCTCTCTTGCGTAATCTGCAGTCCCTCATGGCCATCTGCTCGATTCTTGATGGTAATGAAGTTGTCGTGGATGTCGGCACAAGGGAAGAAGATCTCGAGGCGTGAAAGATAGTCTTGAGGGCGGATCACGATGTGGTGAACCGTCTGGTCGTTGGAGCAATTGAGCTGGGTGGAACACAACAACAGAGGCTGGACAAACCACACAAGGTTTTCTTTGACACATATCTGTAACAGAAGTAATTGTGTAAGGGCTTGTTTGACTTTGAGGATTCTCACAATGCAGGGATAGGAGATACACAGGAATAGGATAGGAACACACGTGCAAAACAAAGAATTTAAAAACACGGGATTTCTGCCAATCTGGGTGTTTGGTTCACAAGAATTGGAAGATCACGTGATGCAAAGAAGCATAGTGAGATTAAGTCAAACCACAAGAAAATGTACGGATATAATGCTATTATGCTACTATCTCTTAGTCTTGTGCTTCATGAATAGGAATTTGAAAAGGAGGACAAGTGGATATTAAATTCCTATGGTTTTCCTTTCAAGGAGACACTAAAGGAACAAATCCTACAGTTTTCCTTTGCTCCATTCCTTTGAACCAAATGCATTAATAGTAGTACCATAGGAAACTTCCAATTCCTATGTTTTTCCTTCACTTTTCCTTTGAAGCACTAGCGATTCTAGTAGGCAGGCTTGAGCAGGGAAAAGCCTACACTCAAAAAATGTTTTTGTGCTACTTCTACTACTTTGGACCCAGGCCACTACCCTACTAGCTCAACTCCCAGGACCATCTACAAATGCACAGCTCAAACGCGCAGAGATAAATAATGACGATGTTCAAGAGAGTACATCACGGATAGCTAAGTTGCCTGGTACCTCACTACTTGTCATACAGTAGGAGAAACTACTCGTATTTCACGTTAATACTTGTGCTCAGTGGACAATATATATAACAAGTAGAGTAAAAAAGAGATGCAACAAGTGTACAACCTCTTTGGCGAAGCCATGTCGATCTCAGAGTGATTGGGTTGGTCAGCGAGGATGCTCCGGCTGATTTGGTTATTGGAGGAGGGGAAGAAGATCTTAGGCGTCTGAAGATGGAGCCCGGGGTACTGTTGCGCTGTGATGGAGGGTTTCGTCATTGGAGAAGCTCCGATGAGTTGTACGAAGGCGAGGCTGAAGCAGGACAAGAGAGACAACGTTAACCTGAGTGGAATTCTAATAGCATCTCCAATAGATGACATAAAATACATAACCACAAAGTACTAGATGTAAAATACATCAGCCGCTCATCTGTGAACTTAACTGTCAAAACTGAATTTAACTGTTGAAACTGAATTTAACTGTCGAAACTGAATTTTGCAGTCGAAACTGAATTTTACTATCGAAACGGAACGCACTAGTAGCAGAAAAGCAGTAGCAGCAGCGCATGCGAGAGCCGGGGCAGCTGGTCGTGTAGCAGCATCTCGGCTGGCTGCTAGAGGGGCTCGAGGGAGAGCAGGATCTGCTGCTCGTGCAGCAGCAGCGCAAGCAAGAGTAGAGCAGCAGCGCAACCAAGAGCAAGAGTGAGAGTAGCAGCGTAAGTGAGAGCAAGAGCGGGAGCAGCAGCAAGAGCAAGAGCAGACCAGGCAGGGGACTGAGAGCAAGAGCAGAGCAGCAACGCGAGCGAGAGCCAAAGCAGAAGCAGCTCGTATGAATGTGGACGTGACCGCCGAGGGAGCGACGTCGTGGAGCAAGTGGCCCGCGACGTCGTCGTGGATGGAGCCGCGCCATGTCGGCTCGGGACCGAGCGCCGGCAGCATCGTGAGATCTAATCAAGAACAAAATGTGGTGATTAGTGTAAAACCTCTTTGGTGGCGCTGATTAGGCCTCAGCTTCATCCGAGGAATCAGTGATGATGCTGCTCTTCCGGCGGTGTAGGTGAAGACGGCGGTGTGGGAATGGAGGTGGCGCGAAAGACGAGGGGAATGTCGGGGCAGCTCCTTGGAGGTGGAGGACGGGATGGCTGAACCGGCGGGACGACGAGATTAACGACAGATCCTCATCCGGTGCGGTGGATGAGGGACGTCGAGGTGTTGCTGTGGACGATATCGTCGGGGAAGAGGCTCCGGCTGGGTGGAGACGGAGGAGGGTGTGGGGCTTCGCGGGTTTTCGCGGCCTCGCTGTATGAATGGGTGGGCGGATGGGATGGGAAGGGAGAACCATGGCTTAGGGACGCGCTTGTCCGAAATGTGAGGTAAGTTACAAAAGTACCCCCACCGATTTGAACTAGGTGGTTTTTTTGGTTCAGGGGTATCACGGGCATTTCACGTGTCGGGATTTCACGGGAGGTGGGAGTTTTCGCGCGCGTTGTAATTTTGGGATAGCAAGGCGCGGGTTGAGATGGAGGGAGTTTTTGGAGCACAACAAGACAAAGATATATCTTAAATATTTTAGGGTAACAAGGCGCGGGTTGAAGAGGCGGGAGTTTTGCAGCACGATAGACAGACATGCTAGCTAGAAATTTCGGTATAACAAGGCGCAACTTGAAATTTCGGGAGAACAAGCTTAACGTGTACAAAAAAAACACAATTCGCACCTCATCACTAGAGAGAGCCATGTCCCGTTTTACTATATTACTAGAAATGCATTCAAATACAACAACAACAAAACTAAAAAATCGGGACAACAAACATAACGTACTTCAAATCAATTTGCACTTCCCACAACAATAAAAAAACAATTCGTGTTTTCTAGCATATGGACTAAATTTGAGTACATTTTCCCTGTTTGAATGGGATTGTACTCGGGTTAGTTATAAACCATCTAAATATTATCTTCACAACACATGACATGAATATAGGAGTAGTAAATTCCTATATAAATACGAACTACATGTACATACGATCTCAAATTCAAATATATGTATCCATTTTATGTTGAATTCAAATCATAGTACATGTATGCTCTAGCTAGATGTTCAAAATCTAAACCATGTATGATACTACGTACAATGTGTTTAACACACACAACACACACACACAAACACCATTTAGACTAGTGAGGTACACGTGCATTGCACGCAAGTGATTTGGCAACCAAATTATGAATAAATACCACATTATATATAGCATGTAAGCTTTGAGTCATATATGCATGATGTAGATGTTCGTTTAATTCTTATAGTTTATCTCATTCAAAATCATTTAGTTTTAATAAAAAAAGCTAATCTATTTTAAGATTCATGGAATTGTGCATTATAAAGCATAAAGTAAAAACAAATAATGGAAATTCATGTAGAATTTTTTGGGCAATTATGATACGGAAGATTCTAGAACAAAGGAGAAGTGCTTTGTGTTTTGAGGTTTGTGCATTATGCTTAACTTCAACCATGGAGTCTTCTAGATTGTACATGTGGCAAAATCTGGTGGAATGTAGATGATATCCAATTGCTAGTAGTGCTCAGATTTGCCATGTTTGCACCATCGGATTGGCTTCATCCAACGACCATCTTTCAAAATTATTCACACACTATATAGGGGTATAGATATAGATATAGATATGTGATGCGAAAGCTACCCATCATCTCCAATTAGAATAGTGTGTCCATGCACAGATGCAATGTGGGCAAACGATGTCTGCCATCGGTATCTCCAATTCAAATCAGTCTGACCTTGTTCAATGTGTATACAGTATAGCATGCTCGTTTCCAAACCACACCGCGCATATCTCAGTTATATTCGTGCATGCATGGGTTTCAAACATCATGATCTCTTATTCAAATATTTGAATTCAACTTTACATTGATTATGACCTCACCTATCTTTTACACCCACACAGTGGTCTTCTCTTTATAATTGTACCACTAACTTTCTCTCGTGCATGCATGCACACACACTACCACTCGGCATTATCCATCGCACACATGCAATCTTTTTCTTCAGGCCGGTCTCCCATGCATGCACACACACCTCCCCCTCTTCATCTTTTCGGGCATTCTTTATCTCTCACGTGCATGCGCAATGATCGATGTTCCTCTATGTGTGTGTATATATAGCTAGGTCTTTCCCAGTTTTCCACACAAACCGATCGATCTATATATCTAGTGAGGTCTCACCCTCTTTCCCACGAACACATCTGTAATGAACAAACCTCAAAGGATTTGAGTTTCTGTGCTTACTGTGCTAGTCCCTGGATCGAACTCGCTAGCCCACACAGCATAGATGAATACCAGAGAGCAAGTGCATCATTTATTACAATGTATGATCCAGAATGTATAAAATAAAACAATCTGCATAGCACTTGGCTAGCTTTATTCAATCAAACAGCGGAAAGTAGCAGAAAATAACGATGAGTCCCATCATAGCCCATCGGCGATGCCGAGTGCATCATGACCCTAACGGTACCTTACTCTTCGTCTCAATATCCTGCAACATGAGGCGTTGCAGCCATATAGGTCAATACTTGGAATGTATTGGCAAGTTACACAGAGTAATAATAAAGGCACCTACATGTATATGCATAGTACAACAAAGGAAGGCTTGAGGGTTTATTTTTGCGTAAAAGCTGATTTTATCCTAATAACTACCTAATAGTCAAATTTTTATTTAGTTCTTTTATTACTACAATTAAATACACAAGGTTGAGTTGGCAAAATCAACTCCAACCTACCCTTTATTAGGTTGCCCAATAAATTTATGAAGTGTCACATCTGTCAAGATCATCCAACAACTGTAATGGCATAGTCGCTCAAATTTACCCATAACTGGGGGCACGGCTAATCATGATTAGTTTTAATACTCGGCAGAGTTTTGCACACTTTGCCCACTAGACTGAACCCGAAGATTGAGACAAAGTCTTTCGAGCGATCACCTCCACCCCGGCAGCAGTACACCTCCTCATATCTACATCTGCTAGCTTACCTGGGCGAGGATCCCACAACCTACTCAACTAAGCCAGAGCCCATTTAGCTAGTGGTTGTGCATGGAAGCTACTAGTCACTAAGTTTGTCTGATCTTTTTGAGCCTGGGCGGCCGTCCACTTACATTCAGAGTGTATAAACCATGATGTTCTTGAAACCACCCATCAATACCAGTTCCGCCCAGAGGTGAGCTAAATCCTTAATTACTACTCAATTTGTTATATATATAATCCTCACATAAGCTCAATGAATACACGAACAACCCCCGTCTACAAAGCATAGCAAACTACAATTATCATGATTTGCAATGACGGGAAGATAGCTCAATAGCATAGCCGAAAATATATAATACTCCTATAGATGCATATATTCATAGTGTGTGATATAACTACATGCATAGAAAACAATAGGTAAAGTATGATCAACATGTAACTTGCCTTGGTTCTGGTTCAGAAAGTCACACTCCTAACAATAGCTTGCGTCGCACTCCGGACAATCTACACGTTTCACACAATTCAACAAATCAATCATCGGAACACGAATAGAACCAAAATAAAACCAACAGCAAGAACCATTTTTGAAACTCAACAACAGAAGCTTAACAGCACCTAAATGCACTAGGGTCACAACGCAAAAAGAATCACTCGATTCCGATAAACGGTTTGAAAGTTACGGCCTCCGGAAGGTTTGAATCAAATTCAAACGAATTCAAATTTGAACAGTGCAAACATGCGCAAAGTTGGTACTGTGATAATGTGCTGATTTTTGTGAGTGAAAAGGAAAAGGAATTACCTAAATTGGAGCTATAGCAACTCATGTGCGTGTCCTGTATCGAACTGCCACGTGTTAGCGTGTGACTGGCCGGGGTTTGCTGTGTGTGCGTGATCACTGGAAACAGAGGAAAAACGGCAGTGGCTTCGGGCGTCGGTGGCGGAGCTCCTCCGGTGGGTCTCCAGCGAAGACGAAGGGACGGACGGGTGCAGTGTTGAGTGGCGGAGGTGGCAAGGGTGTGGTCTGGGGGTAGCGTTAGCTTCCTCGGGCAGCGGTGGTAGCTCGCGTGACTCAGGTGATATTCGGAGCTTTGGCTCGGCGTCGGTGGTCGTGCTGGTGCTCTGTAGGTCACCCCACGGAGTTAAACAAGCGGGTAACTGAGAGGGGGATCGAGTGGAGACAAGTGGCGCGGCTGGGCATGCTTTTACAGCGACGGAACGGCCGGCAGACTTGGAGCTCCTCCGGTGAGATCCAAACGAGCTCGAGCAATGCGTATGGATGATGGGAAAAATCGGAAAGAGGCTTCGGGGGTGCCGGGCAAACCCTTACGCATCTAGGGAGTCCTAGGGGAGCACGAGGTCGACTAGGGGGCGAGATCGATCCGGCTCGCGCTTGGGTGAGCGAGCTGTGCGGGTGCGCGCGTGTTCGTCCGACCGGAGGAAGGGGACGAGCAGCGGCGAAGTCGAAGTGGCGAAGGCGTACCGCTTAGGTTTAGCGGAGTTGCGGTGTGTGCCGGTGCGCTGGTTGGGCTGAGCATGACGATGGGTCGGTTGGCTGGCCGGCTGGCCCTGTTTTTTTATAAACAAAAACTACAACTGCAGAACAAAATAAATAAAATAAAATACACAATATAAATTCTAAACAAAAATACCTAGACACAAAGTCAAAATAGCCCCATAGCTATAAACTACAGGAACACTAGTTCCAATACTAATGCAATTTTTGTAAAATAATTTTGATGCAATAGGCCACTCAAAATAGTAATAAACACTCAAATAAAATATTTTGAAGATTGCAAAAATTACCAGAACATATCAGATGAACTGGAAAGAACATTTTGCACATTATGAACATTTTTAAAAACAGGGGAGAAGTCATGTTATCTCCGCTCCAATAAATTGCCTTTGTTGCATAATGATTTGAATATTACCGAAAATCAAAATAATGCATGGAAAGAATATGAGATGCATATGAATGATCTAATAACATCCTAATTTAGGAAAATTGGGATGTTACAAACCTACCCCCCTTAAGATGAATCTCGTCCTCGAGATTCGGGCTGGCTAGCAAATAGGTGTGGGTGATCCTTCCTGAGATCTTCCTCTCGTTCCCTGGTAACTTCCTCCTCTGTATGGTGATCCCACTGAACCTTGCATAACTTGATTGTCTTGGTGCGAGTAACTCTCTCTGTTGTCTCCAAAATCTTAATCGGCTTCTCCTCATATGTCAAATCACTCTCCAACTGAATTGCCTCTAGTGGCACCGTGTCCCTCAATGGAACATCCATCATGTCCGCATGACACTTCTTCAACTGAGATACATGAAACACATCATGAACTCCTGACAAGGATTCTGGAAACTCCAATTGATAAGCTACCTCTCCTCTACGCTCAAAGATCTTGTAAGGCCCCACAAAACGTGGCGCTAACTTACCTGTAATTCCAAACCTCTTTATTCTACAAAGTGGTGAAACTCTAAGATATGCACGGTCTCCTACCTCATATGTCACCTCCTTACGTTTTGCATCTGCATAACTCTTCTGCCTGGACTGTGCTATCTTCAAAGTGTCACGAATCAACTTGACCTTCTCCTCAGCATCTCTGATCAAGTCTGGTCCAAAGAACTGGTGCTCTCCAACCTCATCCCACATCAATGGTGTCTTGCACTTTCTACCATACAATCAGAGGCGGAACTAGCATTGCTCAAAGCCTGGGGCTAAAATTAAGCGGATATAAAAACGCCTAAAACTATTATACCACAAGTATCAATGCGTGTCAGAAGTACACTACATATTCACAATTCGAAGGAAAAAATAGCGTCATTATTACCACGAGAGAAAATCGACAAAAGGATGTAAACAATTCGATAAAGCACCTCATTTCAAAAGTGGATGCCAAATTTATGAAGATTTATTCATTTGAGCCCATTGTTTCTTCATCAGCAGTTGTAGAAAGACCTAAAGCTTCCCTCGCCAAAAAAAAGACCTAAAGCTTAAAGATAACATTCAGTTTTCAAAACCAGAGACACTGGACATAGGATAAGTTAAATTTTCATAAATTTTAGAAATAAGAATATAACATACTCTTACCATAAAATGCGTGAGGTAGTAGCCTTCATTTCCTCAATTTTGCATAGCATTGTATAATCTTAATATTATCTACGCTTGCAAATACATCACACTCTTCATCTTGGATATCTCATTAAAACAAAATTGACTCAAGTTACCCTGTACAATACAATTCAAAATCCCCAACTAGTTGATTTTGGCTGATTCAGGAACTAGCTAGGGGGGCGGATGATACGCGTAGAGATTATTTACCTGCAGAGGCGGCCAAACATATTGTCAATTTGCATTAGGGGGAGTACTCCATTAGGGGAGGGGGATGCTCTGCGGTGAGATGATCCGAGGCCGAGCCGCCTGGCCGCCTGGGCACAGCCGCGCAGATCTGTTCCGCCCCTGGGAATTGACGAGGGTCCAGTAAGACACGAGGAATCTACGCAGATGTGATTTCTTTTCCCCTTTTTTAACAGACGAGATGACCAACGATTCATTTTTTTAGCCTGGTTTGCTTACTTGAGTGATGAGGTGGAGAGCTCGTACGTATTTTTTAGCACAAGGAGAGCTCGTACGTAAGATGCAGAACTCATTGGCCTACAGCGTGGGGTTGGGCCTGCACCTGTGCGCCTGGGGCTGGGCTTTCTCTAAGTGTAAAATCTAGAAAAAAATACTACTGAGTATGGCGTTAGTTGGGCCGCGCCTGGGGCTATAGCCCCAGTTGCCCCAGGCCCAATTCCGCCCCTGCATACAATACCTCAAACGGTGCCATCTTCAGACTAGCCTGGTAACTGTTATTATATGAGAACTCTGCATAAGGTAAATTATCATCCCAACTAGACCCATAGTCCAAAGCACAAGCTCTCAACATATCCTCCAAAATATGATTTACCCTCTCTTTCTGCCCCTCTATCTGTGGATGGAAAGCTGTACTGAACTCCAGCCTGGTGCCCAAGGATTCATGCAACTGACGCCAAAATTTAGATGTGAACTGAGTACCTCTATCAGACACTACCTTCCTTGGAACTCCATGCAGACAAACAATTTTAGACATATAAATCTTTGCTAGCTGAAACCTTTGGTATAAGTAGTCTTTACCGGGATGAAGTGAGCAACTTTAGTCAAACGATCAACAACTACCCAAATAGAATCATAACCTGACCGAGTCCTGGGTAGACCTGTAATGAAATCCATACCAATCTCATCCCACTTCCAATCAGGTATAGGCAATGGTTGTAACAAACCTGCTGGTCTCTGATGTTCTGCTTTAACCCTCTGGCACACATCACATGTCGCAATATATCCAGCAATTTCCCTCTTCAGGCTAGGCTACATCTTAGTATTACCTGGGTGAATAGAATAAGGTGAATTAACTTCCTGATATCTGCATCTTGAGGTACACAAATACGCTTCTCAAACCATATGGCTCCATGTTCATCCTCATGGAAACCTTCTGCCTTATCTTTAACCATATTCTCTTTTATCTCAGCAATCTCCTTATCATTCTTTTGAGCTTCTCTAATCATGTCAAGCAAAGTAGGCTTTACCTCAAGTGTTGCTAAATATCCCTTAGGAACCATCTCCAACCTGAGATTCCTGAACTGTTCACATAACTCGGGTGGCATATTATCAATATTAATTGCATTAGCATGGCTCCTACGACTCAATGCATCAACAACGACATTAGCCTTACCAGGATGATACTGCACATTCAAATCATAATCCTTAATAAGCTCCAACCATCTCCTCTGCCTGAGGTTCAAATCCTTTTGAGTAAAAATATACTTCAAGCTCTTATGGTCAGTAAATATATCACAATGATTACCAATAAGATATGGCCTCCAAGTTTTCAAGGCATGCACAACTGAGGCTAACTCCAAATCATGTGTAGGATAATTATGCTCATGATTCTTAAGCTGACGTGAAGCATATGAAACAACTTTACCTTCCTGCATCAAAACAGTCTCAAGTCCTTGACGAGAAGCATCAAAATATACCTGGAAGTCCTTATGTATATCCGGCAGAGTTAAGACTGGTGATGTAGCCAAACGCTGCTTCAACTCCTGAAAACTGGCTTCACATCATCAGTTCAAACAAATTTCTTGTCTTTCTTCAGCAATTCAGTCATAGGCTTTGCGATCTTGGAAAAGTTCTCAATAAACCTCCTGTAATAACCTGCAAGGCCCAAAAAGCTGCGAATCCCTCCAACTGCCGTGGGTGTCTCCCACTCTATAATCAAGAAAGAACCTTAGATGGATCAACTGCAACTCCATTACCTGACACAACATGTCCAAGGAAAGCTACCTCATCAATCCAAAACTCACATTTGCTGAACTTGGCATACAACTGATGGTCCCTCAGTTTCTCCAATACCAAATGCAGATGCACCTTATGCTCTTGCTTATTCTTGGAGAACACCAATATATCATCAATGAAACCAACGACAAATTTATCCAAGAACTCCATAAACACCTTGTTCATCATATTCATGAAGTATGCTGGAACGTTAGTCAATCCAAATGACATAACAGTATATTTGTACAACCCATACCTCGTAGTAAAAGCAGTCTTTGGAATATCTTGCTCACGAATCTTCAATTGATGATAATCAGAACGAAGGTCAATCTTAGAAAACATAGTATCTCCCTCCAACTGGTCAAACAGATCATCTATCATAGGCAAAGGATACTTATTCTTAATGGTTACCTCATTCAAAGAACGATAATCAACACACATCCTCAAGGTCCCATCCTTCTTCTCCACAAACAAAACTGGGGCTCCCCAAGGTGATGAACTTGGGCGAATAAATCCTTGCGCCTGCAATTCTCTTGTCTGCTGCTTCAATTCCTCCAACTCTTGAGGAGGCATTCTATACGGTCTCTTTGCAATAGGTCCAGTGCCCAGTATTAAATCAATAAGAAACTCAACATCTCTATCTGGTGGCATACCAGGCAACTCCTCTGGAAACACATCTCGATAATCCCTCACAACTGGCACCTATTCCAGGCTACCCCCTTAAGAGAGTTCACCTGCACCTGATTACGCTTATACTTACACACATATTTGATCCTCTTCCCTCCCGGTGCACTGAGAGTAATAGACCGATTGGCACAATCAATACGACCTTTATATAACTGCAACCAATCCATACCCAAAATAATATCCAAACCTTGTGACCTCAATATAATCAAATCCGTAGGAAACTCATGCTTCCAATAGACAAAGTCAACTGATGACAACCAACACCTGCTATCATCTCAGCTCCTAGAGAACTCACTCTAATAGGCATGCTAAGGGTTTTGGTTGGCAACAATAGATGAGTTATAGATATAATAGGGCCAAAAACTATGTATATATAAATATATTCTACCCATATGCATAATATGATCAAGGCAACAAAACACAACAACGAATAACACCAACAGACAAACAACAAACAACATAATAATATTATATATATATAGTCGAATAAATTCGACAAAATATAACTCAACAAACAAACTACCAATCAAGCAAACAATGTAGTATCTTCTTACCACGAAAGTGGGCATAATCAGATACGCTAACACGATAACGTTGCAATATAAAAGAAACATAAATGGTGGTATCAGCACTAGTTCCTACTTAACTGGTCAACATACTTGAGGGATTTACTAATAAATAGCAAGAAGTATAGCTAGTTTATAAGATAACTTCCACTCCTATGGGTTTTCTAATCCATTTTCTAGGGTCACGTCCTACAGTCAACACACTGCTCTGATACCATCTGTAACGACCAAATCTCGAAGGATTTGAGTCTCTGTGCTTACCGTGCTAGTCCCTGGATCGAACTCGCTAGCACACACAAAGATGATGAATACCGTAATAGCAAGTGCATCATTTATTACAACGTATGATCCGTAATGTATAAAATAAAACAATCTGCATAGCACTTGGCTAGCTTTATTCAATCAAACAGCAGAAAGTAGAAGAAAATAATGATGAGTCCCATCATAGCCCACTAGCGATGCCGAAAAGTGCATCGCGACTGACCCTAACGGTACCTTACTCTTCGTCTGAATATCCTCGCAACATGAGGCGTTATGCAAGTTACACAGGAGTAATAATAAAGGCACCTACATGTATATGCATAGTACAACAAAGGAAGGCTTGAGGGTTTATTTTTGCAGAAAGCTGATTTTATCCTAATAACTACCTAATAGTCGAATTTTTATTTAGTTCTTTTATTACTACAATTAAATACACAAGGTTGAGTTGGCAAAATCAACTCCAACCTACCCTTTATTAAGTTGCCCAACAAAAGTGTCACATCTGTCAAGATCATCCAACAACTGTAATGGCATAGTCGCTCAAATTTACCCATAACCGAGGGCACGGCTAATTATGATTAGTTTTAATACTCTGCAGAGTTTTGCATACTTTACCCACTAGATCGAACTCAAGATCGAGACAAAGTCTTTCGTAAGGCCACCTCCACCTCGGCAGCAGACACCTACTCATATCTACATCTCGCTAGGTTACAGGCGAGGATCCCACAACCTACTCAACTAAGCCAGAGCCCATTTAGCTAGTGGTTGCGCATGGAAGCTACTAGTCACTAAGTCTGTCTGGTCTTTTTGAGCCTGGGCGGCCGTCCACTTACATTCAGAGGGAATAAACCATGATGTTCTTGAAACCACCCATCAATACCAGTTCCGCCCAGAGGTGAGTTAAATCCTTAATTGCTACTCAATTTGTTATATATATAATCCTCACATAAGCTCAATGAATACACGAACCACCCCCGTCTACAAAGCATAGCAAACTACAATTATCACGATTTGCAATGACGGGAAGATTGCTCAACAGCATAGCCAAAAATATATAATACTCCTATACATGCATATATTCATAGTGTGATATAACTACATGCATATAAAACAATAGGTAAAGGATGATCAACATGTAACTTGCCTTGGTTCTGGTTCAGAAAGTCACACTCCTGATAATAGCTCGCGTCGCACTCCGGACAATCTACACGTTTCACACAATTCAACAAATCAATCATCGAAACATGAATAGAACCAAAATAAAACCAACAGCAAGAACCATTTTTTAAACTCAACAACAGAACCTTAACAGCACCTAAATGCACTAGGGTCACAACGCAAAAAGAATCACTCCATTCCGATAAACGGTTTGAAAGCTACGGCCTCCGGAAGGTTTGATTCAAATTCAAACGAATTCAAATTTGAATAGTGCAAACATGTGCAAAGTTGGTACCGTGATAATGTGCTGATTTTTGTGAGTGCATAGGAAAAAGAATTACCTAAATTGGAGCTATAGACTAAAAGATATAGCTAGTTGAATTTTGGATGAAAATCTGTGAAAAACAAAAAGAAACATAAATCTGCTGGGCACTGTAGCAACTCATGTGCGTGTCCTGTATCGAACTGCCATGTGTTAGCGCGTGATTCGTGCTCACCGGAAACAGAGAAAAAACGGTGGTGGCTTCGGGCGTCGGCGGCGGCGCTCCTCCGGTGGGTCTCCGGCGAAGACGAAGGGACGACCGGTGCAGCATTGAGTGGCGGAGGTGGCAAGGGTGTGGTATGGGGGCAGCGTTAGCTTCCTCGGGCGGCGGCGGTAGCTTGTGTGACTTCGACGATCTTCCGAGCTTTGGCTCGGCGTCGGTGGTCGTGCTCGTGCTCTGCAGGTCAGCCCACGGTGTTAAACAAGCGGGTAACCGAGAGGGGGATCGAGTGGAGACAAGTGGCGTGGCTGGGCGTGCTCTTACGGCGACGGAACGACCGGCAGACTTGGAGTTCCTCCGATGAGATCCAAACGAGCTCGGGCAATGCGTATGGATGATGGGAAAAATCGGAAAGAGGCTTCGGGGGTGCCGGGCAAACACTTACGCGTACAGGGAGTCCTAGGGGAGCACGAGGTCGACTAGGGGGCGAGATCGATCCGGCTCGCGCTCGCGTTTGCGAGCTGTGCGGCTGCGCGCGTGTTCGTCCGACCGGAGGAAGGGGGCGATCAGGTCGCGGGTCGGGTGCGAGCGAGCGGGCTTACCGCTTCGCTAGGTTTAGCGGGCTGCGGCTGTGTGCTGCTGCTGCGCTGGCTGGCTGGGCCGCGGCGATGGGTCGGTTGGCTGGCCGGCTGGCTGGCCCTGTTTTTTTCTATAAACAAAAACTACAGCAGCGGAACAAAATAAATAAAATAAAATACACAATATAAATTCTAAATAAAAATACCTAGACACACAGTCAAAATAGCCCTATAGCTATAAACTACAGGAACACTAGTTCCAATACTAATGCAATTTTTGTAAAATAATTTTGAAGCAATAGGCCACACAAAATTGTAATAAACACTCAAATAAAATATTTTGAAGATTGCAACAATTACCATAGCATATCAGATGAACTGGAAATAATATTCTGCACATTATGAACATTTTTAAAAACAGGGGAGAAGTCATGTTATCTCCGCTCCAATAAATTGCCTTTGTTGCATAATGATTTGAATATTACCGAAAATCAAAATAATGCATGGAGAGAATATGAGATGCATATGAATGATCTAATAACATCCTAATTTAGGAAAATTGGGATGTTACAAACCTACCCCCCTTAAGATGAATCTCGTCCTCGAGATTCGGCTGGCTAGCAAATAGGTGTGGGTGATCCCGCCGAGATCTTCCTCTCGCTCCTGTGTAGCTTCCTTCTTTGTATGGTGATCCCACTGAACCTTGCATAACTTGATTGTCTTGGTGCGAGTAACTCTCTCTGCTGTCTCCAAAATCTTAATCGGCTTCTCCTCATATGTCAAATCACTCTCCAACTGAATTGCCTCCAGTGGCACCGTGTCCCTCAATGGAACATCCATCATCTCCGCATGATACTTCTTCAACTGAGATACATGAAACACATCGTGAACTCCTGACAAGGATTCTAGCAACTCCAACTGATAAGCTACCTCTCCTCTACGCTCCAAGATCTTGTAAGTCCCCACAAAACATGGTGCTAACTTACCTTTAATTCTAAACCTCTTAATTCCACGAAGTGGTGAAACTCTAAGATATGCACGGTCTCCTACCTCATATGTCACCTCCTTACGTTTTGCATCTGCATAACTCTTCTGCCTGGACTGTGCTATCTTCAACCTATCACGAATCAACTTGACTCGCTTCCTCAAAGATCTCCGATCAAGTCTGGTCCAAAGAACTAACGCCTCCAACCTCATCCCACATCAATGGTGTCCTCGCACTTTCTACCATACAATACCTCAAATGGTGCCATCTTCAGACTAGCTCGGTAATCAAGTATTATATGAGAACTCTGCATAAGGTAAACTATCATCCCAACGGGACCCATAGTCCAAAGCACAAGCTCTCAACATATCCTCCAAAATCTAATTTACCCTCTCTGTCTGCCCATCTGTCTGTGGATGGAAAGTTGTACTGAACTCCAGCGTTGTGCCCAAGGATTCATGCAACTGACGCCAAAATTTAGACGTGAACTGAGTACCTCTATCAGACACTACCTTCCTTGGAACTCCATGCAGACCAACAATTTTAGACATATAAATCTTTGCTAGCTGAGCACTTGTATATGTTGTCTTTACCGGGATGAAGTGAGCAACTTTAGTCAAATGATCAACAACTACCCAAATAGAATCATAACCTGACCGAGTCCTGGGTAGACCTGTAATAAAATCCATACCAATCTCATCCCACTTCCAATCAGGTATAGGCAATGGCTGTAACAAACCTGCTGGTCTCTGATGTTCTGCTTTAACCCTCTGGGACACATCACATGTCGCAATATATCCAGCAATTTCCCTCTTCAGGCTAGGCTACATCTTAGTATTACCTGGGTGAATAGAATAAGGTGAATTAACTTCCTGATATCTGCATCTTGAGGTAAACAAATACGCTTCTCAAACCATATGGCTCCATGTTCATCCTCATGGAAACCTTCTGCCTTACCTTTAACCATATTCTCTTTTATCTCAGCAATCTCCTTATCATTCTTTTGAGCTTCTCTGATCCTGTCAAGCAAAGTAGGCTTTACCTCAAGTGTTGCTAAATATCACTTAGGAACCATCTCCAACCTAATATTCCTGAACTGTTAATATAACTCGGGTGGCATATTATCAATATTAATTGCATTAGCATGGCTCCTACGACTCAATGCATCAGCAACAACATTAGCCTTACCAGGATGATACTGCACATTCAAATCATAATCATTAATAAGCTCCAACCATCTCCTCTCACCGAGGTTCAAATCCTTCTGAGTAAAAATATACTTCAAGCTCTTATGATCAGTAAATATATCACAATGATTACCAATAAGATATGGCCTCCAAGATTTCAAGGCATGCACAACTGAGGCTAACTCGAAATCATGTGTAGGATAATTATGCTCATGATTCTTAAGCTGACGTGAAGCATATAAAACAACTTTAACTTCCTGCATCAAAAAACTCCCAAGTCCTTGACGAGAAGCATCACAATATACCTGGAAGTCATTATGTATATCCGGCAGAGTTAAGACTGGTGTTGTAACCAAACGCTGCTTCAACTCCTGAAAACTGGCTTCGCATTCATCAGTCCAAACAAATTTCTTCTCTTCCTTCAGCAATTCAGTCATAGGCTTTGCAATCTTGGAAAAGTTCTCAATAAACCACATGTAATAACCTGCAAGGCCCAAAAAGCTGCAGATCTCTCTAACTGCCGTTGGTGTCTCCCACTCTGTAACTGCAGCAACCTTAGATGGTGTAACATCCCAAATTTTCAATTTGGAATGTTATACATAGGTCATCATATGCATATTATATTTTATTGCATTTTGGCTCGACCCTAGAAATTTCACGCAACTGAAGGACCCACGAAGAGAGTTGGGGATTTCATTATTTCCATATTTGAGTTTTCTCAAATTCTGAAAATAGGATCATTTGATTTTATTTATTTTATCTTCAATTATTTCTATTGTCAAAATATGAGAGAGGGAATAAAATGACTTTCTCAAAATAAATAAATATTCAAGATTTAATAGAAAATCAAATAAGATTTTTATTTGGAGTTTATCGCTATTTTATTTGAATTTAGGAAAAATGCACGTTTTACAAAATTGCATTTAGGCCCCAAATAAATGTTCATCTTGTCCTGCTTGATTTTAGAAGCTGGGGGAAATATATTTCGGGATTTTTGGAGTACGTTTAGTATTTCTTTCGTTAGTTTTTCTGCGCGTAATTTTTTTAAAAAAATCCGAACCGACCTTTGTGTAATCGCCAGACTCACTTTGGCCGGGCTTTATAAGTCGCCGGCCGACTCGCCGACCCGCCAGCCCGGCCAGCCGCCACTTGCTGCCGCTATCACGCCGCCGCCTGCCGAGGTTGACACCGCCGCCGGTTTTTTTAGAAAACCGTTCGGTTTTCCGTCGGTTTTCTCCGGTTTATTTTTTAGATCCTTTTTTTATATAGATCGATTTTTTCGGTTTAGGTTAGATTGCGAGCGTTCGCTCGTTCGTTCGTTTTAACGAACGTGTTCTTCGTTTAGATCTAGATAACGAACGTTCGTTCGTTAATCTGTTCGTCGTTTTTCTTTTTCTCGGATTTATTTCACGATTTTTTTGATCGTGATTTCTGATCTGATTTTCGATCTAGTATAACTTTTCGCTCGTTTATCGGAATCAGGCGATTCAAGCGCCTAGAGTTTCGTGTCGAAACTCTCTTTCTGAATAATCAACTCAAACAAGTTTTTGCTACTGTAAAATTTGACTTTGGTCCAGATTAGTAAAACAAAGCTTGTTTCTTTCGCCGTTTGACTTTTGTTGCTTCGTTCAAGTTGATTCTTTTTGCAAACCGGAGTTCTTAAGTTGAACTTTCTGGTTAGATCTCTTATTTGAGTTTTACCTGTGCATTAGATGAGTACTTATTGTGTGCTTGTTTGTTTGCGATAGAGTACCTGGAGTGCGCCGCTTGCTACTTTCAATCTCTAGGTTTCGTGGATCATCAGCAAGGCAAGTAACACTTTGATCATATGCCTTTTCATACCCAGTTTTTATGCATTAGATCAATCCTCAAACATTGCATGATTAGGATCTAATTAAATTGTGGGTTTTGGGAAATAGATGAGGTAGTACCTATTACCTGTTTTATTATCAAACCCTTGGGAGTTACTTCTACGTTTACTTATTATGACATGCTATGCTAGTAGACGTGGATTGGGTGAGTGTATCCGTGACAGATGTGAGATTGTTAATTAATGGTTTATTTGAGGTGGCAACTTAAACACACATCTGGGTGGATTGAGGTACCTGGGTATTCCAGATTGCTGTTTCTTTTGGACCGCACCTGTGCTCAAAGGGATCATGAGATTAGTCATGCTAGAAACTTCCGTGTGTAGCCACAAGCTACTATGGGCTCTAGCATAGTTGACTAAGTCGTGCGAACTCTTACAGTGGTAGACTAGCAGATGTAGGGGATGTAGGTTGGTACGGTCTACCCGTTCGTAAGGCGCTAGCGCTTCTGAAAGACTATGTCTCGGTCATCCGTTTCTCAAACACCATGTAGTGCGAGAATCCCAACGGAGGAGATCGGGTCTTGTGGGGAAAAGTGCACAAACCTCTGCAGAGTGTATCAAACTAATCATGGTTAGCCATGTCCCCGGTTATGGACATTTTGAGTATCTAGTACTTGGATTATCATGTGAATCTCATCATGTTACTTTAATTAATATTTTTGGGTTTTAATGATGATGCTTAATTGGGATTGAGAATGCTGTCAACCATCCTCAATGTTTAACAACCACCATGATAGTTAAACAAAATTTATTCCTTTGCAGTAGGGAAAAATTGGCTTTACGCAAAAGTGTAACCATAGAGCTTTCCACCAGCCATATATGCATGTAGTATAGCATTACTCTTTCATACTACTCTCTATGTGTTACATTGCCAGCATATTCCATGTGCTGACCTGTTTTCGGGCTGCAACGTTCATGTTGCAGACTTTTCAGACGATGAGTAAGGTGCCTTAGGTCGTGGTCCTATACTCAGTGATGCCGTTGGAGTTGATGGACTCGCTTATCTTCCAAGCCTTCCGCTGTTATCGTTATTAGATGGCCTTAAGCCATATTTATTGTAAAAAGTTCTCTTTTGAGACATTCGATGTAATAAGTGTGTGATTGCTACTCTGTTATAAATCCTTCAAGTACTGTGCATGTCAGCATTATTGATCTAGGGATGACACTAATGCACAGAGGTCAGACTGTTTGAGGTCTGGTCGCTACAAGATGGTATCAGAGCACACGCTGACTATAGGACACGACCACTAAGCTAAAGCCCTAGATCACTACTCTTTCTTCCCATTTCTGACTCCTCATCTTTTCTACTCTTTTAGGATGGCGGATGCAAAGAACAAGTTCACGCAACCGGATGAAGATACACCCTTTGGATGCCACTTGAAGGAAGTCACTAGATACCTGAACATCGGAGTACCAAGCTTCACCGGGACCTACAACGCCACTTTACCCGAAGAGGAGCGCTGGATGATTCAAGTTCAAGTTCCAGGAAGGACATTTGCACCCGTCACGGATCCCATAGAGTTTTCTTTTGATGCACCAACCTGGAGTCTAGGAAAGAGCATGGTAGCCCACATCACCATGGGACGTATTGGAGAAGTTTATCGCAATGATCTCAAGGATACTATCTACCAGATTTCTGGGCGCAGAGATGAGCAATGGGAGATGATCAGCACCAGGAGGGATAGATCAATCGCAGCATATGTCCAGGAGTTAAACCAGCACATTCGATGTCAGGAGAACCAGATGTGCGCATGCATGGAGGATCTGCAGAAGGCCTTGACCAAGATCAAGGAGCTAGAGGAAGAACTCAAGGCTACACGTGAAGATTACATGGAAGAAATTGAAGTGCTAGTGGAGAAGAATGATGATACGTCTCCAACGTATCTATAATTTTTGATTGCTCCATGCTACTTTATCTACTGTTTTAGGCAATATTGGGCTTTATTATCCACTTTTTTATTATTTTTGGGACTAACCTATTAACCGGAGGCCCAGCCCAGATTTGCTGTTTTATGCCTATTTTAGTGTTTCGAGGAAAAGGAATATCAGACGGAGTCAAAACGGAACGAAATCAACTGGAGAAGTTATTTTTTGAAGGAAACCCACCTGATGGACTTGGGCCCCACGTAAGAAGATACAGGAGGTGCTCACGAGGGTGGGGGGGCGCGCCCACCCCCCTCTGCGTGCCCCCCTGCCTCGTAGGGCCCCCGTAGCTCCACCGACGTTCTCCTTTCACCCATATATACCGTCGTACCCTAAAAACTTCCAGAACAGAAGATAGATCGGGAGTTCTGCCGCCGCAAGCCTTTGTAGCCACCAAAAACCAATCGGGACCCCTTTCCGGTACCCTGCCGGAGGGGGGATCCATCTCCGGTGGCCATCTTCATCATCCCGGCGCTCTCCATGACGAGGAGGGAGTAGTTCACCCTCGGGGCTGAGGGTATGTACCAGTAGCTATGTGTTTGATCTCTCTCTCTCGTGTTCTTGAGGTGATACGATCTTGATGTATCCCGAGCTTTGCTATTGTAGTTGGATCTTATGATGTTTCTCCCCCTCTACTCTCTTGTGATGAACTGAGTTTCCCCTTTGAAGTTATCTTATCGGATTGAGTCTTTTACGAGAACACTTGATGTATGTCTTGGTGATCAACTTGCGGGTTTCGTGACATTGGGAACCTATGCATAGGGGTTGGCACACGTTCTTGACTCTCTAGTAGAAACTTTGGGGCACTCTTTGAAGTACTTTTATGTTGGTTGGATGAATCTGAGATTGTGTGACGCATATCGTATAATCATGCCCACGGATACTTGAGGTGACAATGGAGCATCTAGGTGACATTAGGGTTTTGGTTGATTTGTGTCTTAAGGTGTTATTCTAGTACGAACTCTTTTATAGATTGATCCGAAAGAATAACTTTTGAGGTGGTTTCAGCATCTTGTCAGGCAGGCTGATCTGGCCCACGAACACCTATGGGACTGGCGGACCGAGCCCCTTCGGTTCAAGGCGGGAGCGGAGGACGACGAAGAGCAGATCGAGGCGAAGCACGCGAGAGGTTTACCCGGCCGGAGCTCTCCGGAGAGATAATACTCCTCTTGCATGTCTAGGTGTATTGCGTTCTTGCTCAGAGCGCCGAGTGCTACAAGATGACGAAGCAGCCAACGAGATCAGGCGTGGAGGGAATCGACCAACCCTTTCTACGTTGCGCATGGGCCTCCTTTTATATGCTCAAGGGGCTCCGACAGGTGGCAACGTAGACGGGGGTACAAATGGAAAAATAGTGGTTGGTAGTGGAGCCCCCGGGCCTGGGCCACACACGGTGCCGAGCGCTGTTGGGCCAGGCCCAAAACAGGGCACGGGCACACGCGGCCCGGGTCACACCATAACTCACTCCGGACCCACCACGCCCCCCACAGGCAGTGCGCATCGAGCGTGGCGTCGTGCGAGATCGTGGGCGAGATCGTGGGGGTTTCTTTATTCGGAAAATCGAACGTCCGCCCCTCCCCTTTATAAGCAGGGGAAACAGGGGCACGCCGCCTACCTTGCCGCTTGTTGTCCCATCGAAAAACCACCGCTGCTCCCCCTTCTTCTCAAGGCTGAAAAGAGAGCGGCCCGCCACTTCATCGCCACCAGCACCCTCGACGCCGTCGACCTCCTCCACCGCCTCTGCCATGGGCCCGAAAGCCGACAAGGGGAAGACCGTGAAGTCAGCCGAGGCGCTGCGGCTTGCAGCGCTGCGGAAGGAGCGGGCCGTCTTCCCCCCTCAGCTCGCCGCGAGGGAGCTGAGGGAGAACTACTACCTCTTCTGGTCGACGGAGACGCACCAGATCCGCCAAGACGGCGGTATTTCCCGCGCCGCTGCAGAACTGGCCCGATGGGGTATCCCTTCTTCGCGCTCTTCTTCTGCGGGCTCGCCGCCCTTCTCTGAGTTTTTTTGTGACATTATGAACACCTACGGGTTCCGCCTCCTTGATTTCACCCCCAACGCCGTTCTGACCATGGCAGTTTTCGCACATCTCTACGAAAACTTTGTCGGAGTCCACCCAAATGTAGCTCTTTTCCGCCACTTCTTTTTACCCCGAGCCGAGAGAGGAGAGCCCCTTGCCGGAGGAATTGCTTGGGTCTCTGTGGTCGGCAAGAAGGAGGCCTATCTGGAGGAGAACTCCGTAGCAAATGGGAGGTGGAGGGCAGATTGGTGCTGGATTGTTGAGGAGAACCCGCAGCCTTTTACCGCCAGCGCCAAACCCCAGAGTACGCGGCAATGATTGGAGCAATCTGGCCCCGGAGGACGCTAGGCTGAAGATCGCGATTACGAATCCTCCGCCTCAGACTTGCCGGACTCACTTGTAAACCTTTGTTGGCGCGGACTTCCTTCGCCGCCGCAGACGCTTCTTGCAGGAGAGAAGGAGACCTGCCTGGGAATTTCAGAATGCAGCAGACATCATGAGGCTGCGCCCAGGCCTCAACATCAACTTCACTGTCTTGGAGCTTGACGCAATGCTCTTAGAGCTGTTCAAGCATGATCCTGATCATCCGGAGATGTTTAGGTTGCCGAGGGCCGTCGTTCCGCTTTGCAACAACTCGTCGCTTGACCGCACCCGCGCAATGATGCCGTTGTGTGACTCCACAGAATTGTCCCCACTTGGCAAGAGCCGGCAGATGACGTCGTGCAGCAGTTCTTCAACAATCTGGTAGAGATGCCAGTCCGCCCCGACGAGCAGAGGGGCCTCACCCGCGACACTACTGACGACGAGATGCGCCAGATCGCCACCGAGCTAGAAGAGGCGGCAGGCTGCCGCAAGCGGTTTGGCTTCACTGTGGAGGAGGCAGAGAGGCAGCCGAGGCGGCAAGCCTTGTCGGCGAAAGGAGTTAAATCGGCGAGGAAGAGCTTGCCGAGCCTGAAGCCGAGTCGAGCGAGCCCGCCGAGGGCGCATCCTTCCCACCTCCAAGCAGCTTGCCGCGAGCGGAGCCACCGGCTCCACCAAGAAGGCGTCTTCGCAAAGCCGGAGACGCAGCGGGGCGGCAGACGGGCCAACAGCCGCAGCGCCGCGCGACGAACTCCACCGCGGCAAGCACTGTTCCCGCGGGAGCTCCTCACGCCGCTGCGGCAACTGGAGCAGGGCCCTCGCAGGCCACTGGTCCCGCTCCCGCCAAGCGTCCAAGGGAGCCCACCTCCGCCTCGTCGTCTGGAGGCGGGCAATTGACCTCTCCGCTCGGCTCCCACGAGGAAGAGGAAGAGTAAGATTCCTTGTTGTACTTGTAATTCTTCGATTTGTTGCCTTGTCTTGTATCTGATCTGCTTTACTCTGAATCCATCCCTATTCAGGATGCTGGCCTAGAGGATGTCGAAGAGAGCCAAGACCCCGGTGATTGTCGTCGAGGGGCGAACCTCTGCATGACGGCAGGAGGCGTCGAGACAACCTTGCCGGATGAGGCAACTCTCCTTCAAAGCAGCCCCAGCGCAGCCCAGGCGTAAGTATATGGTCTACTTCTTGCTGTTCGTGCGTGGGTGCTTTTCCCTTTGGCCGATATCTCGATCGTTGACTTGTGTAGGAGCGAGCAGCCTCATACGCTTCGACTACGCCGCCAAGGGTGGATTCCCGGCAAGGGCGTTCCCGGCAAGGAGCCTTCTCCGGCATGGGAGTCTTCTCCGGCAAGGGGCAGTTCTCCGGCAAGGGACGGCACCAGCGATCCCTTAGCGGCGGAGACCGTGACCGCAGCCCCCGGCGCAGGTAACCTTCTTGCCAGAGTACTTCCATTGTGCTTTTCTTCTTCTGATCTTGTCTTTGAATATTTGCTTGACTCTCTTCATCCACCCGCCACAGAGCCAATGGAGACCGAGGTCACCGGCGAGGAGGACGTGCGTGGCAATACTGATGAAGCCGCCGCCGTGGAAGAAGAAGCCGGCGCTGACGAGCCTGCCGGCGAAGAGGCCACCGAAGCTGCCGCCGCAGAAGCTGGCGAGGGTCTCGCCGATCGTGACCGGGCGACCCGGAGGCCAGCAGAGCGCCAGGCGCTACACCGATCACGATCCCTCCGCCGCCGCTGCAGCTGCCAGTTCAAGAGCCCCAGCCCAGCCTACTTGAAGGCCGGACGGCGTCTTCATCAAGCTCCCATGGGAGTCGAGCTCAGGCGCCGGCGAAGGAGAAACCTTCGATGAAGAGCTTTCGCCTCCGCTGGCTGGCGCTTAGTTGACGCGTAAGCAGCAGCAGCTGGCGAGCTCGAGGAGGAGCAGCTACTGCGGAAGCCGCTTGTCGCTCTACCGCGCCCGACAAGCCAAACCGGCATCCCGGAGGCGCTTTGTCGCCAAGGCGGGAGCAGACATTGAGAAGCGCCATGAGGAGCTCCGGCCGCAACAGTGAAGCTCTCCGGTCCTTGGCGGAGGAGCGGGAGCTACTCGCCGAGGAGCGCAGGGCCTTCATCCTCGAGAAGGCTGAAACCAAGGAGGAACAGCGGCTTGCCGCTAAGAAGCTGTCTGCACAGGAGGGCGAGCTAGCGCAGCGGAAGGTTAACCTTGACAGCCACGAGGAGGATCTCGCCATGCGCGAGGAAACATTTGGCGGGGCTCTCAAGGAAGCAAAGGATGTTGCCGCAATGCCGAGGCCGCCAAGAAGGAGCTGGAGACGGAGGTGGCGCAGTTGGAGGCCAGCCTCAAGAAGAGCGGCGAGGAGCTTGCTGCACTCAAGCACGAGCGCGAGAAGGACGCCTACACTCTTGGCGAGCTGCAGGGCCGTCTCTCCGAGAGGAGCAAGGAGCTCAGCGCCGCCAGGGACTCCAATGCAGACCTTGAGTTGAAGCTAACTACTTTGACTCAGACGCTGGACGGCGCCAAGGAGCGGGAGGTGGCCTTGAAGGAGAAGATCAAGGCCGACGAGGAGCTGTCGAATCTTGTGCCGCCCAGAGTGCCTTGAGGGAGAATGTGGAGCACTGGAACGAGGGTCTCGTGGATACTGCTGCAGCCATTCACAGGGAGCTGATGGAGCTAGGGATGGTGGATCTTGGATACTCCTTCGACGAGCATCTCCAACCCAGCGCCAAGCTCAGCTTGTTCTTCAAGGGCGTGGCGACGGCTCTCCAGCGACTCCGGGAAGAGGTCCCAAAACAACTGGCCGAGGAGTCGCGCCCGGATCTGTGAGAGCCCTCCGGAAGGTCTTGATGAAGGTGGCCTTCCGCAACCCAGGCCTCAACCTCACCAACGTCCTCAAGTCTCTGCGCCGGATCTTGATGTGGAGATGTTCAAGACCCTTGTCGCACCCATTGTGGACAGGGTGAGCGGAATCAAGAGGGTTGAGGGCGATCGCGTAGATTAGGCCGCCCGTTTTCTCTTTCTCTTGCCGCTGTTGGTTAAGTCATAGGAACAATCCATTAGAGTTGCGGCAAGCTATCTTGTAATATAACTTTATTTTGAGTATCAATTTCTACGTTATTTCCTTTACTTGATTCCTTCCTTTGTATGTCTTTGCCCTACGCTTTCAGGGAACTTGTCGGCGCGGGCACCTGAGTCGCAGCTCACTTAAGTTGTTGAGCGGACTCGAAACAAAGTAAGGGCACAACTAGCTACGAGTTGGTTCCTCTGCGCACAGGTTTTTCATACAAAGTTCGGTCGTTCAAGGAAGATAACTTAAAAATTTTAAAACTAATTGCTCAAACTTTGGCAACTTAGCTTTTACATCATTTGCTTCCGGTAAGGCTAGACTTCCTTGAGCGACGCTTGGCAGCTCCTCAATCCGATTTCTTCCGCTTTTGTGCAGCCCTGTCGAAAGTTACGGTCTTGAGCCCGCAGCACTTCAGCATTGCCCTCTCCGCTTGACCGTTGCTTCTCGGATGAGCAAGCGAAGCGGAACCTTGGCGCCAAGATCTTGGACGTCTTTGCATGAAGGTGCGGCTTGTGAACTGTGTGCCATTGTCGGTGATGATCCTGTTAGGGATTCCGAAACGGCAAACAATCGACCGGAAGAACTTGACTGTTGACTGTGTTGTCACCTTCCTCACTGCTTCCACTTCCGGCCACTTTGTGAACTTGTCGATTGCAACGTACAAGTACTCAAAGCCCCCAACAGCTCGGGGGAAGGGGCCGATGATGTCGAGCCCCCAGACCGAAAATGGCCAGGATAAAGGGATCGTCTGGAGAGCTTGAGCTGGCTGGTGTATCTGTTTGGAATGGAACTGGCACGCTTCACACTTGGTTACTTGCGCACTTGCATCCTGGAGGGCTGTCGGCCAAAAGAAACCTTGCCGGAACACTTTGCCGGCAAGGGCTCTGGCGCCAATGTGGTGACCACATATGCCTCCATGTATCTCCGCCAACAGCTTTTGTCCGTCTTCCCAGTGAATACACTTCAATTTCACACCGTTGAGTCTTCTTACATGCAGTGTCTTTGTCGACAAACTGGTACATACTTGACTGCCGGGCTACTCTTTCCGCTTCTTCTTGCTCTTGGGAAGTTCTCTGTCTGAAGGAAATGGACAATCTGCTGCGCCCATCTTTGGAGCTTGCGGCTCGACAACAAGGACTAAAGGCACATCTCTGCCACGGGAACATCGGCTTCCACGGCAAGAACCTGCGGCTCAGCCGAGCTTGGCGTTCCCAGCAAGCTTGCCGGAGCAAAGCTTGTCGGGGCGCTCGCTTCAACGGAACAAACCCTAGAGCTTGTCGGAGCAGGGTGCTCCTCAAGACTTTATTGGTATTGATCTTGGGGACCTTCGTGGCGGCGGCTTCGGGAAGCTCTGCCGGAAAGTAGTCACCAGAGATCAACCTCCTCTTCTTGCTCTGTCCAGTTGGTGGTGTTACAGACGGTTGAGTCAGCTTGAGCACAAAAATCCCTGGTTCCACGGGTAACTTAAGTGCGGCGCACTTTGACAGGCCATCAGCAATGTCGTTCTGAGCTCTTGGGATATATTCCATTTGTAGGCCGTCAAAGTGCTCTTCTAGCTTTCTCACTTCATCAACATAAGCTTCCATCAACGGACTCTGATAATTCTTGTTCACTTGGCGGATAACAAGCTGTGAGTCACCCACGACAATGAGCTTCTTGATCCCAAGGTCTCTGCGATCTCGAGACCGGCAAGCAAACCTTCATACTGCAGTATTGTTTGTTGCTTGCTCCTTGGGAAAGTGCATCTGGACTACGTACTTGAGGTGCTCTCCGGTGGGTGCGACAAGTAGCACGCCGGCACCGGCGCCTTGCAGCGAGAAGGCACCATCAAAGTACATCAGCCACTCTTTGCTTGCCTCCTTGATGGGTATGCTCGTCTCTGGAATTTCTTCATCTGGTGTTGGTGTCCATTCTGCTATGAACTCCGCCAATGCTCTGCTTTGGATAGTTGAAGTGCTCTCAAACTTGAGGCCAAAGCTTGACAGTTCCAGTGCCCACTCGACAATCCTTTGTTGCCTCTGGATTTTGTAGTATCCTCTTGTTGAAAGCGAGTGACAAGCTGTGATCTCGTGTGCCTGAAAGTAATGGCGCAACTTTCTCGAGGCCATGAGAAGGCCGAAAAGCAATTTCTGCACACCAGAGTACCTTGACCTAGCCCCCTGCAGAAGGGAACTGACAAAGTAAACTGGGCGCTGCACCATCTTTTTCTGCATCTTGTCATGCGTCTGCGCAGATTCGTCCTTGTCGGGACCAGAGCTTGCCGGCGAAGCCCCCTGCTTGTCGCTGGA
Organism: Aegilops bicornis; assembly: GCA_021605145.1. Classification (NCBI taxonomy): domain Eukaryota; kingdom Viridiplantae; phylum Streptophyta; class Magnoliopsida; order Poales; family Poaceae; genus Aegilops; species Aegilops bicornis. The sequence goes on from CM038671.1 coordinate 359,594,355, forward strand.
TGTGTCTGCCATGGTTGCTAGCTCATCATCCGCCTCCCTCTCCACTACTAACGCAGCACTAACCACTTGATTGGTTGCCGCTATATATAGCAGCAACTTCTCTTGTGGCTTAGGTGCGACAAGTGTTGGAGTGGAGGATGTATCTCTTCAGGTCTGCGGCGCAGCCTCCGCTTCCGGAGTCCATTGCATCGGACCTGCCTTTTTCAGAATTTTGAAAAATGGCGGTATGCGCGCTCAGATCTAGAGATAAACCTGCGAGAGCAGCTACGGAACCGGCAAGTCTTCGTACATCCTTGACGCGCTTTGGTGTTTCAATCTGCTCAATGGCCTTGATCATGTCGGGATTGGCTTCAATTCCACCGAGACATTTAAGAAACCGAGAAGCTTGCGGAAGGGACTCCAAACACACACTTCTCGTGGTTGAGCTTGAGGTTGATCTTGCAGATTTGTAAAGGTTTCATCTAAATCTTGAACTAGGGTCGCCTTGTCCTTACTTTTGACCACTATGTCATCCATGTAGGCTTCCACATTTACGTGCATTTGCGGCTCAAAAGCATCATGAACTACTCTTGCAAGCGTTGAACCAGCATTCTTTAACCCGAAGGGCATCCGTACAAAAGCGGTATGTGCCACATGGGGTGATGAATGCGGTCTTCTCCTCATCCTCTTCGCCATGAAGATCTGATGATATCCACGAGTATGCATCCGTAAATGAAAGCAAATCACATCCGGTGTGGAGTCAACAATCTGATCGATGCGCGGCAAGGGAATGGTTCTTTGGGACAAGCTTTATTGACATCGGTAAAGTCAATGCAAAGCCTCCATTTCCCGTTAGCTGCGTACAACTACGAGATTGGCCAACCACGTGGGATGGAGCACTCCTCGACAAGGCCTGCCGCTTCCAGTTTCTTGATTTCTTCCGCGATGAACTCTTGACGCTCCACCGCTTGCTTCGACTTTACGCTTCGCTGACGGGCCGCGATGAGGACAAACGGCAAGATGGTGCTCAATTACTTTCACAGGAACACCGGGATGTCGACGGTTGCCACGCAAACACGCCGACGTTCGCCCGCAGGAAAGCAACGAGCATCCTTCCTATTTAGGGTCGAGAGAGGCGCGATGGTGAAGGTACCACGGTGCCGTCCTCCTTGGCGGACACCTTCTTGGTCTCTGGTGGAGCTGTCATCGCCGTCTTCTTACACTTGCCGGTGGAGCTCGATGGTGCGTCCTCGACGGTAGCGCAGCACTCGAAGAGGTGCACTTGCCGGAGTGGGCATCGAGCTCTTGCCGGACTTGGTCTTCTTCTTCCCCACTGGAGCTTCAGGCAAGTGGCTTGCAACTGTCATCGCGGCTGCCGCTTCCCGGTAGATCTTGTCGGCGCAGATAAGAGCATCCTTCTTGTCGCCAGGACAGAGATGACACTTATCGGCCCGCATCTTGACATGTTTTAGGCATAGTGAGAGGCCGCCATGAATTTGGCGAGTCTTTGACGGCCAAGTATCCCATTGTAAGGCAATGGAAAATCAGCAACGTCAAAAGTGACCCTCTCGGTTCTGAAGTTCAATTCGCTGCCAAATGTCACCGCAACGTGATCTTTCCTTGGCTTGCTCCTTCCCGAATTGATTCCTTGAAAAGTGCCGGTCTCTTCGAGCTCGCCATCAGGGATCTGGAGTTTCTGGAGCACCGCGGAGGAGATCAGATTCAAGCCTGCCCCGCCGTCAACTAGCATCTTGGTGACCTTGAGGTTGTGGATAGTTGGTGAAACCAACATCGGCAAGCATCCGACCGCTGTTACGCGATCGAGGTGGTCCTCAATGTCAAAGATGATAGGCGTCTTGGACCATTTCGAGGCTTGCGTGACTCGATGGATGGTTACATTGCATTGACTTCTCGCATCCACTGCTTGAGTTGGCGGTGTGAAGTATGCAGAGAAGCACCGCCGTCAACGCACAGGACCTCTGTGGCTTTCTGGAACTCCTGCTCATCGGCCTCGTCATCATCCATGTCCTCCTCCTCGTCGTCGTCGTCGTCCTTGTCGCGGCCGCGGGGAGGCCTGTCTCCTTGCCGCTGCTTGGCCTTGCCGCGGCGCCCTCCCCGGCCGGGACGTTTTGTAACACCCCGGATGCAACTTTCCATATTTGTAACTCCAACTCTTGCCATTTTCGGCATTGTGATATGATATTCCCTCCGTGGTTGGGTTTTCCTTCATTTTTCATTTTGTCCATGTATTGCATTTCACTTCATGTCATCATGTGCATCGCATTTGCTTACGTGTTCGTCTCATGATTCCGAGCATTTTCCCCGTTGTCCGTTTTGCAATCCGACACTCCTATCTCCCCCGGCGGCCCCTTTTACGTTTTTCCGTGTGCGGGTACTAAACCTTCTCGGAATGGACCAAGGTTTGTCTAGTGGCCTTGGTATACCACCCGTAGACCACCGGTCAAGTTTCGGGTCATTTGGAGCTCGTTTGGTACTCCAACGGTTAACCGCACTCTTGCAAAGGCCTCTTTTAAGTTGCAGCCCAACACCCCTTCAAAACAGCCCAATCCGGACTACACCTCATTTGGACTCTCCTAGCTCCCTCTATGCCTATTTAAACATCTCCCCCGTCCAAATCCGGGTCTTCTTCCTCCCTAACCCTAAAATTACGTCCCCGCGCCCGCCGGACGTGGCGCCGCCGGACACCGCCGCCGCCGCCCGCAGCCAGTGGGAGGCCGCCACGTAACTGCGCCTCCGCGCCCCATGAGCCCGCCCGGCCGCCGCCCGGCCTGGTCGCGCGCCCTCCAGCGGCGCCGAGCCCGCCGCGCCTCGTCTCCTCCACCGGCGGCTCCCGCCTCGCCGCCCGACGCTTGGCCGCCGCCGCCCGGCCGCTGCCGCCGCCTGCTCACTCGCCACGCCGCCGGCCATGCCGCCGGCCATGGGCCTGCCGCGCCCGGCCCGGCTCAGCTCCGCCACCGGCGCGCCGCTCCTCAGCGCCTGCTCCGGCGAGCCCGCGCGCCGCCGCCGCCGTCGCCGATCGGGCCGGGTCCCGATCGGATCTGAGCGAGCTCCCGTTGACCTCTCTCCCCCTCACGTTTTCTACTAAGTTTTTTTATATCATTGATATTTTGTGTCAATTTGCTTCATGCTATAACTTTGTCTCTGTAGGTCCATTTTGCGCATGTAATATATCGAATGTTCGCCTCGAAGAGTAGATCATTTCATCTCATTGTATCATTTTCATTTGAGCTCATATTGATGCCCGAAATGCTATTGGAATAGTGCTATGTGATGTTAGTTTCTGATTTTTATCAGAACATGCACTTTTGTTATTTTTGCCATGATTAATGTGTGCACCCTATGTATTTGAGTCCTACATGTGTTTTGTAATAATCCATGCCATCTTTCCAGGGGTGTATGCCATGTATTTTTGTGATCTATGTGGTGACTAGCACAAGCATGCAAAGTAGGTGTCCTGATGTTGCTGTTTTCAGCCCTGTTTAGCTGATATTTTGATGACATGTTAACTTGATGCTACCGAGAGATCTATGCATATTTTGAGATACTTCAGTAAGGATGTTTTGTTAAACATGTCTAGCTTTATCAATCCATGTCCTTGTTTGAAATTATGGAGTACCATAGCTTGAGTCAATCGAGCTCTACTTTTGCTATAAAATGTTTCCTGGCAGATTGTTTACATGTTATTCAATTTTGCCAAGGTTGTTGTGGTTGATCCATGTATGCTATGTTATTGTTCTTGCCATGTATGTCTTCTATGCAATGTCTTCATGATGTATGTATGCCTAGTTTATCATATAAGGCTCTGTTGTGAGTGCATTGAGCTTGTAAACATGCCTACTTGTTATAAGTTTTTGACATGCCATGTTGCTGAATCTGTTAACGAAACTTTCGATATTGACATGGGTGTTACTATATTTTCGGATCCTTTTTGGCTTACGGTCAGTAAGGGACTTTTGTTCTATGCTTTGAGTAGATTCATGTCATGCCATGTTTTGCTATTTTAAGTTCCTGTAGCGTGTAGTTTTCTTGCTCTGAACATTGCAACCTGATGCTGTTTTTGCCATGTCCAGCCTGATATTATGTGCACTTTTGCCATGCTTGTTTGAACCTGTTATGATGTGATTTAGCCGAAGCTCAGTGCTCATCTTTTGTCAAGCATCTTGTGTAGATCATTGCCATATACTTTGTTGGTACGTTTGGGTGCAGTAGCTTAATTTATTGTTGCTTGCTAAGTGGCATCATGCTGTTAATGGCAGATTTGCGCCATTCTTGTTTTGCTTGTCATTTCCAAACCGTGCATCCGATTCCGGTGATCTTTATATCGATTTCAACCGAAATCATCTCATCTTTCCAGTGGCATACTTGGTTTTCCAAGTTGATGCCTCGTTCATCATTTTCCTTCCGAGCGATATACGCATTGCATATCACATCCCGCATATCATGCCATGTTTTGCATCATGTTGATTGTGCATTGCACCGTGATTTATTGTGGTTCCTTTGTTTGTGTTGTTGCTTTGGGTAGAGCCGGAGACGAGTACGTGAACGAGGAACCTGTTGAGAACGCTTACGAGGATCAAGCTTTCGACAACTCGAGAACATTGCGTGCAAGATGACCATACCCTCGAAATCACTTCTATCTTTGCTATGCTAGATGCTCGCTCTTTCGCTATGCCTATGCTGCGATGCCTAACACTTGCTATATCATGCCACCCATATTGCCATGTCAAGCCCCTAACCATCCTTTCCTAGCAAACCGTTGATTGGCTATGTTACCGCTTTGCTCAGCCCCTCTTATAGCGTTGCTAGTTGCAGGTGAAGTTGAAGTTTGTTCCTTGTTGGAACATGGAGATGTTGTTCCTTTTTGGAACATGTTTACTTGTTGGGGATATCACAATATATCTGCTATAATTAATACATCTATATACTTGGTAAAGGGTGGAAGACTCGGCCTTATGCCTGGTGTTTTGTTCCACTCTTGCCGCCCTAGTTTCCGTCATACGGTGTTATGTTCCTTGATTTCGCGTTCCTTACGGTTGGGTGATTTATGGGACCCCCTTGACAGTTCGCTTTGAATAAGACTCGCCCAAAGAAGGCCCAACATTGGTTTTACCATTTGCCACCTAAGCCTTTTTCCCCGGTTTTCGCGAGCCCGAGGGTCATCTTTATTTTAACCCCGGACGGTGCTCCTTCGGTGCTGGCCCAAACTAGAGTGCTTTGCAGCGCCCCTCAAGGAAACTTGAGGTCTGGTTTTAGTTGTACGGACTGCTCATCCGGTGTGCCACGAGAACGAGATATGTGCAGCTCCTATCGGGATTTGTCGGCACATTCGGGCGGCTTCTTTGGTCTTGTTTTTATTGCTGTCGAAATGTCTTGTAGTCCGGGATTCCGAGATTGATCGGTCTTCGGTAGAAGGAATATCCTTCGTTGACCGTGAGAGCTTATAATGGGCTAAGTTGGGACACCCTGCAGGTAATATCTTTCGAAAGCCGTGCCCATGGTTATGAGGCAGATGGGAATTTGTTAATGTCCGGTTGTAGAAAACCCGAAGTTGACCTCAAATAAAATACACATCAAGGCGTGTGTAACCGTGATGGTCTCTTCTCGGCGGAGTCCGGAAGTGAACACAGTGTTGGAGTTATGTCGGCGTAAGTAGTTCAGGATCACTTCTTGATTGCTACTAGCTTCACGACCGTGCTTTGCTCCTCTTCTCGCTCTCTTGTGCGATGTAGCCACCATATATGCTAAGCTTGCAGCAGCTCCACCTTACTACTCTGTCCTTCCTATAAGCTTAAATAGTCTTGATCTCATGGAGTGAGATTGTCGAGTCCCGTGACTCACGAGATACTTCCAAAACAGTAGCAGGTGCCGACGATGACAGTGCAGGTGACTCAATCGAGCTCAATTGGCAGTTCGACGAGCAACGGGGTCGTTAATATGAGACTGATCCTGATGATCAGGAGTGGAGCCCAGTTGGGACGATCGGGGATCATGTAGCATTTGGGGTATCTTCTTTATTTTGGTTCCGTAGTCGGACCTTGAGTGTACTCTGAATGATGGATGTTTATTTATGTATTATGTGAAGTGGCGATTGTAAGCCAACTATGTATCTCTTTCCCTTATGTATTACATGGGTTGTGTGAAGATTACCTCACTTGCGACATTGCTTTCAATGCGGTTATGCCTCTAAGTCGTGCTTCGACACGTGGGAGATATAGCCGCATCGAGGGCGTTACATGTTTCTTGCTAGCTCCTCCAACACCTTCCTGGGCCTTCTCCTTGTCGCGTCGTTCGTATTCAGCCTTCTGCTGCTCGACAAGCTGCTCGACCTTCTTGCAGCTCTGGAGGTCATGACCCTTGGTGCGGTGGATCTTGCAGTACTGCTTGCCGGAGCCGTCCTGCTTGTCGGCGACCGCCACAGACTGGCAGTTGGTGCCTGCGGCAACCTCCTTGCCGGAGCTACTAGCCTTGGCGTTCTTGGCGGCGCTTCCGTTGCCGGACTGCTCGACAACTAGTACATCTCTGCCTTTCTTTTTCCTGTTGCCCGCTTGGCTCTTCTTTGCCGGGCGGTCTCCTCCTTGTCGAGATCCTATTGCTTGGTATTTTCTCCGGAGTCTCCTCCTCCTCAAAGACGTGCACACTTGTCGGCGGGCGTATAGCTCATCGACGTCTCTCGATCTTGCACATCGCCATCTCCTCCGCATCCTGCGGTTTCGCACGCTCGATGGAACGCAGCTGATCACCGTGGCGGTGGTAGACATCCGGATGTTGTGCTTTGTACAGTGAATCTTTGAATATACTTGCACGGGCTCTCCTTCCTTCTCGGGCGGCAGATGAAGGTCGCTTTCTTAGCCATGGGGTTTGTGGCCGCTGTAAAGGCGCCGACAAACTGATGGCATAGATCTGCCCAAGAAGATATGGAGTTGTCCGGCAAGTGCATGAGCCAGGACTCGACATTGGGCTTGAGCACCGGCGGAAGTAGTTGGCAAGGATCTTGTCGTCGCCCCGCAGCCTGCACCGCGATGGTGTAGATGTTGAGGAACTCCGACGGATGCGTCTTGCCGTCGTACTTCTCCCATGCGTCGGCTTGAAGTTTTTCTTCTTTGGGCCCTTTGGACTTGCCGCAGCTCACGAGTGAACGCAGGGCAACCTATCACAGACGGCAAGTCGCCTGGTTCCTCTGGCGCGTGCATGTCGACGGAAGGGCCCGGCGCTTGTCGGATTGACGTCGCGCTTCTCTTGGCGCTGGCGGAGTTCGAGCGTCCTCTTGTTGTCGATTGTGAAGAACTTGGCGCTGATCACGATGAGCTCGTGGATCTGATGACGCAGTGGAGTCGCTGTCGAGGTGGATCTGGCGAGTCTGCGATCTTGGCCTTCGGGGCGGAGAGTGCATGGTGGTTGCACCCCCACCGGTCTCGTCGCCACCGGCTCGTGTTTGGCAGTCTTGCCACGGCAGCGATGCACTTTCGGTCGCGCGGAGCGTCGCCGTTGGCGGCCGATGAGACTACGAATGGTGGCCCTCCACCATCGACCTTTGTCGGCCGTCGGAGGGTAATCGAAGCAGTTGTGCTCTCGCCAAAGCTTCCGCCGGAGTGGTGGGTGGCGATGGCGAACGGCGCGAGAGCGGGATATGCTCGGACTTCTAACTATGTTAGAAGGAGCGATATCCCGTCCGGGCGACCGTGCCTCGCCAGCGCCTTGACATGTTGGCGTGCATGCCGGTCTTGAACATCCGGGATCCTCGGCTCGATCTTGGTCCAACGAGCGACGTCATTGTGAATGCCATGACGCTGTCGGTCCCGCGCCTCCTGAGACGGGCGCGGTGCATGTACGGACGCCGAGGTCTGTGCAGCCTTGTCCTTAGACTTGGCAGCACCGTGAGCGCCCCCGTCGCCGTCCATTCTTCCGCCGGCGTCTACCCCACCACCTGTTTGCTCCGGTGGCGGTGGGTTCGACGCGGACGGGGCTTCTGCCGCCGAAGCCTTCTTCTTCGGTGGCATGTTGACGAAGATGACGAAGATCTAGCTCGCGTGGATGCCGGATCAGGTTCACACAACCTCGACGCCCCCTACCTGGCGCGCCAAAGATGTCGGGGCATGCTGATCTGGCCCACGAACACCTATGGGACTAGCGGACCGAGCCCCTTCCGGTTCGGCGGGGAGCGGAGGACGCACGAAGAGCAGATCGAGGCGAAGCACGCGAGAGGTTTACCCAGCTTCAGAGTTCTCCGGAGAGATAATACTCCCTCTCTGCTGCATGTCTAGGTGTATTGCGTTCTTGCTCAGAGCGCTCGAAAGTGCTACAAAGATGACGAAAGCCAACCAGCGACCGGCGTGGAGGGAATCGATCGACCAACCCTTTCTACGTTGCGCATGGGCCTCCTTTTATATGCTCAAGGGGCTCCGGACGGTGGCAACGTAGATGGGGGTACAAATGGAAAAATAGTTGTTGGTACACCTACTTGTACGATGTATGCGATGTACAATACCTAACCACGGCGGCGGGGACAAAGGCATTAAATGCCGTCTAGTCGCCCTAACGGTGCAAACAGGACCGTCGGGCGCCACCGCTCGCCACGATGGCAAACTTGTCGGCGCTGCTTGCCACCTCGCGACCGCTGGCTGCCTGACCTCACGCCACGCTACCGCTGGAAAGGCCCTGTGGTGACACGTTAGTGAATGCGTTGGAGCGTAGGGTGAGAGAGGTGGTCTGCGCGGCAAGCGCCTTTGCCGCGGTTGTTATCTTGTCGGGCCGGAAGCTTGTCGCTCATCGGGCCTTCCGGCAAGCTCCTCTTGCCGGGCCTTGTCTTGTAAGTGCTGGGTGGCCTTCGGCAAGCTCCTCTTGCCGGGCCTTGTCTCCTATGTGCCTTGGGTGGCCTTCCGGCAAGCTTCTCTTGCTGTGGGCCTTGCCTCCCTGACTTCAATACTTTGTTCTTGAATGGCTCCAAAGGAACCACAGAGGACCTTGGCGGTCACCAGGTAAGCCCTGCCGCGGAGGGCTGCAACTGCCCGTGTACAAGTTCGGGATACTAGGGTACCCCTACTCTAGTACACCGACACGTACCCTACCATAATCTCTACGTTTGTTCTCCGCTATTAGTGGCTTTGGAGTGACTCTTTGTTGCATGTTGAGGGCTTGTTATATGATATATCTATGTTATTATTGTTGATGTAACTTGCACTAGTGAAAGTATGAACCCTAGGCCTTGTTTCCTATCATTGCAATACCGTTTACGCTCACTTTTATCCTTAGTTACCTTGCTGTTTTTATATTTTCAGATTACAAAAACCTATATCTACCATCCATATTGCACTTCGCCGAACTAGTGCACCTATACAATTTGCTATTGTATTGGGTGTGTTGGGGACACAAGAGACTTTTTGTTATTTGGTTGCAGGGTTGTTTGAGAGAGACCATCTTCCTCCTATGCCTCTCGCGGATTGATAAACCTTAGGTCATCCACTTGAGGGAAATTTGCTACTGTCCTACAAACCTGTGCACTTGCAGGCCCAACAACGTCTACAAGAAGAAGGTTGTGTAGTAGACATCAAGCTCTTTTCTGGCGCCGTTGCCGGGGAGGCTAGGTAAGTGAAGGTATATATTTAGATCTTGCAATCGAATCATTTTGTTTCTCGTTTTAGCACTAGTCTAGTTTATAAAACAAAACTACAAAAAAAAATGGAATTGAGTTTGTCTCATACGCTTCATCTTTTTAATATCTTTCGTGAGTATGATGGAAAGGAAAATTGTGCCAAAGTATTAGAAGAAGAATGCATTAAATTGTTTGGCACTAAATCTTTGAATGATGAGATTGATTGCAATTTTGTTAGTATGAATTCCTTGAATATCCATGATGCTAATGATATGCAAAGCCACAAGCTTGGGGAAGCTATGTTTGATGAAGATGATATTTTTTGTCCCCAAGCTTTGATGAGCAAATTTACTATGATGAAAGCATGCCTCCTATCTATGATGATTATTTTGATGACACTTATGCTATAAAGAATAATGATAACCATGAAACTTGTCATCTTGATCTTAATTTTCAATCACATGATAGTTATTTTGTTGAGTTTGCTCCCACTATTGTTCATGAGAAGAATTTTGCTTATGTGGAGAGTATTAAATTTTCTATGCTTCTAGATCATGAAAAGAATGCTTTAGGTGCTGGTTATATTGTTGAATTCATTCATGATGATACTGAAAATTATTATGAGGGAGGAACATATGCTTGTAGGAATTGCAATAATATCAAGTTTCCTCTCTATGTGCTTAAAGTTTTGAAGTTATGCTTGTTTTGCCTTTCTACGCTAGTTGATTATTGTTCCCATAAGTTGTTTGCTCACAAAATCCCTATGCATAGGAAGTGGGTTAGACTTAAATGTGCTAGTCATATTCTTCATGATGCTCTTTTTGCGTTTCAATTCTTATATTTTATGTGAGCATCATTGAAATCATAATGCCTAGCTAGGGGCGTTAAACGATAGCGCTTGTTGGGAGGCAACTCAATTTTATTTTAGTTTCTTGCTTTTTGGTTCTGTTTAGTAATAAATAATCCATCTAGCTTCTGTTTAGATGTGGTTTTATGTTTTAATTAGTGTTTGTGCCAAGTAAAACCTTTGGGAAGACTTGAGTGAAGTCTTTATGATCATGCTGTAAAAAACAGAAACTTTAGCGCTCACGAGATTAGCAATAACTTTTTACTGGAGAATGATATTTAGTTTATTATTTTTGCATGTGATTACTAGACAAATTCCTCAGGTCCACCAATTTATTTTAGAATTTTTGGAGTTCCAGAAGTTTGCGTTAGTTACAGATTACTACAGACTGTTCTGTTTTTGACAGATTCTGTTTTCATTGTATTGTTTGCTTATTTTGATGAATCTATGGCTAGTAAAATATTTTATAAACCATAGAGAAGTTGGAATACAGTAGGTCTAACACCAATATAAATAAAGAATGATTTCATTACAGTACCTTGAAGTGGTGTTTTGTTTTATTTCGCTAACGGAGCTCACGAGTTTTCTGTTAAGTTTTGTGTTGTGAAGTTTTCAAGTTTTGGGTAAGGATTCGATGGACTATGGAATAAGGAGTGGCAAGAGCCTAAGCTTGGGGATTTCAAGGCACCACAAGGTAATATTCAAGGATAACCAAGAGCCTAAGCTTGGGGATGCCCCGGAAGGAATCCCCTCTTTCGTCTTCGTTCATCGGTAACTTTACTTGGAGCTATATTTTTATTCACCACATGATATGTGTTTTGCTTGGAGCGTCATTTTCTCTTGTTAGTATTTGCTTGCTGTTATTTAGATTAGTGTTTTGCATCTTTAGTTTCAATAAAAAAGTCAAGGATAGCCTTTGCCATTCTTATTTTGCAAGTATGCATGTTGCTGTTTGAAAACAGAAAGTTTACCGCTGTTGCAAAAATTCCCTAGAAAAGTCAGAGAGTGGTATAATGTTCAATATTTTTCCATAATGAGCTCTGATAAATTTATTACAGTGGTAAATTTTTGGAGTTAGGGAAGTATTAATACTCTTGCATTCTTTAAAGATTGTACTGTTTTGGCAGATTGCTGCTATGTTTGCATTGTTTGCATATGTTTGCTTGTTTAATGATTCTATTTAAGGATAGGAGTATTAAATATGCAGAGGCATTTAGTATGCAATGTTGAATAATAATGTTAGTGATTTGTTATAGTAGAAAATGATAAGGTTTTGCCTTGGTTTATACTAACTTATCTCACGAGTTCTTGTTGAGTTTGTTGTGAATGAAGCTTTTGATAAAAAGAGAAACCATGATACGAGAGGAATTAAGGAGACACAAAAGCTCAAGCTTGGGGATGACCAAGGCACCCCAAGATATTATTTCAAGAAGTCTCAAGCATCTAAGCTTGGGGATGCCCCGGTAGGCATCCCACCTTTCTTCCTCAACAACTATCGGTTAGTATCGGTTGAGCCTAAGTTTTTGCTTCTTCACATGAGTTGTGCTATCCTTGCAATGTAGTTTTCTTTAGCTTTGCTTGCTGTTTGAATAAAGTATCAAGATCTGAAATTATTAAATGGGAGAGTCTTCACATAGTTGCATAATTATTCGGCTACTCATTGATCTTCACTTATATCTTTTGGAGTAGTTTGTTGTTTGCTCTAGTGCTTCACTTATATCTTTTAGAGCACAATGGTGGTTTTATTTTGAAGAAATATATGAACCCTCATGCTTCACTTATATTATTTTGAGAGTCGTTAATAGCATGGTAATTTGCTTAATGTTAATATGTAGTGACCCGACCTCAGACGGTCAAGCCTCTGTGTATCTGTGCCATCCCTGGATCAGTATGCTGGCACACACAGTACATCAATGTATATATCAAAGTGCAATCACATGTATAAATAACGTAAAATGATATATACCTCATAATACTCAGCGGAAACAATCAAGCGGGTGTGGAGTCCCATCAACGCCATCGGCGGGTTGAGTGTAGACCGTAACCTGTATCGTAACTCTTACTCGTCGAGGAAATATCTGCAACATGATACGTTGCAGCCGTGGTAGGTCGATTACATTGAATGTACCGGCAAGATCACAACATGAATAAACAGATGGTAAAACTATACTATATGCAATTTGGCTTTGTGGCTCTGTATCGAGTTTTGTTTGCATAAAAGCTGATTTTATTTTCCCTACATCAAAGGAATAAATGAAGTCTGTACTATGGAGTTTTCTATCATGACATGGTTCCGCCAACCGATGTCTCATAGCCCAAAATTCATCATATGTTGCCCACAATTAAGTTATCAATCCGGTGTTGAGAGTTCCGAGATAGATCCAAGTCCAGATGCTCAAATTGTCCGTGAATCGGGACACGGCTAATCGATTAGGTTATAAAACCCTCTGCAGAGGTTTGTACACTTTACCCGCAAGATTCGATCCCTCTCTTTGCGTTCTCGCACTTCAGGTGTTTGAGAACAAGATGACCAAACATGGTCTTCCGAAGAGTTCCTCGACCGTCCGGGTACTCATCCCATCCTATCGTAGTTCTACATCCGCTAGTACCGTCCCAGCCAGAGTCACCACTAAGGTCAACCAAGCCAGAGCCCATAATGACTTGCGGTTGCAGGTAAGCTTCCGGCATGAAGTATTCTTCCGTCTCTTTGAGTCTGGGTGAAGCTTTCCGCAAGATGTCATGGCGCTTCTCCATGCATCCCGCCAACCACTGGGTTCTCCGGGGTGCCCGTCCAAATCCTTCACCCAAAGAGTGTGTATTGAATTCTGTCTCGAGTCTTGAAGTCTTGAGGTCTTGAAGATGCAGTCCTTGCAGATTCCATCATGGAGTTGTCGTCATTGACGTAGAATCCTCCTTCTTCACACCACTCGTGCACTCATACCAAACCCGTCTACTATAGCGTAGCATTAAAATAAAATATCGTCCGGGCTTGGTAACAGGGTGATGGCTTCCTACCTCATGCATACTACTCAACTACAAGAATTTCAATATCACTACTGAGGGGTGGTTGCAAAGATTTCACTAAATGCAATAAAATATAGGTATGAAAGCATGGTCAAAGTGAACTTGCCTGGTAATACTTGATGAAGATAACAACGCTATCAGAGAATGACTTGGTAGAACTAATCGTCACTCCGTTGAAAATCTATATAGTCAACATAGCATTCACATAAGCAAACATCCTAGCAAACAATTTTAGCACCGAATTAACAATCAAAACAGCAAGGAAAATCGATAATAAAACTCAAACAAAATCAAAAGAAACTTCAAATAAAACTACAAAGAAAAACTACTAACAAAGATCTATGACTTTGCTACAAACATCTAATATAGTTTTGCCGTAAGTAAAAACTTAACAACAATTAAAATACTAAACTAATAAATTAACAGAAAAATAAAATGTAAAATAACTAATTTAACAGAAAGTATTTTTTCCATAAAATTTTATTTGCAAAAAGAAACAAATAAAAAGCTTTTATAAAACTCTAACTATGACCTATAGAAGGTTTCATACAAAACTAAGGAAAATAATTTTTTTAAAATAAAAATAAATTTTCTCCTGTTGTCTAACAGAAACACAACTAATTTTGTCAAAAGTGACAAAAGAAATAATTTAAAACTAATAAAAACAATAAAGAAAAAGCTAAAACAGAACTAATATTAAAACAGTACTGTTTTGCTAAAAACCTAATTTAAATTAACCTAGAAATAAAATACTAAATACTACTGGATAAACAAAGATCCTAGAGACCAGGAGCAAAAAGAATTAATTAAAAACCTATTTTTAAACTCCCGGAATAAGCAAAACAAGCTTTAATTCAAATCTGATCTAACTCAATTTTTATAAATCCAAACATAGACAAATTATATATTTTTGGAAACTACAAGAAAATTGTAATCTAACGCAAAAAGAATCAGCATCATTGGACTTCTAGATCAAAAGTTATAAGCTAAACAAGAACGGAACTAAATCTGTTACGGAAATAAATCTGAAAACGAAAAAAAAAAAACAGGGGAGTTACCTGACGTGAGGCAGAGATGGCAGGAAGGAGACGGCAATGTGGAGGGCTGCTCGCGAGGGGCGGGGGCGCCGGCGGGGGGGGGGGGGGCGGCGGCGGGGGCCGGCGCTGGGGGAGGTGGCGCTGGGCGATGGGGAGGTTCCAGGAGAGCTCCTGGTGAGCGTTTCTAGGCAGGAAAAGGAGGACGGTGGCGAGGAGGCTACGGGCAGGGAGGGGGCGTGGTGATGGGAAAAATGGAACGAGGAGAGGGAGGGGTTTTATAGGCGGTCTCGGGAGGCGCTGGGATGGAAAGACGAGGGAGATCGGGAAGGTGGAGATTCCTGTCTCCATGGGTATGGAAAGCTTCAGAACGTGAGAGGAAACAGAGGAAGGAGATGATCTCTTGTTGGGCTAGAATAGGAAAGTGCTTAATGGGCCAGCAGGTTTTCCTAATAAAACGATTCCATTCCTATTTTTAAAATTAGGAAACTAAAACAATAAAAGGAAATCAAATCAATTGAATAAAGGGTTTTTATATACTAAAATTATCAAAAAATAAAATGTAGATGATGAGCATTATTCCACGGCCAAAATAAAAACTTAAAAAAATGTTTTTCAGAAAATCCCTAAAGGCTTTATTTCTTTTTGCAAATAATTTTTAAATAAAAACTTTGGTTTTTCTTGGCTCAAATATTTTCAAAAATGCCCCTGATTTTGGAGGGTCATTTTCCTCCGCTCTTTCTTGCTTGCAAGAATTTATTTTTCGGGTATTTCTCGGGAAGAAAAATAGAGAAGCAAGTGCAAATATTTGAAAGAATTAAATTGCAAAACTCCGTTCAAATTCTTTATAGTTGAAGAAGTCATGTCATCTTCTCTCATTGATTTTAATAGGATGAATTTGAATTTACCGGAGAAGGGAAAGTCATTTTATTCCCTCTCATTCAAAAAGTTTTGAAAAGGTTCAAATTTCACTCAAGTTTAATTCACTCAAGCAAACAAACAAACAATTCAATTAATTATATTAACATTCCAAAATTTGGGATGTTACAAACCTACCACACTTAAAATGAATCTAGTCCTCGAGATTCAAGAGGCTAACAAGAAAAGGTTAGGGGTTGGGGTCTTCTAGCAAATGTCTTGGTCAGAAGGTCAGGGGTGCTACCACACTTAAAAACAAGGTCATGGTTCTAATAAACTCAGATATTTCCTCTGGAGGGCTGACAATGTATGTCTCTTCACATATCTTACAATAGCTCCTTCATTAAAGCTCTTCTGTCAGAAGCATAGAGTTTTCCTCAAAAGCTTGGGTCGGTTCGTCAAAGTTGAAGTTCGTCCGAGACAGGATCTTCTTAGCTGAGCGGTCAGTGTCCATTATAGACAACTATCGAACACTCATGGTGGTCTACAATTTATGGTTTTCTCCTGCAGAAAACGGGTGCAGGTTGAACCTCACCGTATAACCTACGTTTGTAGCGGTTGCTGTAAAGGGTTCCATCGTCCTACCATTCTATGGTTTTATGGCTTATCGTGCGACACTCTTCTAAGGTTTTCGAGGCTCTCTGATTTTCCATCAACATATGTTAGTTCATGATAGAAGTCTCGGTATGGGGCCAATCCATCCCGTACTTGAATCATTACCACATACGTAAATATCGAATCACGTATTCTAACACTTGGGCATTCTCACAAGCATTGCAGAAATTTTTCTTGTTCCCGAACTGGTTTCGAGTAAATCCATGGTTTACGCAAGCCAAACAAAACATCTATCGTTACTTCACCACTCTTAGGTTTTGCGTAACCTCCTACAACGTATGCTGATTTGATCACCGCTTCTTCCAAGTGTATTCCTTTATCAAGGTTACATCTGTTCCTTATCAAAATCTGGGCCCGTGGGTTATGGCCCACTTCAACACTAGTGCAGCTTTAACTCATCCTTGGAGTAACTCTCATCTTACACCTCCTTTAAATCCAATAGTACTGTTTCTTCATACCATCATATCAAAAAGCAAAACTCCAACTTATTTTGTCCAGCTTCCTTCTATGGACCGTCATGAATAACACATTTCTTTCTTCATTGATCATGTGGCTTTATAGAGTACTATGACCAAAAGAAGTGCACAAGTTTATCCATAAAATCTCATTATTTTCATATCAATCCTTCATTACATCCTTAATCATTTTCATAAATCCAAATTCCAAAAAGTACTTTGTTACAAATGCTGCCACCCACATGGTTTGGTATGGTGGACATTACTTCCAACTTTATTTATTTATCCTCCTCGGGATTCTTCATCCCCACTGGAAGTGTGCGACATGAGCCTTGAAATCTTCAATCTTCTGTTTCATCATGGTGGTCTTGAGCTTCATTACCATCATCTCTGCATCGCATTTGGCGTAGGTATTCCTGAGTATAACGGAGTCTTGCTTCAAGTATTTCTCCGATCTGGCGTATGGCTTCCATGGCTGCTTCACGAACAGCATCGAAGAAAGTTGCTTGTGGCACACGTGAGATGAAAAAGTAATGCCCCATCCTCTTTGGGCAAACTCCTTTCAAACGGTGGAGGTGTACCTCCACATACCAAAGTTCCACTCCCTTTTGCATGAAGGTAGCCTTTGTAGACTGCATCTCCTTCAAGGTGAATATGCTTCATCATGTCCTTCAGGATCTTGGGTAATCATGATCACTCGTCAGTGGTCATGATCGTTTGAGCCCTTAAGGAAAGACTCGTAAAGTGTCGTCATCTGCAGTTTGTGAAATGTAAATGATGCTCAGGGTAAGGTACTTATCTCCTGGGGCACACATTCATATCATCCAAACAAAACTTCAAACTCAATTTTCAAATTTCCTGTTTATGCATCACAACTCACCTTCTTCCATGTTCATCAAGAATATTAATTTCCAAGACAAAATATGACAACTCCTTAAAGCTTTTCAAAGATGTGACATTTCAACTTTATTGAGTCATGAACTATTACAATCTCGGGTAATCTATTACATACCTCAACTCATTGAGCTTATGAAAATGAAATTGCTTTCTACTACTCTTATTATCCATATCAAAATTCCATCTACTCAACTCCAGCTTTCATCTTGTCGGGACATTTAATAGCATAATGTCCTGCCTCCTTGCAGCGAAAACAAATGACTTCCGACATGTCTCGGGGCTTCTTTGTGATTATGCGGGCTCCTTGGATTCTTGGCTTCTTCTCTGGGCATTTACTAGCGAAATGACCTAAATCCTTGCACCTGTAACAAGTGATATGTCTTAGGTCCTTCTCTACAAAATTGCGTTGTTCTCGGGTTGCCTTCTTTTCTCTTCCCGGAATTCTCTGTAATGATCAGAGTTTCTATCTCCAGAGGGTCAAACTTCACTTCATTGTCGGAAATATCCTGGATACTCTTTTCTTCCCTTGGGGCAATACTGTGAATAATGTCCTTCTTCTCCTCATGAATAGCGAGCATTGAGTAAAATCTGTTGAGACCTTCTCCATCCAGGTCTTCAACACTTTCATTCATTCTTGGTTCTTCTAGGTCTTCTTTGAGGGTTTCTTTCATTCCATCTTCCCGCTTGGAATAGTTTGTTGCACCGTGGAGTAAATGTGACCTTTGCACGGGTAGTGGGTGGTTCCTTCACACGGAAGCAAGTCACACGCTAGTTGGGCATTCCTCACCGGGTGTTTCTCCTCACAGTGAGGGCATCCATCTTTGTGTTCCTCACAGGTGTGTCCTATTTCTCCATAAATCTTGCAGGCACAAGGTTTACTTCTTGGTGTATCATTGTGCTTCCGGATAAGACGTGATCTCATCAGGGTCTTCTTGAATTCCTCCCAAGTTCTTGCTCCTTTAAATCCTTGTATGGATTGATGCATTCTCCACCAGGTTGCAGCACTTTCTCGTAAAGAAATCAAGAGCGTATTGGACCTCATACTTCCTTGAAACCAAATTGTTCCCAAGTGATTCTCCATGTTACGCATCCATAACTCTGCCTCCGGTGAAGTCTTGATCCAGAATATCAGTCCAACTTCATTCATCATCTATGGGGTTCAAGGGTTTTAGGGTGAGATGAGAGAGAGGTGGGGAGGATATACACACAATACAAGCAATAGTTTTTGAAGAAACAAGTTTTACTTTGTGGCTGTCGGAAAACATCAAACAAATGACAGCTCACAAATCGCCGCATCTAACGTAAGTGTAATGTGAGGTTTGGTCTTCTAAAGGTCAAATAATTCTTCAGATTCTTCAAATTCTTCTAGTCTTCGGAGTCTTCAATTGTTGCAGCTTCAACTCTTCTAATGCATGGTGAAACCCTTGTTACTTTGAAGAGGTCATCAGCTGTCCGATATCTTTCTTGGAGCGGCTTCAGTTGATCCTTCATGTGGTTAAAAGGGAAAAGGGTATATTCTAACAATTTGAGGTAAGGATGTCTATTTGATAAAATCTGAAAAGATGAGAAGTAAGAGTCTTTTTGAAAATAAAGTTTTAGAAATTTCCCATCCTAGGGGCTTTCCGATTTCTAGGGTCACGTCCTACAGTCAACATGTGCTCGATACCATATCAGAGCGACCCGACCTCGACGGTCAAGCCTTCCGTGTATCTGTGCCATCCTCGGATCAGTATCTTTGGCACACACAAGACATCAATGTATATATCAAAGTGCAATCACATGTATAAATAACGTAAAATGATATATACCTCATAATACTCAGTGGAAACAATCAAGCGGGTGTGGAGTCCCATCAACGCCATCGGCAGGTTGAGTGTAGACCGTAACCTCAGTATCGTAACTCTTACTCGTCGAGGAAATATACGCAACATGATACGTTGCAGCGTGTAGGTCGATTACATTGAATGTACCGGCAAGATCACAACATGAATAAACAGATGGTAAAACTATACTATATGCAATTTGGCTTTGTGGCTCTGTATCTGAGTTTTGTTTGCATAAAAGCTGATTTTATTTTCCCTACATCAAAGGAATAAATGAAGTCTGTACTATGGAGTTTTCTATCATGACATGGTTCCGCCAACCGATGTCTCATAGCCCAAAATTCATCATATGTTGCCCACAATTAAGTTATCAATCCGGTGTTGAGAGTTCCGAGATAGATCCAAGTCCAGATGCTCAAATTGTCCTTAACCGGTGACACTGCTAATCGTTTAGGTTATAAAACCCTCTGCAGAGGTTTGTACACTTTACCCGCAAGATTCGATCCCTCTCTTTGCGTTCTCGCACTTGAGGTGTTTGAGAACAAGATGACCGAAACATGGTCTTCGAAGAGTTCCTCGACCACCGTCCGGTACTCATCCCATCCTATCGTAGTTCTACATCCGCTAGTACCGTCCCAGCCAGAGTCACCACTAAGGTCAACCAAGCGAGCCCATAATGACTTGCGGTTGCGGGTAAGCTTAGGGCATGAAGTATTCTTCCGTCTCTTTGAGTGCAGGTGAAGCTTTCCGCAAGATGTCATGGCGCTTCTCCATGCATCCCGCCAACCACTGGGTTCTCCAGGTGCCCACAACCGTCCTTCACCCAAAGAGTGTGTATTGAATTCTGTCTCGAGTCTTGAAGTCTTGAGGTCTTGAAGATGCAGTCCTTGCAGATTCCATCATGGAGTTGTCGTCATTGACGTAGAATCCTCCTTCTTCACACCACTCTCGTGCACTCATACCAAACCCCGTCTACTATAGCGTAGCATTAAAATAAAATATCGCCCCGGGTTTGGTAACAGGTGATGGCTTCCTACCTCATGCATACTACTCAACTACAAGAATTTCAATATCACTCTTTGAGGGGTGGTTGCAAAGATGTCACTAAATGCAATAAAATAGAGGTATGAAAGCATGGTCAAAGTGAACTTGCCTGGTAATACTTGATGAAGATAACAACGCTATCAGAGAATGACTTGGTAGAACTAATCGTCACTCCGTTGAAAATCTATATAGTCAACATAGCATTCACATAAGCAAACATCCTAGCAAACAATTTTAGCACTCGAATTAACAATCAAAACAGCAAGGAAAATCGATAATAAAACTCAAACAAAATCAAAAGAAACTTCAAATAAAACTACAAAGAAAAACTACTAACAAAGATCTATGACTTTGCTACAAACATCTAATATAGTTTTGCCGTAAGTAAAAACTTAACAACAATTAAAATACTAAACTAATAAATTAACAGAAAAATAAAATGTAAAATAACTAATTTAACAGAAAGTATTTTTCCATAAAATTTTATTTGCAAAAAGAAACAAATAAAAAGCTTTTATAAAACTCTAACTATGACCTATAGAAGGTTTCATACAAAACTAAGGAAAATAATTTTTTAAAATAAAAATAAATTTTCTCCTGTTGTCTAACAGAAACACAACTAATTTTGTCAAAAGTGACAAAAAGAAATAATTTAAAACTAATAAAAACAATAAAGAAAAAGCTAAAACAGAACTAATATTAAAACAGTACTGTTTTGCTAAAAACCTAATTTAAATTAACCTAGAAATAAAATACTAAATACTACTGGATAAACAAAGATCCTAGAGACCAGGAGCAAAAAGAATTAATTAAAAACCTATTTTTAAACTCCCGGAATAAGCAAAACAAGCTTTAATTCAAATCTGATCTAACTCAATTTTTATAAATCCAAACATAGACAAATTATATATTTTTGGAAACTACAAGAAAATTGTAATCTAACGCAAAAAGAATCAGCATCATTGGACTTCTAGATCAAAAGTTATAAGCTAAACAAGAACGGAACTAAATCTGTTACGGAAATAAATCTGAAAACGAAAAAAAACAACAAGGGAGTTACCTGTACGTGAGGCAGAGATGGCAGGAAGGAGACGGCGATGTGGAGGGCTGCTCCGAGGGGGCGAGGTCGCCGGGCGAGGGTGGGGTGGCGGAGGAGGGGTCGGCGCTTGGGGAGGTGGCGCCAGGCGATGGGGAGGTTCTAGGAGAGCTCTGGTGAGCGTTCTAGGCAGGAAAAGGAGGACGGTGGCGAGGAGGCTACGGGCAGGAGGCGTGGTGATGGGAAAAATGGAGCGAGGAGAGGGAGGGGTTTTATAGGCGGTCTCGGGAGGCGCTGGGATGGAAAGACGAGGGAGATCGGGAAGGTGGAGATTCCTGTCTCCATGGATATGGAAAGCTTCTGTAACGTGAGAGGAAACAGAGGAAGGAGATGATCTCTTGTTGGGCTAGAATAGGAAAGTGCTTAATGGGCCAGCAGGTTTTTCCTAATAAAACGATTTCATTCCTATTTTTAAAATTAGGAAACTAAAACAATAAAAAGGAAATCAAATCAATTCGGAATAAAGGGTTTTTATATACTAAAATTATCAGAAAAATAAAATGTAGATGATGAGCATTATTCCACGTCCAAAATAAAAACTTAAAAAATGTTTTCAGAAAATCCCTAAAGGCTTTATTTCTTTTTGCAAATAATTTTAAATAAAAACTTTGGTTTTTCTTGGCTCAAATATTTTCAAAAATGCCCCTGATTTTGGAGGGTCATTTTCCTCCGCTCTTTCTTGCTTGCAAGAATTTATTTTCGGGTATTTCTCGGGAAGAAAAATAGAGAAGCAAGTGCAAATATTTGAAAGAATTAAATTGCAAAACTCCGTTCAAATTCTTTATAGTTGAAGAAGTCATGTCATCTTCTCTCATTGATTTTAATAGGATGAATTTGAATTTACGGAGAAGGGAAAGTCATTTTATTCCCTCTCATTCAAAAGTTTTTGAAAAGGTTCAAATTTCACTCAAGTTTAATTCACTCAAGCAAACAAACAAACAATTCAATTAATTATATTAACATTCCAAAATTTGGGATGTTACATAATATACTTGGTGTTCAAGATATGTGAAACTTTCTTTTGAGTGCGTTGAATACTAAGATAAGTTTGATGCTTGATAATTGTTTTGAGATATGGAGGTGATAATATCAAAGTCATGCTAGTTGGGTGATTATGAATTTAAAGAATGCTTGTGTTGAAGTTAGCAAGTCCCGTAGCATGCACGTATGGTTAAAGTTGTGTAACAAATTTGAAACATGAAGTGTACCTGGCTTGTGCATCCTTATGAGTGGCGGTCGGGGACGAGCGATGGTCTTTTCCTACCAATCTATTCCCCTAGGAGCATGCGCGTAGTACTTGATTTTTGATGACTTCTAAATTTTTGCAATAAGTATATGAGTTCTTTTGACTACTGTTGAGTCCATGGATTATACGCACTTTTACCTTTCCGCCTTTGCTAACCTCTTCGGTACCGTGCATTGCCCTTTCTCACCTCGAGAGTTGGTGCAAACTTCGCCGGTGCATCCGAACCCCGTGATATGATACGCTCTTTCACACATAAACCTCCTTATATCTTCCTCAAAACAGCCACCATACCTACCTATTATGGCATTTCCATAGCCATTCGAGATATATTGCCATGCAACTTTCCACCATTCCGTTCATCATCATCATGACATACTTTACTTTTGTCATATTGCCATTGCATGATCATGTAGTTGACATCGTATTTGTGGCAAAGCCACCATGCATTATTTTCATACATGTCACTCTTGATTCATTGCACCATCCCGTACATCACGAGGCATTCATATAGAGTCATACCTTGTTCTAGTTTCGAGTTGTTATCCTTATGTTGTAATCAATAGAAGTGTGATGATCATCATTATTAGAGCATTGCCCAAAAAAATAGAAAGGCCAAAAAAAGAGAAGTCCCAAAAAAAAGAAAATAAAAAATAAAAAAAAGAAAATAAAAGGGGCAATGCTACTATCTCTTTTTCCACACTTGTGCTTCAAAGTAGCACCTTGTTCTTCATGTAGTGAGTCTCATATATTGTGCTTCAAAGTAGCACCTTGTTCTTAATGTAGTGAGTCTCATATATTGTGCTTCAAAGTAGCACCATGTTTTTCATATAGTGAGTTTCGTATGTTGTCACTTTCATATACTAGTGGGAATTTTTCATTATAGAACTTGGCTTGTATATTCCTACGATGGGCTTCCTCAAATGCCCTAGGTCTTCATGAGCAAGCGAGTTGGATGCACTCCCACTATTTTTATTTTGTTGAGCATTCATGGCTCTAGTGCATCCGTTGCATGGCAATCCCTACTCCTCATGTTGACATCAATTGATGGGCATCTCCATAGCCCGTTGATTATCCTCGTCAATGTGAGACTTTCTCCTTTTTTGTCTTCTCCACACAATCCCCATCATCATATTCTATTCCACCCATAGTGCTATATCCATGGCTCGCGCTCATGTATTGCGTAAAGGTTGAAAGATTTTGAGATTATTTGAGTATGAAACAATTGCTTGGCTTGTCTTCGGGGGTATAGAAGTTGGGAACATCTTTGTGTGACGAAAATGAAGCATAGCCTAACTATATGATTTTGTAGGGATGAACTTTCTTTTGCCATGTTATTTTGAGAAGACATGATTGCTTTGATTAGTATGCTTGAAGTATTATTATTTTTGTGTCAATATGAACTTTTGTCTTGAATCTTTCGGACCTGAATATTCATATCACAATTAAGAAGATTTACATTGAAATTATGCCAAAGTATCACTCCGCATCAAAAATTCTCTTTTTATCATTTACCTACTCGAGGACGAGCAGGAATTAAGCTTGGGGATGCTTGATACGTCTCCAACGTATATATAATTTTTTATTGCTCCATGCTACTTTATCTACTATTTTAGGCAATATTGGGCTTTATTATCCACTTTTATATTATTTTTGGGACTAACCTATTAACCGGAGGCCCAGCCCAGATTTGTTGTTTTATGCCTATTTCAGTGTTTCGAGGAAAAGGAATATCAGACGGAGTCAAAACGGAACGAAATCAACTGGAGAAGTTATTTTTGAAGGAAACCCACCTGATGGACTTGGACCCCATGTCAGAAGATACGGGAGGTGCTCACGAGGGTGGGGGCGCCCACCCACAGGCGTGCCCCCGCCTCGTGGGGCCCCGTAGCTCCACCGACGTTCTCCTTTCACCCATATATACCGTCGTACCCTAAAAACTTCCGTAATGTAAGATAGATTGGGAGTTCTGCCGCCGCAAGCCTCTGTAGCCACCAAAAACCAATCGGGACCCCTTTCCGGTACCCTGCCGGAGGGGGGATCCATCTCCGGTGGCCATCTTCATCATCCCGGGGCTCTCCATGACGAGGAGGGAGTTGTTCACCCTCGGGGCTAAGGGTATGTACCAGTAGCTATGTGTTTGATCTCTCTCTCTCTCGTGTTCTTGAGGTGATACGGTCTTGATGTATCCTGAGCTTTGTTATTGTAGTTGGATCTTATGATGTTTCTCCCCCTCTACTCTCTTGTGATGAATTGAGTTTCCCCTTTGAAGTTATCTTATCGGATTGAGTCTTTTATGAGAACACTTGATGTATGTCTTGGTGATCAACTTGCGGGTTTCATGACATTGGGAACCTATGCATAGGGGTTGGCACACGTTCTTGACTCTTCGGTAGAAACTTTGGGGCACTCTTTGAAGTACTTTTATGTTGGTTGGATGAATCTGAGATTGTGTGACGCATATTGTATAATCATGCCCACTGATACTTGAGGTGACAATGGAGTATCTAGGTGACATTAGGGTTTTGGTTGATTTGTGTCTTAAGGTGTTATTCTAGTACGAACTCTTTTATAGATTGATCCGAAAGAATAACTTTGAGGTGGTTTCGTACCCTACCATAATCTCTACGTTTGTTCTCCGCTATTAGTGGCTTTGGAGTGACTCTTGTTGCATGTTGAGGGCTTGTTATATGATCTATCTATGTTATTATTGTTGACAGAACTTGCACTAGTGAAAGTATGAACCCTAGGCCTTGTTTCCTATCATTGCAATACCGTTTACGCTCACTTTTATCCTTAGTTACCTTGCTATTTTTATATTTTCAGATTACAAAAACCCATATCTACCATCCATATTGCACTTCGAACTAGTGCACCTATACAATTTGCTATTGTATTGGGTGTGTTGGGGACACAAGAGACTTTTTGTTATTTGGTTGCGGGGTTGTTTGAGAGAGACCATCTTCCTCCTACGCCTCTCGCGGATTGATAAACCTTAGGTCATCCACTTGAGGGAAATTTGCTACTGTCCTACAAACCTGTGCACTTGCAGGCCCAACAACGTCTACAAGAAGAAGGTTGTGTAGTAGACATCAAATGACGACTTAACCAGGAAGCTTGGAGTTTTCATGGGAGGCCCCGCACCAGGAAGAGATGATGACGATTCCACTTGCCCGGATAATTACATCATCATCGACGACACCGACTCGGACCCTGACGACAGCGATGACGACTATGTTGATGAAGCTGGAGCGGATATCATGGAGTCTTCATCGGAGCAGTTTTTCTAGTTGACCACCATAACAGTAGCAGAATTTCCCCCATTGTACCTAGTTTAGTCCAAGCACTTTTGTAACGATAGATAGACCGTTTTATGCCCTCGTTTGATTGATTGGAGTGATATTGTTTGCTTTTGTCTCATGTGCATATGGGTAGTGTTTTCTCACTAGACCTCATTCTATTCTATTTTCTCATCTTCTCTAACACCCTCAGATGCCTCCAAGACGCGACAACGGATTTGTTTTCCCACCGGAGATCACTCAGTTGATTCAGCAGCAGAATGCTTTGATTCAAACACTGGTACAGAACCAAGGCAACAACAACAACAACCTACCACCACCACCTGTTGACCATTTGACTCGTTTCTTGAGGCTAAATCCGCCGGTGCTTTCCAGTAGCACCGAGCCGATTGTTGCAGATGATTGGCTCCGCAAGGTTGGAAGGGAGCTGACCACTACAGGATGCGTAGATGCGGAGAGAGTGTGTTTTGCCGCACATCAGCTTGATGGACCCGCAGCATCATGGTGGGAGAATTACACAGCCACACACCCTATTGACACTGTCACATGGGATCGATTTGACAAGCTTTCCGTCGCACATGTTTCAGCAGGAGCTATGGCCATGAAGAAGCGTGAGTTTCACAACTTACGCCAAGGAGGACGACCTTGTAAGCCAAGATGTGGAGGACTTTAGTAAGTTAGCACGTTATGCCCGGATGACGTTGCTACAGATGCAGCTAAGCGGAGAAGTTTCGGAAGGACTGAATGATGAGTCGAGCATGCGCTTGATGGTAGCCACTTTTAATAACTACCAGAGTTGGTAGATTGTGCCCTTATGATTGAAGGGAAGCAACAATGATTGAAAACCGCAAGAGGAAGTATGGTCGGGGAAGTACAATTCGGAGCTCGGTGAAGCTACGCTTACCCCAAAACCGGAGGACAATTTTACCATACCCATGGAGGAGGTAGCTCGCACAATCATAATGGTTCCAGAATGGAAATGGGAATGGAGGAAGCAACGGACAAAACCGCACCAACCCGTCAACCCCAGCCAAGAGAGACCTGAGCCAAGTCACTTGCTTTAAATGTCAGAAGACTGGACATTATGCCAATGAATGTCCCGAAGCCCAGAATGGAAATGGCAATGGAAGCTCAGGGAAGAAGCCAAACCCTTTCAACAGGGGACAGGTGAACCACGTTACTGTGGCGGAGGTTGAAGCTCAACCAGATGCAGTAATAGGTAAGTTTTTGATTAAGACATTTACTGTAGTTGTTCTTTGATACTGGTGCATCGCATTCATACATATCAAGGGGATTTGTGGATAAGTATAAACTGCCAACCCAAGCCCTTATGTCACCCATGTTAGTAACCTCGCCTAGAGCAGAATATATGGCTAGTCTATGGTGTGATCAATTACCATTAAGGATTGGTAACTACGTGTTTCCCTCGGACCTAATAGTATTGGAATCGCAAGCATTGGATGTGATATTAGGCATGGATTGGTTATCGAAGTATGGAGGGAACATTGATTGCCCAGTAAGTCGATTTTTCTTACGACGCCAGAAGGAAGAAGGATCAAGTATGTATCACGGCATGAGCCAAGGAGGACACAAGTAAATTCATTATCAGGAGTTGTGCAGGAGGAAGTACCAGTGGTGAAGGATTACCCGGACGTATTTCCAGAAGAGTTGCCAGGCATGCCACCGGATAGAGACATTGAATTTTTTATTGAGTTGTTGCCAGGGCCGATATCTAAGAGACCGTAGCGGATGCCCGCACAAGATTTGGAAGAAATTAAGAAGCAGATTAAGGAGTTACTGGATAGAGGTTTTATTCGCCCAAGTTCTTCGCCTTGGGGATCTCCAGTACTTCTAGTGGAGAAGAAGGATGGATCATTGAGAATGGTTGTTGATTACCGTGGATTGAATGAAGTGACCATTAAGAATAAGTACCCGTTGTCGATGATCAACGACTTGTTTGACCAATTGCAAGGAGCTAAGGTATTTTCCAAGATCGATTTGCGATCAGGATACCATCAGTTAAAGATTCGAGAACAGGATATACCTAAGACGTCTTTTACCACCAGGTACGGGCTGTATGAGTACACCGTTATGTCATTTGGTCTGACTAATGCACCTGCCTATTTCATGAACATGATGAACAAGGTGTTTATGGAGTTTTTGGATAAGTTCGTCGTGGTATTCATTGATGATATTTTGGTCTACTCAAAGAATGAAGAAGAACATAAAGGAGCATTTGCGTTTAGTACTTCAGAAGCTCGGAGAACATCAGTTATATGCAAATGTGAGTTTTGGTTGAAGGAAGTTGGATTTCTCGGGCACATTATATCTGGAGAAGGTATAGAAGTGGATCCCACCAAAGTTGCCACTTTGACAAACTGGGAAGCACCAACAACTGTTGGAGAGATCCGGAGTTTCCTTGGACTGGTAGGATACTACCGGAGATTCATTGAGAATTTCTCGAAGATTGCGAAGCCTATGACGGAGTTATTAAAGAAGGATACCAAGTTCAATTGGACTGAGGAATGTGAGGCTAGTTTCCAAGAGTTGAAGAAACGTTTGGTTACCTCACCAGTGTTGATTCTGCCAGATCAGCGCAAGGATTATGAAGTGTATTGCGACGCTTCATGTCGAGGACTTGGAGCAGTGCTTATGCAGGAGGAAAGAGTTGTTTCATATGCTTCACGACAGCTTAAGCCTCATGAGTTAAATTACGCTACTCATGATTTGGAGTTAGCATCCGTAGTACACGCATTGAAGACTTGGAGACATTTTCTCATCGGAAACCATTGTGAGGTGTACACGGATCACAAGAGTTTGAAATACATCTTCACGCAGAAGGAGTTGAATCTCAGACAAAGGAGATGGTTGGAGCTCATCAAGGATTATGATATGAGATTGCATTATCACCCCGGAAAGGCTAACGTAGTAGCAGATGCGTTGAGCCGCAAGAGCCATGTCAACACACTAATGACCGGATGATTACCAAAGGAGTTAGCCGAGGAATTTCGAGAGCTATGTTTGGAGATAGTTCTGAGAGGCTATGTAGCAGCATTGGAGGTACAGTCTACATTGATGGATAAGATCAGAGAAGCTCAGAAGACGGATAAGGAGATTGCCTCTATTAAGGAGAAAATGAGCAAGGGAAAAGCTAAGGGATTCCGTGAGGATGAGCACGATACCCTATGGTTTGAAGACCGCGTTTATGTGCCTAATGATCCGGAGATCAGGAAGTTGATTTTGCAAGAGGCTCACGATTCGCCGTACTCGATTCACCCAGGAAATACCAAGATGTATTTGGATTTGAAGGATACTTTCTGGTGGACCGGAGTGAAGAAGGATATTGCGGAGTATGTAGCAGTTTGTGATGTATGTCAGAGAGTGAAGGCAGAGCATTAGAAGCCAGCTGGATTGTTACAGCCATTGTCGATACCCGAATGGAAGTGGGAAAAACTAGGCATGGACTTTATCACGGGATTACCCAGGACTCGTTCAGGCTATGACTTGATTTGTGTTGTAGTCGATCGTTTGACGAAGGTAGCTCATTTCATTCCAGTGAAGACTACCTACAGCAGTGCCAAGTTGGCTAAGATATACATGACCAGGATCGTATGTCTGCATAGAGTTCCGAGGAGTATCGTGTCAGATAGAGGAACACAGTTTACCTCAAAGTTCTGGAATCAGTTGCACGAAACTTTGGGTACCAGGCTAGAGT
Organism: Aegilops bicornis; assembly: GCA_021605145.1. Taxonomy (NCBI): domain Eukaryota; kingdom Viridiplantae; phylum Streptophyta; class Magnoliopsida; order Poales; family Poaceae; genus Aegilops; species Aegilops bicornis. The sequence continues at coordinate 359,623,954 of CM038671.1, forward strand.
TTAGTACGGCCTTTCATCCGCAGACAGATGGACAGACCGAGAGAGTCAACCAGATTTTGGAGGATATGCTGAGAGCATGTGCATTGGATTATGGATCAAGTTGGGATGAAAACTTGCCATATGCGGAGTTTTCTTATAACAACAGCTATCAAACCAGTCTGAAGATGGCCCCTTTCGAAGCCTTGTATGGAAGGAGGTGCAGGACCCCGCTGTTGTGGGATGAAGTTGGAGACCGCCAGTTGTTTGGACCAGATTTGATTAAGGAGTCTGAACAGAATGTGAAGTTGACTCGCGATAGGATCAAGGTAGCCCAGTCTAGGCAGAAGAGCTATGCGGATTCAAAATGCAAAGAGACAGTTTTCGAAGTCGGAGATAGAGTCTATCTTCGAGTATCTCCACTTCGGGGAGTTAAGCGCTTTGGAGTTAAAGGAAAGTTAGGGCCACGCTTTGTGGGACCATATAAAGTTTTGGAACGCATGGGAGAAGTTGCTTACAAATTGGAATTGCCTGAAGGATTGTCAGGAGTTCACGACGTGTTCCACATTTCCCAGTTGAAGAAGTGCCACGCAGAGATGGCTGATGTACCGAGAGAATCTGTACACCGAAGCAATTCAGTTGAGTAATGATTTGACCTACGAGGAGAAACCAGTCAAAATTCTCGAGTATGCCAGCCGAGTCACCCGCAGCAAGGTTATTAAGTTTGGCAAAGTTCAGTGGAGCCACCACACCGAGGATGAAGCCACCTGGGAGCGAGAGGAAGATCTGCTGAAGGACCACCCTCACCTATTTTCTAGCCAACCCGAATCTCGAGGGAGAGATTCATCTTAAGGGGGTAGGTTTGTAACATCCCAAATTTTCAATTTAGAATGTTATACATAGGTCATCATATGCATATCATATTTTATTGCATTTTGGCTCGATCCTAGAAATTTCACGCAACTCAAGGACCCACGGAGAGAGTTGGGGATTTTGTTATTTTCATATTTGAGTTTTCTCAAATTCTGAAAAGAGGATCATCTGGTTTTATTTATTTTATCTTCAATTATTTCTATTGTCAAAATATGAGAGAGGGAATTAAATGACTTTCCCAAAATAAAGAAATATTGAAGATTTAATAAAAAATCAAATAAGATTTTTATTTGGAGTTTATCGCTATTTTATTTGAATTTAGGAAAAATGCGCGTTTGTCAAAATTGCATTTAGGCCACAAATAAATGTTCATCTTGTCCGGCTTGATTTTAGAAGCCGGGGAAATTTTATTTTGTGATTTTTGGAGTCCGTTTAGTATTTCTTTCGTTAGTTTTTCTGAGCGTAATTTTTTAAAAAAAAAATCCGAACCGACCTTGGGCCGTAACCGGCCAGGACTCGATCGGTCGGGCTTTATAATTCACGCCTGCGTCCGACCCGTGCCCAACCCACCACCGCCACGCCGCTTAAACCCTAGTTGCCAGGCCAAGGCTGCCGCCGGAGCCGCCGCCTCACGAAGTTTGACCTCGCCGCCATTGCTTTTTTTTTAGAAAACTGCTCGTTTTCCGTCGGTTTCGCCGCTTATTTTTTTTTTTTAGATCCGTTTATATATATATATTGGTTTTTTCGGTTTAGGTTAGATTGCGAGCATTCGCTCGTTCGTTTGTTTTAACGAACGCGTTCTTCGTTTAGATCCAGATAACGAACGTTCTTTCCTTAATCTGTTCGTCGTTTTTCTTTTTATAGGATTTATTTCGCGATTTTTTTATCGCGATTTCTGATCCGATTTTCGATCTAGTATAACTTTTTGCTCGTTTATCGGAATCAGGCGATTCAAGCGCCTAGAGTTTCGTCTCGAAACCCTCTTTCGGAATAATCAACTCAAACAAGTTTTTGCTACTGTAAAATTGACTTAGGTACAGATTAGTAAAACGAAGCTTGTTTCTTTCGCCGTTTGACTTTCGTTGCTTCGTTCGAGTTGATTCTTTTTGCAAACCGTAGTTCTTAAGTTGAACTTTCTGGTTAGATCTTTTATTTTAGTTTTACCTGTGCATTAGATGAGTACTTATTGTGTGCTTGTTTGTTTGCGATAGAGTACCCGGAGTGCGCCGCTTGCTACTTTGAATCTCTATGTTTCACGGATCATCAGCAAGGCAAGTAACACTTTGATCATATCCCTTTTCATACCCAGTTTTTATGCATTAGATCAATCCTCAAACATTGCATGATTAGGATCTAATTAAATTGTGGGTTTTGGGAAATAGATGAGGTAGTACCTATTACCTGTTTTATTATCAAACCCTTGGGAGTTACTTCTACGTTTGCTTATTATGACATGCTATGCTAGTAGACGTGGATTGGGTGAGTGTATCCATGACAGATGTGAGATTGTTAATTAATGGTTTATTTAAGGTGGCAACTTAAACACACATCTGGGTGGATTGAGGTACCTGGGTATTCCAGGATTGCCTGTTTCTTTTGGACCGCCACCCAGGCTCAAAGGGATCATGAGATTATTCATGCTAGAAACTTCCGTGTGTAGCCACAAGCTACTATGGGCTCTAGCATAGTTGACTAAGTCGTGCGAACTCTTACAGTGGTAGACTAGCAGATGTAGGGGATGTAGGTTGGTACGGTCTACCCGTTCGTAAGGTGCTAGCGCTTCTGAAAGACTATGTCTCGGTCATCCGTTTCTCAAACACCATGTAGTGCGAGAATATCAACGGAGGAGATCGAGTCTTGTGCGGAAAAGTGCACAAACCTATGCAGAGTGTATCAAACTAATCATGGTTAGCCGTGTCCCCGGTTATGGACATTTTGAGTATCTAGTACTTGGATTATCATGTGAATCTCATCATGTTACTTTAATTAAAATTGTTGGGTTTTAATGATGATGCATAATTGGGATTGAGAATGCTGTCAACCATCCTCAATGTTTAACAACCACCATGATAGTTAAACAAAATGTATTCCTTTGCAGTAGGGAAAAATTGGCTTTACGCAAAACTGTAACCATAGAGCTTTCCACCAGCCATATATGCATGTAGTATAGCATTACTCTTTCATACTACTCTCTATGTGTTACATTGCCAGCATATTCCATGTGCTGACCCGTTTTTGGGCTGCAACGTTCATGTTGCATACTTTTCAGACAACGAGTAAGGTGCCTTAGGTCATGGTCCTATACTCAGTGATGTCGTTGGAGTTGATGGACTCGCTTATCTTCCAAGCCTTCCGCTGTTATCGTTATTAGATGACCTTAAGCCATATTTATTGTAGTAAGTTCTCTTTTGAGACATTTGATGTAATAAGTGTGTGATTGCTACTCTGTTATAAATCCTTCAAGCACTGCGGCGTGTCAAGCATTATCGATCCAGGGATGACATCGATGCATCAGAGATCGACTGCTTGAGGTCCGGACGCCTTCTGAATGGATCAACTGCAACTCCATTACCTCACACAAAGATGTCCAAGGAAAGCTACCTCATCCAGCCAAAACTCACATTTCTTTGAACTTGGCATACAACCGATGTTCCTCAATTTCTCCAATACCAAACGCAAATGTACCTCATGCTCTTGCTTATTCTTGGAGAACACCAATATATCATCAATGAAAACAACCACAAATTTATCCAAGAACTCCATAAACACCTTGTTCATCATATCCATGAAGTATGCAGGAGCGTTAGTCAATCCAAATGACATAACAGTATATTCATGCAACCCATACCTCGTAGTAAAAGCAGTCTTTGGAATATCTTGCTCATGAATCTTCAATTGATGATAATCAGAACGAAGGTCAATCTTAGAAAACACAGTAGCTCCCTCCAACTGGGTAAACAGATCATTTTTCATAGTCAAAGGATACTTATTCTTAATGGTTACCTCTCTCAAAGAACGATAATCAACACACATCCTCAAGGTCCCATCCTTCTTCTCCACAAACAAAACTGGGGCTCCCCAAGGTGATGAACTTGGGCGAATAAATCCTTGCGCCTGCAATTCTCTTATCTGCTTCTTCAATTCCTCCAACTCTTGAGGAGGCATTCTATACGGTCTCTATGCAATAGGTCCAGTGCCCGGTATTAAGTCAATAAGAAACTCAATATCTCTATCTGGTGGCATACCAGGCAACTCCTCTGGAAACACATCTCGATAATCCCTCACAACTGGCACCTCTTCCAGGCTACCCCCCTTAAGAGAGTTCACCTGCACCTGATTACGCTTATACTTACACACATATTTGATCCTCTTACCTCCTGGTGCACTGAGAGTAATAGACCGACTAGCACAATCAATACGACCTTTATATAACTGCAACCAATTCATACCCAAAATAATATCCAAACCTTGTGACTTCAATATAATCAAATCCGTAGGAAACTCATGCTTCCCAATAGACAAAGTCAACTGATGACAACCAACACCTGCTATCATCTCAGCTCCTAGAGAACTCACTCTAATAGGCATGCTAAGGGTTTTGGTTGGCAAGAATAGATGAGTTATAGATATAATAGGGCCAAAAACTATGTATATGTAAATTTATTCTACCCATATGCCTAATATGATCAAGGCAACATAACACAACAACCAATAACACCAACAGACAAACAACAAACAAAATAATAATAATATTATATATATATATAGTCGAATAAATTCAACAAGATATAACTTAACAAACAAACTACTAATCAAGCAAACAATGTAGTATCTTCATACCACGAAAGTGGGCATAATCAGATACGCTAACACGATAACGTTGCAATATAAAACAAACATAAATGGTGGTCTCAGCACTAGTTCCTACTTAACTGGTCAACATACTTGCGGGATTTACTAATAAATAGCAAGAAGTATAGCTAGTTTATAAAATAACTTCCACTCCTATGGGTTTTCTAATCCATTTCTAGGGTCACGTCCTACAGTCAACACACTGCTCTGATACCATCTGTAACAACCAAACCTCGAAGGATTTGAGTCTCTGTGCTTACCGTGCTAGTCCCTGGATCGAACTCGCTAGCACACACAGTATAGATGAATACCAGAATAGCAAGTGCATCATTTATTACAACTTATGATCCAGAATGTATAAAATAAAACAATCTGCATAGCACTTGGCTAGCTTTATTCAATCAAAGAGCGGAAAGTAGCAGAAAATAACGATGGGTCCCATCGTAGCCCACTGGCGATGCTGAGTGCAGACTCGCGACCCTAACGGTACCTTACTCTTTGTCTGAATATCCTGCAACATGAGGCGTTGCAGCCATATAGGTCAATACTTGGAATGTATTGGCAAGTTACACAGGAGTAATAATAAGCGGAGACATACATTTATATGCATAGTACAACAAAGGAAGGCTTGAGGGTTTATTTTTGCAGAAAGCTGATTTTATCCTAATAACTACCTAATAGTCAAATTTTTATTTAGTTCTTTTATTACTACAATTAAATACACAAGGTTGAGTTGGCAAAATCAACTCCAACCTACCCTTTATTAAGTTTCCCAACAAATTTATTAAGTGTCACATCTGTCAAGATCATCCAACAACTGTAATGGCATAGTCGCTCAAATTTACCCATAACCGGGGGCACGGCTAATCATGACTAGTTTTAAAACTCTGCAGAGTTTTGCACACTTTACCCACTAGACTCAACCCGAAGATTGAGACAAAGTCTTTCAAAAGCAGTCACCTCCACCCTCGGCAGTCGGTACACCTACTCATATCTATATCTGCTAGCTTACCTGGGCGAGGATCCCACAACCTACTCAACTAAGCCAAAGCCCATTTAGCTATTGGTTGCGCATGGAATCTACTAGTCACTAAGTTTGTCTGATCTATTTGAGCCTGGGTGGCCGTCCACTTAAATTCAGAGGGTATAAACCGTGATGTTCTTGAAACCACCCATCAATACCAGTTCCGCGTAGAGGTGAGTTAAATCCTTAATTACTACATAATTTTTTATATATATAATCCTCACATAAGCTCAATGAATACACAAACCACCCCCGTCTACAAAGCATATCAAACTAAAATTATGTCGATTTGCAATGACGGGAAGATAACTCAACAGCATAGCCAAAAATATATAATACTCCTATACATGCATATATTCATAGTGTGATATAACTACATGCATAGAAAACAATAGGTAAAGGATGATCAACAAGTAACTTGCCTTGGTTCTGGTTCAGAAAGTCACACTCCTGATAATAGCTCGGGTCGCACTCCAGACAATCTACACGTTTCACACAATTCAACAAGTCAATCATCGGAACATGAATAGAACCAAAATATAACCAACAGCAAGAACCATTCTTGAAACTCAACAACATAAGCTTAACAGCACCTAAATGCACTAGGGTCACAACGCAAAAAGAATCACTCGATTCTGATAAACGGTTTGAATGTACGGCCTCCGGAAGGTTTGATAGAAATTCAAATGAATTCAAATTTGAACAGTGCAAACATGCGCAAAGTTGGTACTGTGATAATGTGCTGATTTTTGTGAGTGCATAGGAAAAAGAATTACCTGAATTGGAGCTATAGACTAAAAGATATAGCTAGTTCAATTTTGGATGAAAATCTGTGAAAAACAAAAAGAAACAGAAATCACCTGGGCACTGTAGCAACTCCTGTGCGTGTCCTGTATCAAACTGCCACATGTTAACGCATGATTGGCCGGGGTTTGCATTGTGTGTGTGCTCACCGGAAACAGAGGAAAAACGGTGGTGGCATCGGGCGGCGGCGGCGGCGCTCCTCCGGTGGGTCTCCGGCGAAAACGAAGGGACGGACGGGTCCAACGTTGAGTGGTGGAGGTGGCAAGGGTGTGGTCTGGGGGCAGCGTTAGCTTCCTCAGGCGGCAGCGGTAGCTCGCGTGACTCCGGCGATCTCCGGAGCTTTGGCTCGGTGTCGGTGGTCATGCTGGTGCTCTGCAGGTCACCCCACGGTGTTAAACAAGCGGGTAACCGAGAGGGAGATCGAGTGGAGACAAGTGGCGCGGCTGGGCGTGCTCTTACGGCGATGGAACGGCCGGCAGACTTGAAGCTCCTGCGGTGATATCCAAACGAGCTCGGGCAACGCGTATGGATGATGGAAAAAATTGGAAAGAGGCTTCGGGGGTGCCGGGCAAACCCTTACGCGTCCAGGGAGTCCTAGGGGAGCACGAGGTCGACTAGGGGGCGAGATCGATCCGGATCGCGTTCGGGTGTGCGAGCTGTGCGGCTGCGCGCGTGTTCGTTCGACTGGAGGAAGGGGACGAGCAGGGCGCAGGTCGGGTGCGAGCGAGTGGGCGTACCGCTTCGCTAGGTTTAGCGGGCTGCGGCTGTGTGCTACTGCTATGCTGGCTGGCTGGGCCGCGGTGATGGGTCGGTTGGTTGGTCGGCTGGCTGGCCCTTTTTTTTATAAACAAAAATTACATCAGCAAAACAAAATAAATAAAATAAAATACACAATATAAATTCTAAATAAAAATACCTAGACACACAGTCAAAATAGCCCTATAGCTATAAACTACAGGAACACTAGATCCAATACTAATGCAATTTTTGTAAAATAATTTTGATGCAATAGGCCACACAAAACAGTAATAAACACTCAAGTAAAATATTTTGAAGATTGCAAAAATTACTAGAACATATCAGATGAACCGGAAACAATATTCTGCACATTATGAACATTTTTAAAAACAGGGGAGAAGTCATGTTATCTCCGCTCCAATAAATTGCCTTTGTTGCATAATGATTTGAATATTACCGAAAAGAAAAATAATGCATGGAAAGAATATGAGATGAATATGAATGATCTAATAACATCCTAATTTAGGAAAATTGTGATGTTACAACATCAATCAATCTATACCTCTCTATATAGGATTACATGGCTAATACACCCACATTAATTATATATTCAGCGTCCCCCTCTCATCATCCATGCCTTCGGCGGAAGTCTCTCAGACGCACGCACAGTGGAGAAGACAGGGGGCAGCAAGGGTACATCAATTGTTGGTTAAATGGTTTAAGTTGATGAATTGGCCCTCCTCGTAAAGGATTAGCAATGCTTGGCCCCATAGCTCATTTATTTTTCATGGCTTCGCCACTGCGCAGAACCACGCACGTTCTTGCCCCCTCTCTTTAAGTATCGATTTCGCACTTGTGCAATCCTTCATAGTCTCCCTCCACTATAAAAAAATACATTTCTGTGATGATACATGTTTGTCACAGTAGGTCATGTTTTCTATCATGCATGTACATCCATGACAATTTTATGACAGGATCAAGATAGTCATACCTGTGCTGTCGTAGAAGTGTTCAATGACATTACCAAAATTATCATCATGGAAGTGTCCACTTCCATGAAGATAAATCGCGCGTCATAGAAATGCTTTCGTCAAGGGTGACCGACACGTGGCATCCACCGTAACGGGTCGCCGTTAAGCTATCGGGTTCCAGTTTGGATCCGATAACCCGTTAATAGCCCGGACCAATGGGGATTTTCCACGTGTAAAATCATCATTGGCTAGAGGAAACACGTGTCTGCTCCTCAGTGGGCCAGATGGCATTCCAATGGAGGGGACATGCCTATGATACGTCGACACGTGGCAGGGCCCGACAGAGGCCTATATAGGTTAAAAAGGCCGGCCCAGTCAAAGGCCCGTAGTATTTACTTAGGTGCTAGTGGGCCAGCCCAATATCGGCATGTTTAAACATGGCCCATTTACGGCCCGAAGCCAGATTTGGCCCGTTAATTGTTCGCCGAATATTTGGGCCCAATTACGGCCCAGTGACATTTCGGCCTATTTGAGGCCCGATGTAGACATGGGCCCATTTCAGCCCGGTGTGTCTTTCGGCCTGGGAATGGCCCGTGCTACCCACGGGCCATATATGGTCCGACGTGACATCTAGCCCTCTAACGGTCCGTGATAAAGGTGGCAACTGTTAAGCCCAACGTGACTTTGGGCCTGTTAAAGTCCTGTCGTATAATTCGGCCCGTTGATGCATGTACTAAGCTTTCGGCCTCTTAAAGGTCCATGATATCAGTGGGCCAACTAAGGCCTGAGATATGTTTTGGCCTGGTAATGGCCCGTCATATAACTGGGCCAAAAAAGGCCCGGTCTACATTTCAGCTTGCTGAAGGCCCGTCGACGACTAGTGAAAATTGAGTCCCAACATGCATTTCGGCCTGCTAAAGGCCCATGGTTTCTTCTGGGCCGTAACAGACCAGCAGAATATTCAGCCTGTTAATGGCCCAAAGCTACATGGGCCTAACTATGCGTTGGGTCCACTAAAGGCCCGACTATGGGCCGAATATAGGCTCGTGTAAGTTGTGGGCCTGGCGCAAAGTGTGAAGGCCCCAATGGCCTTTCAGACCCAAGAAAGTTGCAGGCCGGCCCAATTGTGGCCCGCTAAAAACAGGTCCGTTAGAGGCGAATGTTTCAGCCCGATCGATAATTTTTTTCAGATAGCGAATGATGGAAATTCTAGTAGGAATTAAGAACAAACCTACTCTATAAAATAAAGAAATTATGGCATAGTAACTTAGAATAAACCTACACTATACAATAAAGGATTTATGGTATATTACATCCACTGTGCATTGAAGTTTTCCACCAGTGATCATAAAGCGCAACGAAGAAGCAGATTACAAAAACTGGGCACCATTGCAGCGTAACAAAATAGTACTGAACCAAGACCACTTCCAAGACAGTTCAAGAAAGGCTAGCCTTGCGCGGGAACTGCTGCGCAAGCTGCTGAGCAAGGCTGTGAGACTGGCCTAGCATGTCGGTCATAGCTTCCAGGTGTAGCTGTTTAGCAATGACGTTCTCATTGGTGTTCTTCGCAATCTTTCTTAGAGATAGGACTTCAAGTCAAAGTTGAGTTGCAGAATACCTTTCTGCTATAACTTGGGACTGAAGAAGTTGAACGGATTCAGATAGCGAATTCTGTGAGCTTGTCTGACTGCTAGTCTCAAGTAACTTGAACACTACATCAAGACAAGACTTTGGGGTTGTCTCGCTGTCTTCAAGATGTTTTGCCTTCTTTGCTGCAATATATGTTGGGTTTGTCTCACAGCCTTTAGCAGACTTGTGCATGCCATCAGGCATATCATCCTGAAACAAGTAGAGAGATGACAGGTTTTGCACGTGTATAAACAAAGATGGTAATTGTGATGTCAATTCCATCCAATTTCAAATTAGAAAATAAAGAGTATATGTTCAAAATATCAATAGCATAATTTGGCATTGTTCATAATGCGGGGAGCTTCACCACACTATTGGATTACCATGTGAACATAACAAGCATAGATGAAGGGCAAATACAATCATTGTATCTATTTTGGTTAATGTGTATGGCATGTTGTTCATATCATCAGCCATATCAGTAAGATAAAACAAGAGATGACAAGGTGCAAACATGGGCTGCTTCACCACACACTAGATTATAGATCCACAAAAACAAGTATACATATAGAGAGTATTGAGTAATGTGCATGGTATGAATAAGGAATTTGGTTTTACAAGTAAAACTTGGAACTTACGGTTGTTGTGAACATGCATTTTAATAGAAACAACAATCTAAACAGCAGTTAACGATAGGGACTATGAGCAAATTAAAAAGCTGTTGAGGATAAAGGATTAGAACGATTGACTTACATTAACAGTTAACACCAGCTTTATAATGCCCTTCTCCATGTCAAGGGAAGGATAACTCAAGAATTTCAGCATGGAATCTTCTTCATAAGCACTGCATGTACTCTACATTTTGTAGAGAGTAATTATAGATATGATAATACTGGAAGGGATAGAGGATAATGAAGATAAGATGCAGATTGAGGCTACATAATCAACTACCAATCCCTGTAAGTACAAGCGTTACAGGACAAAATGTACTGAGAAGAGCAATGGGCTACACTTCTGCACTGCATTGTCTGTGTATTAAACTTTTTGGTAAGATTAAATATAGATCTGATATTTTTTAGTAGATGGTGGGCGAGGGAGATAAGATGCAGAATGCTATGCAATGAACCAATCCCTCTTCCCATAATATAAGAGTGTTTTGAACACTGGTGTACTATACAAAACGTTCTTATATTATGGGACGGAGGGAGTAGATTTTAATGTAAGTACAGTGATAGACGACGTTCAGTCCTTACAAGAGGACTGTAGAGCTAAACCTCTTCAAAAGCATTGGGTTGATTCTAAATTTATGTAAGAGTCCATACGGATCTTATAATGTCCATGAAATGGATGATAACAAGGCTAACATGTGCAATGATGCTACATAATCAACCAACTATGAAAGTAAGTATGGTCATACAGGGCAAGAGGTACTCACAAGAGCAATGCAGTGTGCAGTATAGTTGCGAGATTCTGTGTTCCCTTGAGAATGAATGTTCTTCTGCAAACAACTTTCGTACAGGTGAGACGTTAACGCACATGCATAAATGTAGTTTAAATTGTGATGTGATATCATAGACAGTACCTTATGCTGTAGACGAGACCAATGTGTAACAAGATTATTCCAGTCACTATTTGATAAATGTAGCACCGGAGACTTTACAGAAATTCCGTTTACAGGCTTGCCATCGAAGTGTGCTTGCCTCAGGTAGGAACGATACTTCATCGACGAGTGCTTCAAAAGCTCAACCAACCCTTGCTCGTCTTGACAATCCAGTTTGGTCGTCGCCTATTTAAAAGAATGAAATCTTGTGTCTTCTGTCAGCAGAAACATGTGCAGTAATTACCATGAATAACATTACTACATTACTTATGTGAAAGTTGCGGAGGAAGACTTTAAATTGTTGTGTGTCTACGGTATAATCTTTCCATGAAGGAAAGATGCGCACAAAGATCCTGACAACAATATAAGCTTCGTCTTCTAAACTGGGAAGAAATGGAACAAGGGTCCTATTTGCTGCAATCGGGGCTCTCTCTCATTCGAAAAGGGATTTGGCAACTCGATTTGGTGTAATCTTTGCTGGAATGGGGGGTTTTGCGTCGTAGAGTTGGTGCTATGTCAACTGGCATCATCATATTGTTTGCTGCAGTTGGGGTCTGCTGAGTTGGGGCATCAGAGATGACCAGTGTAGTTGGGCTAGAGTCTGCTAGAGTTGGGGCCATGTTTTGTGGGTCAGGTGATATTGCAAGTACACCAAATGGGCTATTTGATTTATCAGGTGTCACTGCCTTTTTCAAATACTTTGCTCATGCTCCTCCATGATCAGCAATCGCCCTCTTCCTTTTGAACATCTGATACACAAGAATAGCATTTGAATGGATAAATATGGTATGATGACAGATGGAATATGTACTAAAAATGGATAGGCAGGGTATATTCACATACACGATGTGTAAACTAAGCTAATGGCAGTGCAACAAAGTAGAAGCAACGCAAAGCATCAGTTGCAAGATATGTGCGACCAATATAACCTTGGAAAGTTAGAGCAAGCACCTTGATGGGTGAATAAGATAGGGCATCTGCATCTGACTCCTCCACTAGGGAGCTACATTGACTTAGGTCTCCCTCTAGCTCAGAATAACTCTTAGGATCATATTCTGAGCATGAATCTATAGGTGGAGAGCGTTTGCATTGCATTGTATCCAGACTTGATTTCAGTCCCTTAATGCCAAGTTTGACAGCCATGGCATTATTCTGCTTTATTCTTTTCATGCGCGCAAGCTCATAATCATTATGATATTTTTCAGTATCTGAGATTCATGAAAACATAAAAAGTAGTCAGATTATTTATGGAATGCATTGCGGATTCAACTCGAAGAGTGTCTTCCTATAAACCCCGTCCTATGCAAAGTTCACCCCCAACCGTGCTGACCAGACCACACACATAAATACAAACCTCTTATGTCTCTATAACAGGTAGACACACATTTCGAAACTGGAGTAGGAACATTAGAATCATATCAAATTCGTATTCGAACAAATAAAATAAGGAATTATGAGTGGCATAATGTATAGCTTCAAGGGTGGAGTGCTGGTAGTGCGACACAAAGCAAGTAGGCAGATTGTATTCCATGTAAAAGATAGTAGTCTATCTAAAAGGTGGAAATGACACTTTCTTTCTATACAATGCAGTGTTCGTTGCCCACACATGATGGAAGAGATCACACCGAGAAATACTATTCACTCATGTCTGCAGTTCCAGTATTTTGAAATAGGGTGGTCCACCCTTGTCGGTGTACTAGAGTAGGGGTACCCTAGTATCCCGTACTCGTGCAGACTGCAAAGACACCAAAGAAGGTTTGCCTCGTCACCGCCAATCTCCTCCGTGGCTCCCTTGGAGCCATTCAAGAACAAAGTATTAGGCTGAGAAGACAAGGCCCCGACAAGAGGAGCTTGTCGGAAGGCCACCAGTGCACGTGAAGACAAGGCCCGGCGAGAGGAGCTTGCAGGAAGGCCCGAGCGCGACAAGTCTCCGGCGCGACAGATCCGGGCTGCAAGGCGCTTGCTGCATGCAACTCCTCTCCGTCTCCGCTCCAGCTCACCCAATGACGTGTCGCCATGGGACCGTTCCATGGGCACGTGTCGAGCAGTCTGTGCAGCCGGAGAGCAGCGGCGATAAGCGGCAGACAGGCTCGCCATCATGGCGAAGCGAGGCGCACTGACGGTCTCTGTTACCTTTGTTTGGGCGACAACGGCAGGCATTTATTGCTTTTGTCCCTTGCCGTCGAGTTAGGTATTTTGCACTGTACACTGTTCAAGTAGGTGTACCAACCCCTGTTTTATGTTTGTACCCCGCCTATGTTGCCACCGTCGGAGACCCTTGAGCATATAAAAGGAGGCCCGAGTGCAACGTAGAAGGGGTTCCGGGTTGGCCGGGTTGGTTCGCGTCTTCGCAAGGTTCAGTTCATTAAATCGGCCATAGACTAGATACACTCACGCTTAGGTTTTGTAGCGGGCATTGCTCCCTAGCAAGAACACAATAGATCAAACAGCAGCAGAGGAGTTTTATCTCTACGGAGAGCTCCGAAGCTGGGTAAACCGCTCGTGTGCATCGCCTCGATCCGCTCTTCGTGCGACCTCCGCCCCCCTCCGAACCACAAAGGGACCCGCTCCGCCGGGCCCCATAGGTGTCCGTGGGTACGATCAGCCTCCCCGACATCTCTGGCGCGCCGGGTAGGGGGCGTCGAGGCCGTGTGAATCTGATCCGGCGTTCACACGAGCAGCGTCATGAACATCTTCCTCAACAAGCCACCGAAGAAGAAGGCTTCGGCGGCAGCAGAGCCGTCCGCGTCGTGCCCACCCTCACCGCAGACAAACGGGTGGTGAGGCAGACGGGCGGAAGAACGGGCGCCAGCGAAGGTGCTCGCGACGTTGCTAAGTCCAAGGACAAGCCACCGCAAACCTCGGCGTCGCGCATCCCCGCGCCCATCTCAGAGACGCAGGACCAACAACGGCATGGCGTTCACAACGCCATACGTTCGTTGGATCGAGACCCTCAAGACCAGCATACGCGCCAACATGCCGGGCACAAGTGAGATACGGCCGCCGGACGGGCGCCGCTTCCTTCTAACGAAGTTAGAAGTCCGGCGCGTCCGCCTCGCCTGCATTCTCCAATGCCGCCCGCTACTCCAGCGAAGCTGGGCGAGAGCTCACCTGCTCTCGACTACCCTCCAACGGCCGACAAGGTCGACGAGTGGAGGCCACTATCGAGCCTCATCGGCTTTGCCAACGGCGACGCTCGCGGCAACCAACGCCATCGTTGCCGTGGCGCTGACGACAAGGCACGAGCCGGTGGCGATGAGATCGCCGGAGGTGCAACCACCGTGCACTCTCCGCCAAGAAGGCCAAGATCGCCGAGCCGGATTCATCTCGGCAATGACTCCCGCTGCGTCGCCGGATCCAGCGACTCGCCGCGATCAGCGCCAAGTTCTTCATGAGCGACAACAAGAGGACGCTCGAACTTCGCATCGAAGCGCCAAGAGAAGCGCGACGTCGATCCGACAAGCGCCGGGCCTTCTGTTGACATGCACGTGCGGAGGGCGAGCGACTGCCAGACGCGGTAGGTTGCCCTGCGTTCACTCGTGAGCTGCGGCAAGTCCAAAGGGCCCAGCCGGAAAAACTTCAAACCAGGCGTGCGGAGAAGTATGGCGGCAGGGCGCATCCCTCGGAGTTCCTTAGCATCTACACCATCGCGTGCGAGGCTGCGGGGGCGGACGACAAGATCCTCGCCAACTACTTCCCGCTCGTGCTCAAACCCAACGCCGATCTTGGCTCATGCACTTGCCGGACAGCTCCATATCCTCTTGGCAGATCTGTGCCATCCGGTTTGTTGGCGCCTTCACGGGTGGCCACAAACCTCATGGCCAAGAGAGCGACCTTCACTTGCTCGCCCAGAGGGAAGGAGAGTCCCTGCGCAAGTTCATTCAGAGATTCAGCCACGTGCACTACAACATCCCAGACGTCCACCCTGCCGCGGTGATCAGCGCATTTCATCGTAATGTGCGGAACCGCAGGATGAGGGAGGAGATGGCGATGTGCAAAGTCAAGGACGCCACGAAGCTGTACGCATACGGCCGACAAGTGTGCTCACCGAGGAAGGGAGGAGACTCGAGGAGAGAGTGCTGAAGCAGGATCCGACAAGGATGACACCGCCCGGCAAAGAAAGAAGGGCCGTGGCGAGGCAACAGGAAGAAGAAAAGCAGAAGTGCTAGCTGTCGAGCAGTCCGACAACGGAGGCGGCGACAAGAACGCCAAGGCTGGTGGCTCCGGCAAGGAGATTGCGGGCGCCAACCACCGGTCGGTGGCGATCACGACAAGCGTGACAGCTCCGCAAGCAAGATCTTGCAAGATCCACCGCACCAAGGGCCACGACCTCCAGAGCTGCAAGAAAGTCGAGCAGCTTGTCGAGCAGAGAGCTGAGTATGAGCGGCGCGACAAGGAGAAGGCCCAGGGAAGGTGCTGGGGAACAAGCAAGAAAGCGTCCGGCGGGGAGGACGCTGGCAAGGTCTGGCGGCAAGGAGATCGACCTCCCGCGGCCGCGACAAGGACGGAGATGATGATGACGACGAAGATATGGAGGACGCATTGACGCCGACAAGCGGGAGTTTCAGAAAGCCACAGAGGTTCTCTGTGTTGACGGGGGTGCTTCCCTACATACCTCCCACCGCCAACTCAAACAATGGATGCGGGAGGTCAATGCAGCGGAACCATCTGTGGAGTCACACAAGCCTCTGAAGTGGTCCAGCACGCCTATCATTTTTGATATTGAGGACCACCCTGATCCCATAACTGCGGTCGGGTGCTTGCCGATGTTGGTCTCTCCAACCATCCGCAACCTCAAGGACACAAAAATGTTAGTTGACGGCGGGGCCGGCTTGAATCTGATCTCCTCCGCGGTGCTCCAGAAGCTTCAAATCCCTGACAGCAAGCTCGAAGAGACCGGAACCTTCCAAGGAATCAATCCGGGAAGGAGCAAGCCGAAGGGGAAGATTACGTTGCCGGTCACATTTGGCAGCGAGCTGAACTTCAGGACTGAGAAGGTTACATTTGACGTTGCCGATTTCCCGTTGCCTTACAATGGGATACTTGGCCGTCCAGCACTCGCCAAGTTCATGGCAGCCTCTCACTACGCCTACAACCTACTCAAGATGCCGGGCCCGATAAGCGTCATCTCTGTCCATAGCGACAAGAAGGATGCCCTTATCTGTGCCGACAAGATCTTCCGGGACGCAGCAGCCACAACAGATTGCCAGACACTTGCCGCTGAAGCTCCGGGGAAGAAGACCAAGTCCAAGTCCGGCAAGGGCTCGATGCTCACTCCGCAAGCGCGCCTCTTGAGTGCCGCGCTATCCGTCGAGGACGCACCATCGAGCTCCACCGCAAGTGAGAGAAGATGGTGGCTCCGCCAAGACCAAGAAGGTGCCCGCCAAGGAGGAGGCGCTGGTGGTACCTTCACCATCGATTCTCTCTCGACCCCAAATAGGAAGGCGCCGTTGCTTTCCTGCGGGCGAATGTCGGCGTGTTTGCATGGCAACCGTCGATATCCCCGATGTTCCTGTGAAAGTGATTGAGCACCGCCGGCCGTTTGTCCTCATCGCGCCGCCCGTCAAGCAAAAAGTCGAAGCAAGCAAAGGAGCGCCAAGAGTTCATAGCCGAAGAGATCAAGAACCGGAAGCGGCGGGCCTTGTCGAGGAGGTGCTCCATCCTACGTGGTTGGCCAATCTCGTAGTCGTGCGCCAAGGCAAATGGGAAATGGAGACTTTGTATTGACTTCACGGACGTTAATAAAGCTTGTCCCAAAGATCCATTTCCCTTGCCGCGCATTGACCAGATTGTTGACTCCACGGCCGGATGTGATTTGCTTTCGTTTCTTGATGCCTACTCAGATACCATCAGATCTTCATGGCTGAAGAAGATGAGGAGAAGACCGCATTCATCACACCATGCGGCACATCTTGTTTCATACGGATGCCTTTCGGTTTGAAGAATGCTGGTTCAACATTTGCAAGGGTGGTCCATGATGCTTTGAGCCGCAAATGCACAGAAATGTAGAAGCCTACATGGATGACATAGTGGTCAAGAGCAAGGACAAAGCAACTCGGCTCAAGATTTGGACGAGACCTTTGCAAATCTGCGCAAGATCAACCTCAAGCTCAACCCGAGAAGTGCGTGTTTGGAGTCCCTTCCGCAAGCTTCTCGGGTTCTTCGTGGTCTCGGTAGCGGGATTGAAGCCAACCCGACAAGATCAAGGCCATTGAGCGGATTGAAGCACCAAAGCGCGTCAAGGATGTACGAAGACTTGCGGTTGCGTGGCTGCTCTCGGCAGGTTCATTTCTAGGTTCTGTTGAGCGCCACGCCATTTTTCAAGATTTTGAAAAAGGCAGGTCCAAGAAATGGACCCCGAAGCGGAGGCTGCGCCGCAGGACTTAAAGAGATACCTGTCCTCTACTCCAACACTTGTCGCACCTAGGCCACAAGAGAAGTTGCTGCTATATATAGCGGCAACCAATCAAGTGGTTAGCGCTGCGTTAGTGGCGGAGAGGGAGGCGGATGACGAGCCGCAACCGCAGCAAGCACATCCGGCGACAAGCGGGGGCTTCGCCGACAAGCTCTGGTCCCGACAAGGGCGAGTCCGCGAAGACACAAGAACAGTCTGAAAAGGATGGTGCAGCACCGGTTTACTTTGTCGGTTCCCTCTGCAGGGGGGCTAGGTCAAGGTACTCTGGTGTGCAAAACTGCTTTTCGGCCTCCTCGTGGCCTCGAGAAAGCTGCGCCATTACTTCCAAGCACATGAGATCACAGTTGTCACTCGCTTTCCCTGAAGAGGATCTGCGAGAATCCGAAGCGGCAGGCGGGATTGTCGAGTGGGCACCGGAGCTGTCAAGCTTTGGTCTCAAGTTTGAAAGCACATCAACTATTCAAAGCGAGCCTTGGCAGAATTCATAGCAGAATGGGCGTAACGCCAGATGAAGAAATTCGGAGACGAGCATTCCCGTCAAAGAAGCAAGCAAAGAGTGGCTGATGTACTTTGATGGTGCCTTCTCGCTGCAAGGCGCTGGTCTTGCGTGCTGCTTATCGCACCCACCGGAGAGCACCTCAAATCGTCGTCGGATGCACTTTCCCAAGGAGCAAGCGACAAACAATACCGCAGAGTATGAAGGTTTGCTTGCCGGTCTCGAGATCGCCGTGGACCTTGGGATCAAGAAGCTTATTATCGGGGTGACTTCGCAACTCGTCAGTCCGCCAAGTCAACAAAGATTACCAGAGTCCGTTGATGGAAGCCTCACGTTGATGAAGTGAGGAAGCTAGAAGAGCACTTTGACGGCTGCGAATGGAACATGTTCCAAGAGCTCGAGAATGATATTGTTGACGCCTGTCAAAGTGCGCTGCGCTTAAGCTACACGTGGAACCGGGGACTTTCGTGCTCAAGTCGACTCAGCCAACCGTAACACCATCGACCGGACAAAGCAAGAAGAGGAAGTTGGCCTCTGGTGACTACTTTCCGACGAGCTTCCGAAGCCGTTGTTGCAAAGGTCCCCAAGATCAACACCAGCTTGATCTTGAGGAGCGATGCTCAAGCAGACCCGTGGTTTGTTCGTTGAAACAAACGCTCCCGACAAGTCTTGCTCGGCAAGCAAGCTTGTCGGGAGCATCTAACTCGGCAGAGCCACCGGCTCTTCTTAGTAGAAGCTGATGTTCCCGCAGCAGCAGATGAGCCTTTAGTCCTTGTTGTCGAGCCACAAGCTCCAGCCTGGGCGCAGCAGATTGTCCATTTCCTTCAGATAGGAGAACTTCCCGAAGAGCAGGAAGGAGCGGAAAGAGTAGCCCGACAGTCAAGTATGTACCAGTTTGTCGATAGCATACCGCATGTAAGAAGACTCAACGGTGTGAAATTGAAGTGTATTCCTGGGAAGATGGATGAAGCTGTTGGCGAGAGATACATGGAGGCATATGTGGTCACCACATTGGCGCAAGAGCACTTGACGGCAAAGCTTTCCGGCAAGGTTTCTTCCGCCGACAGCCCTCCGGATGCAACCGCACAAGTAACCAAGTGTGAAGCGTGCGGTTCCATTCCAAGCAGATACACCACCTGCTCAAGCTCTCCAGACGATCCCTTTATCCCGGCCATTTTCGATCTGGGGCTCGACATCCTCGGCCCCTTCCCCGAAGTTGTCGGGGCTTTGAGTACTTGTACGTCGCCATCGACAAGTTCACAAAGTGGCGGAAGTGGAAGCGATGAGGAAGGTGACAGCCTGAAGCCAGTCAAGTTCTTGGTCGATTGTTTGCCGTTTCGGAATCCCTAACAGGATCATCACCGACAACGGCACACAATTCTGAGTCGCACCTTCATGCAAGATGCGTCCAAGACCTTGGCGCCAAGGTCTGCTTGCTTCATTGCTCACCCGAGAAGCAACGGTCAAGCGAGAGAGGCAAATGCTGAAGTCTGCGCGGACTCAAGACCGTAACTTTCGGCTGTGCTGCACAAGTGCGGAAGAAAGCTGGATCGAGGAGCTGCCGGTGGTTCTTTGGTCGATCGAACGACGCCAAATCGAGCCACCGCCGTGCACCCTTTGCTCTAGTCTATGGAGCAGAGGCAGTTCTCCCCACGGAACTTCGTATACGGGTCGCCTCGAGTGCTCGCCACGATGAGTTTGAGCAAGAGCACCGCAACAAGATGACGCGCTGCTCCTTGAGGAGGATCGTCTTCGGTGATGTCGCGAGCCGCTCGCTACGACAAGCTCGCGTCGCTACCATGGCCGCAGAGTTAATGCCGTAAGTCTCGAGGAAGGCGACCTTGTTCTTGGTAGCGTTCAATCCGCCAAGAATTCAAACAAGTTGACGCCTTGAAGTGGGAAGGCCCTTATCGGGTGAAACGAGTCACTAGGCCTGGCGGCTGTCATGCTTTGAGACCGAAGATGGCATTCGGTGAGCAACTCTGGAACATTGAGCATCTTCGTAAGTTTTACCCATAAAGGCGCGGTTGTCGGGACCCGTCCGGCAACCACCTTTAATACAAGTCTTGCCGCTGTTGCATGTGATCGTTTGTACAAAGCCGAGCGCAGGACCCGTGCATCAATAAAGCCCATGTGTTGCGCACTACCCGTCAAGTTCATGCTTTCATCAAGTTATTGCATGTTTTGGCTAACACTTTGTGCAGCAACCACACCCGGTAAGCAGAATCGAGCCGCTAGGCTCCATGACGTTATTTCCTCTTCTTTTTCTTCTCTCAAAGAAAGGGAGGCTCCCTCGCGCACAAGTTAACCAGGGGGAGGAGGAGATAATACTATGGACCAGGCACCGCTCGAGGAAGTTTCGCATCATCAGGAAGCAAGAAACAGAAAAGCTAAGTTGCCAAAGTTTGAGCAATCAATTTTTAAATTTTCGTTATCTTCCTCGAACGATAGTACTTTGTATGGAAAACACATGCGGCGCAGAGGAACCAAATCGCGGATCGGTTGCGCCCTTACTTCGTTTCAAGTCCGCTCAACAACTTAAGTGAGCTGCGGCTAGTCCGCGACAAGGTTGCTTGTTGGTAGCGACCCTTGACGAAGTCTTTGAAGTTCAAGACTTTTCGGCGCTCGGCAGCAAGGGTGCCTGCACCGGCAAGTTTCCCTGAAAGGCGTAGGGCAACAACGTACAAAGGAAGAAATCAAGTAGAGGAAATAACGTTGCATTGATCGATTCACCTAAGATAGAGTATATTACAGAATAACTTGTCGCTGATCTAACAAAGTTTTCTAAACATGATCAGTGACGACAAAGGAAAGATAAGGTTGGCGGCCTAGTCCACGCGGTCGCCCTCAATCCTCTTGATCTTGTTCACCTTGTCCACAATGGGTGCGACAAGGGCTTTGAGCTCCTCCACGTTGGCTTCGCCGGCAAGGATCTGAGGGCGCCATTAAGGTTGAGGCCCGGGTTGCGGAAGGCCACCTTCATCAACACCTTCTCGAGGGCCCGCGCAGATCTGGCGTGATTCCTCGGCCACCGCCGGGACCTCTTCCTGAGTCGCGGAGACCCGTCACCACGCCTTTGAAGAACAGGCTGAGCTTGACGCTAGGTTGGAGATGCTCGTCGGAGGAGTACGCGAGGTCCCCATCTCCGGCTTCATCAGCTCGTTGTGGATGTCGTGGCCCGGTGTCCACAAGGCCTTCGGTCCCGTGCTCCACGCTCTCCCTCGAGTGTTACGGGCCGGAGGCGGCATTCGCCAGCCAGCTCCTCCTTGGCCTTGATCGCCTCCAACAAGCCCGCCTCCCGCCTCTGGCACCATCCAACGTCTGCGTCGAGTGGTCAGTTTCAGCCGCAGATCCGCCTTGAGTCCTTGGCGGCGTCGAGCTCCTTGGCCTGTCGGCGAGAGCGGACTCGCAGCTTCGCCCAGCGTGTGGGCGTCCTTCTCGCGCTCACGCTTGAGCACGGCAAGCTCTTCGCCGCTCTTCTTGAGGGTGGCCTCCGGCCAGCCACCTTCGCCTTGACTCTTCCTTGGCGGCCTCGGCCTGCGGCGGCGTCGCCGCTTCTGAAGCGCCCGCCAAGCGACTCCTCACGCGGCAAGGTCCTCCTCGTGGCTGTCCAGTTGACCTTCCGCTGCGCCAACTCGCTTTCTGCTGGCGAAGCTTCTCGGCGACCGGCCGCTGCTCCTCATCACCGCGGCCTTCTCAAGGATGAAGGCCGTGCGCTCTTCTGTGAGCTGCGCCCGCACGTCTGCCACGTCGCGGAGCGCTTCTTTGTTGGCGCTCCGGAGCTCCTCGGCGCGCTTCTCTATGTCTGCTCCCGCCCTCGCGACAAGGACTTCCCGGGTCTCCAACTTGGCACGGCAGGTGCGGTAGAGGGACAACAACCTGCAGCCATTGCTCCTCCTCGGACTTCGCGGCTTTGCTGCTTGGCGCATCCACAGGCGTCAACCCAGCGGATCACGAGTAGCTTCGCCGTCGAAGGTCTCGCCCTTATTTGGCGCCACAGGCTCGGCTCCAGGAGGAGCTTGATGAAGACGCCGCGGCCTTGGTAGGCACCGGGCCGGGGCTCCTCGAACTGGCGCCTTGTGGCGGCGTGAAGTCGGTATTTGTCGGTGTAGCGCTGACGCTCCTGCGGCCTCGGGCCGTCGATCACGACCGTCCGACCCCTCGCCCGGCCTCTGCGTCGGCAGCCTCGGTGGCCTCCTGTGAGCTCGTCGGCTGACGGCCTCTTCTTCCACGACGATGACCTCTTCTTCCTCGACGGGCGGCCTCGTCGGTGTTGCAGCTGCGTCTCCTCCTCGCCGGGCGGCCTCGACCTCCATCGGGTCTCAAGGCTGACGAAGAAGGAGCAACAAGCAGATATCCAAAAAAGAGAAACAAAAGAAAGCAAGCCCAAGGGAGATTTTCGTGTAAGGGAGTTACTGCACGGGATCCGCAGCCATGGCCTCGACCACCGGAGGTCGTGGCGCCATCCCTCTGTGAGGTAGCCCCCTTGCCGGAATGGCCTCCCTTGCCGGGGTGGCCTCCCTTGTCGAAGGGAGCTCCCTTGCCGGGGAGTTCTCCCTTGGCGGCGTAGTGACAGCGGGCAGGATCTCGGAGGCAGCATCCGAGCCCTCCTGATGAGGCTGCTCCGCTCCTACACAATTAAACAGTCAGAAATCAGCAAAGAAAGGGCACCCCTGCACACCTAGTAGTAAGGAGAAAAAGCTGCGCACTGCAGGGGGCTGTCTTGGGGGGCTGCTCTGAGGGAAGGGTTCTTTGGGTCCGGCAGGCGGCCTCGGACGCCCCCGTCGCCACGGGAGAATCGTCCTCAACGTCGACCGTCGGGATCTTGGCCCTCTTCGCCGCTCTGGGCCAGCGTCACGAAAAGGAAAGAGTCCAGAAAAGCAAATCAGATTCAAGATGAAGCAATAAAAATTGAAGACATACAAGCACAATCTCGAGAAGCTTACTCTTCGCCTTCCTCCTCGGAGCTGGCCTTGGAGAAGTCAAACTCCGCCCGCCTCCGGTGCGATGAGGCGGGGAGTGGGCTCCCTTGGCCGCTTGGCGGGCGGCGGCGGCTCGAGAAGATTCCGCCCGGTTGTCGCCGGCTGCGGTGCAGGCGCTCCAGCAACCTCGCTTGCGGTGGAAGCTCGTGGGCAGCTACGGTATGGGCCGACCTGTCGCCCGGCTCGTCTCCGAGCCCTGCGGAGATGCCTCCTCGGCGGAACCGGGGGCTCGCTGGTGGCAAGTCGCTTGGCGGCGGGAAGAAGCGCCCTCGGCGGGTCCACTCGTCCCGCCTCGAGCTCGACAAGCTCGTCCTCGCCGGCGACCTCCCTCGCTCGTGAGCTTGCCGCCTTCGCCGCATCCGCCTCTTCCACGGTGAACCCGAAGACTCCAGTGGCAGCTGCTGCCGCCTCCTCCGCCTGGTGGCGATCCACGCCATCTCTGGTCGGTGGTGTCGCGGTGAGCCCCTTCACGGTCGGCGGATCGGCACTTCTTGCAAATCATCGAAGAATTGCTGCACGACCTCGTCCGGGGGCTCCTGCCAGTCGGGGCGATCCGTGGGAGTCGCTGGCAGCATCATGGCGCGGATGCGGTCGGCGCCGAGTTGTTGCCTGATGGGGCGACCCCTCGCGGCAACCTGGACCACTCGGATGTTCGGGGTCGTTCTTGAACAACTCGAGCAGACTGAATCCAGCTCCATGACGGTGAAGTTCCAATTCAGGCCCGGCGCAGCCTCATGATGTCCGCCAGATTACGGAACTCCTAAGGTGCCTCCTCCTTTCACGCAAGGGAGCAATGCGGCGGCGAATGAAGTCTGCGCTAACCGCGCCAACAGATTAACCCGGCAAACACGAGGCACAGAATTCAGGTCACAGCTATCTTGACCTCGCATCCTCCGGCGCCAAGTTACTCCAATCCTTGCCGCGCAATTGGGGTTTGGCGCGCGGCGGTGAAGAAACGTGGGTCCTCTTCTACGACCCAGCACCGATTGGCTCTCCACTCCTCCCACTTGTTCCAAACTCCCCTCTAGGTAGGCCTCTTTCTTGCCGATCCCGGAGACCCGAGCTATCCCTCCGGCAAGTGGCTCTCCTCTCTCGACGCGGGGCACAAAGAAGTGGCGGAAGAGTGCCACATTCGGGTGGACTCCGACAAAGTTTTCGCACAAATGCGCGAAAACGGCCATGGTCAAGATGGCGTTAGGGGTGAAATCAAGGAGGCGGAGGCTAAAGGTGTTCATGATGTCGCAGAAGAACTTCGAATCTGGCGGCAAAGACCGCAATAGAAGAAAAGGCGAAGAAAGGGTACCCTGTTGGGGCCAGATCGTGGCGAGGCGGGAGCACCCTCGGCGCGGATGCCAAAGTCTCCGTCGACCAGAAAAGATAGTAGGCGTCCCGCAGCTCCGTGCGGCGCCGAGCTGAGGGAAGACGGCTCGCTCCTTGCGCAGCGCCATGAGCCGCGCGCCTCGGCCGACTTGACACCCTTCTCCTTATCGGCCTTCGGGGCCATGGCGAGGGGCGGAGGAGGTCGACGGCGGTGAGTGTGCTTGTGGCAAAAGGGGGCGGGGCGTTGCTCTCTTCGCACCGGAGAAGACGAGGGGAGCGGTGGTGGTTTCTTGACAAGACGGCAATGGCAGGAGTGGTCGACCCGCCTCTGTTTCCTCCGCTTATAAAGGGGAGGAGGGGGGCGGACGTTCCGCTTATATTAATAAAGAACCCCCCACGACCGCGCCCACGATCTCTCCACGACGCCACGTCCGGTGCGTGCCGTTAGTGGGGATCGTGGTGGGTCCGGGCGGGTTGCGGCGTGGTCGAGGCCGCGTGTCCGATGCACGATTCTGGGCCTGGCCCGACAAGCGCTTCGGCACCGTGTGCGGCCCGAGCCGGGGCTCTGCCGGTGTACTAGAGTAGGGGTACCCTAGTATCCCGTACTCGTGCAGCACGGACTATTGCGACACCAGCGGCAAGGTTTGCCTAAATCACCGCCAATCTCCTCCGTGGCTCCCTTGGAGCCATTCAAGAACAAAGTATTAGATTGAGAAGACAAGGCCCGACAAGAGGAGCTTGTCGGGAAGGCCACCCTGCACGCAGAAGACAAGGCCCGGCGAGAGGAGCTTGCCAGAAGGCGGAGCGCGACAAGTCTTGAGCGCGACAAGGATCCGGCCGCGGCAAAGGCGCTTGCCGCGGCATGCAACTCCTCTCCGTCTCCGCTCGGCTCACCCGGCGACGTGTCGCCATGGGACCGTTCCATGGGCACGTGTCGAGCATTTGTGCACCCAGCGGAGAGCAGCGATGGCGGCAGCTGACAGGCTCGCCATCGTGGCGGCGGAGGCGCACTGACGGTCTGTTATTACCTTTGTTTGGCGACAACGACAGGCATTTATTGCTTTTGTCCCTTGCCGTCAGAGTTAGGTATTTTTGCATTGTACACTGTTCAAGTAGGTGTACCAACCCCTGTTTTTACGTTTGTACCCCCGCCTATGTTGCCACCTGTCGGAGACCCCTTGAGCATATAAAAGGAGGCCCGAGTGCAATGTAGAAGGGGTTCGAGAATGGCAGGGGTTGATTCGCGTCTTTCGCAAGAGTTCGATTCATTCGGTGGCCATAGACTAGATACACTCACGCTTAGGTTTTGTAGCGGGCATTGCTCCCTAGCAAGAACACAATAGATCAAACAGGCGATGAGGAGTTTTATCTCTCGGAGAGCTCGAAGCTGGGTAAACCGCTCGTGTGCATCGCCTCGATCCGCTCTTCGTGCGACCTCCGCCCCCCTACGAACCACAAAGGGACCCGCTCCGCCGGGCCCCATAGGTGTCCGTGGGTACGATCAGCCTCCCCGACAACCCTAAAAGAATATTGACAACAAATATGACAAGGCAAGCATAGATGTAGTGAATCAATCATTACCTGTGAGCTTACTAGGACAAGTATGCAGAATTGTAACTGCAGTAAGAGACCGTCCAAAATCTAAATCAAGAAGTTGTTCTAGCACTTATTGTTTGCAATTAATCGATGTGAATAATTGGATATCATATAGAATGAGTAAGAAAGACAAGTAAAATTGTCAACAAACCTGGCCTGCAGTAGTAATCTGGGTCAATGTCACTACGACCATCAATCCAAAATGACTAGTGTTTGTTCCTAGGGCCGGAATTTTGAAACCCAGTGAACTTTACAGGTACTGAAGATTAATGAAATACATCTGAACCATTAAGTGTAGGTAGCACTCAGTACACAACAAACCCTAATGACAGTCATGCCTAATGAGTAATGAATCAATTAGAAAATGGGAGATGAGGAGTGGCTGCAAAGTGTTGAGGACGTATCTCAGGATAAATCGGGTTGGCTTGGCTGCTGCACGCCTGAGCCCTGAACAGACTAGGAAGGTACGCATGGCGGCGTGCCCGGGCAGCGGTCTCATTGTTGGGCGAGCGGGTCCTGACCTCCTGTTAGTCCGGCGTCTCCTCCTAGAGTCATGTCATCCGGGGACGGCAAGTCGCCGATGAGGCAGGCGGCTGGGGGCGAGTAGAGATCGGAAGCGTAGCAAAATATAGAGGAATCGGGGCCTAGGCCAACCCAAAATCCCAAGGTGGGCCGTGGCCCACCGTGGGCACCCTGTAGAGATACACACCCGAGCGGCGTACATGCATTTTACAAACTAAATTAGGAACATTTAGCTAACCAATTAAACGACTCTGTTTTAATAATATCAGATTCGTATTTGAACAACTAAGCTTGTTTAGCTTGATGGGTGGAGCAGTGCTATTATGACATGAAGCACGTATGCTGATCGTATAGTGATCATAAAAGGGGGAAACCCTAAGCATTTTTTTGAGCAAAAGAGGGTTTCCCCTCCGATTTCTATTAAGGAAACCACCATGGAACCAACATGATCAATTAAACCCTAGGCATGATCAATTAAACCCTATTATGACTATGCCATGGCAGATTTAAAGCTGCCGCAGAAATGCTATTTAGCATCCTTTGTTTGCTTCGAACTAAGAACTAAATTCTAAGAGCTGAAAAGAAAGTACAGTAACCAAGTTACTATCTATTTTCTGGTTGAGATAAAAAAAGTTGAGGAAATATGAAGTACCACCTCTCTTGGGGCACCGTGTAGGCATCGGGGTTGCGATGGCTGTCGGTGGCGTTGAAGCAGATCTGCGACGGTAGACAGGAGCATCGGGGGATAAGTCCCGTTGCGGTGGACGAGAAGGTCGTGTGAGTGGCCCCGGCGAAGAGGACGACGGCACCAATGAAGCGAGAGGACGCGATGCAAGGCTCCTGGTCCGTCGCTGTGGATGAGAAACGTCTATCTCTAGCGATGGTGGTAGCGGTCTTGGTAGGCGCTCTGGCATGGTGGAGGACGGTGGCAATGGATGGGGTGGAGGACGGCGGCGATGGATGGGGTGGCGGACGGAGGAGGCTGGTGTGGGGATGGTGTTCTAGCGCGACGGTGTATGATTGGGGAAATGGAGGGAAAGGTATGGGGAACCATGTTTTTAGGACGCGCCTGTCTGAAATATGGGAAAGTTACGAACTTAGCCCCCGTTTAAAATTTGGACGTCTTGTAGGTTGGGGATAGGACAGTAATATCGCATCTCGCCAATATTTGCCCAGAGCGATTTCGGGCGAGGAGAGGGTGTTTTGGACCTCATGGTGTATGAACGGGGCTGATAGGTAGGGCGGTTGTGTCATGTCTGAGTGAAGTTACAAACCTGCCCCTATTGAAAATATTTGCCTACATCGATTTCGGCCGAGTGGAGTTTGTTTTGCCGCCCACCATGTATGAATGGGGAAATGGAGGGAGAGACAGAGGTCTTTCGGACGAGCTTGAATCAAATGTGTTTTGCCGCCCATGTTTGGCGCCCACCGTGTCGGAATGGGCTCAGAGGCGGTCGTGACATGTCGAATTGAAGTTACTAACCTACCCCTATTGAGAGCAGTGGAAATCGGGCCGATGGATTATCCGTGTAAGGGGTAGACGGTAATTTTCATCTCCCAAACACTGGCTTGGGCGTGGCGTGGGAGTGGACATTTTGCCGCTTCTTTTGAATTTTGGGACAATAAGCATCCATGTTTACCCTGGCAACTAAATTCGTATCCATTTTGTATTCCTATACGAATTTTTATAAACATTCTATGTGTTTTTATATATCTTCAAAAGCACGACAAAGATGTATTCCACTGTCATAAATAAATATGATTTATGAATCTCGATACTCGAATTTAGAAGCTAGAATCCAGTTTAAGGTGAATTCAAATATTTGAAACCACTTTATGTCCAACTCAAGTTTACACAAGCGATATATCAAGATTCAATACCGAGTCAATCTTTACCTAATAATAAAGGACGGAGGCTTTCATAATTCTCCATCTGTCATCCCTTTACATCCATTAATTTATGTGTCAAGTGCAAAGACCAATGACTCAGATCTATTACCTATTATTACAATGTATGCCACCGCCGTGCGACAAAACGGTTCGTTCGTTCATTCTTTCTTTTTTCCCTTACTAAGTCTTTGTCTGCCACATCCCACGCACGACGCAGCCCACGCTGCCTAAAAAACTCTCGATCCCCTCCTCTCCCTCTCCCTACCATCGCCGCCACTGTTGACTAGATCGAGGTGCTAGCGGCCCGATGCACCTGGCGGCTACCAGATCCGTCCCCCCTACGGATCCACTAGCTCAACACTATCCGCCACCGCCATGTCCACCATGGTGGCCAGCAATGCAAGGTGTCTCTTGGCATTTGGCCGTCCCCATACGGCGGCATCATGTCGGCGCCCCACGTCCAGGTCTACGCTCTTCGCCGTCGGCAGCCTCCACCATGTCGCCACCTCCTTGCTGCCGGACGAGACATCCTATGCATCATTGTCATCTTGGTTGCCGGTGAAAGCCTGCTCTTTCTCCTCTGGGATCGATTTCACCTTCATCTTGCTCTACCACGGGTGGATCTTCAGTCCCCTAGCATATGTGTTGTCCGTTCTATACTCCCGCCGGCTGGCTAGCTGTGAGTGTGTCGTGGGTGGATTGACATGCACGCTCTATTGGCATAGGAAGCGGGCAGTTGCAGGCAGGGGAAGAGCTGTTGGCTACTTGCAGAGGAGGATTAGGATTGTATAGAACAATCAGGAGAGCTCGTTTGATTTGTTTTGGTCTAGATTAGTCAAACCGTGAATTGATATTTGTTTCGTGGTACAGGAGCTTCAAGGCAACAGGGGCAATAGGCTTTGACAACAACACATTCAATGAGTCTCTTCCCAAATCTGAAACTATTTGGCTCTAAATTGTAATCCCCTTGAGAAAGTTAGAGTATTTATGGACTGGTTTATGGATGTCGCAAATTTGATTGCAGCAGGGACCAACAAAGAAAGTGCAGTGCTCACCGTTGATAGATATATTCAGGGAAACATCAAACTTCAGTGAGAATGAACATGACCAGGCAGGGAGCTTCATGCATCATTGGATCTGAGAATTGTTTACTACTGTGAATTGTTTATGTTTCTTTGAGACACTAACCGTAGCTTCGTATTAGTGCCCATGGTGAAAGAGCTATATTGTTGTGCCTTTCTTGGATTCAGGTTCTTCTATTCCAAATGGCCGCTTGTCATCCGCGAGCGCAGTGAGCAGTGCCTGCTGGAGTCGTAGCGCAGGACTCCTGCTACCGGCGGGAGTAATATTGACCGAGGACGCCCAATTTGGCCGACCCTGATGGCTGCGCCCGGTACACACTCACGCGCATCAACAGCGATCTGCACATGTATGCCGCGTTAGAGGTGTCGCTGCGTCTCATCACCGAGCTGCGCCAGTCCAACAACTCAGGCCTATGAGCACATGTTCACACAGAAGTTCGCACCTGACTGCCTTGGCCCGCTCATGGCCATCGCAAACACTGTCATCTTCCAAGACTGATTGATGTGCCACTCTGGATCATAGCTACACGTAGGAGGTATTTCTAGCGCCTGATTTCTCAAAAGTTTCAGAGGTTCTAGACATTACTTCTTCTTGTTTTGTACTTTATCTGAATTGAGTTTTCATTCCCGTTTTTCAAAAGTTAGTTGTATCCAACAACAACATAATACATGCTCACTAGGATGTTTTCTTTTGAATTTCTAGACATTACTTGTGAAAGCAGTAGCAACTAAGTGCTCATTACATGTTCTTAGCGTAAAAGGTTCGGAACTTGCTCATTAAACTTTCTTAGCGTAAAAAGTCTAGAACTGATAAACATGGAGTATGTTGGAGAATCAGAGAAGAATATCAGGGACATTTTTGAGAAGGTATATCCATCTGCACAAGCCATATAATTGCCATGAAATATCCACATATACTTAGATAATCAGTATTCACCGTCAATTTTAGGCTAGATCAGCACGCCCATAAAATAATTTTCTTTGATGAGCTTGATTCCCTTGCTCCTGCACGAGTGTCCTCTGCAGATTCTGGAGGTGGTTTCTCAAGTATAATGAACCTCATCAATGAGGTGGTGATTGTGTCTCAGTTTTCAATGTTTAAATGTTAGTAAACTAATTCAGTTTCCCTTTTTCTGTCTTTACTAGCACAAATGCTGATAGAGATGCATATGTTTGGTATTCTATCAGTAACATAAACTTGTGCTAGCTTGCAGCACTACATTTTGTGATTGTGTAGTATCCACACCACTACTGATTGTCTATGCTCTTGCCTAAGAGCATGTGTTGTGCTTTGTAGCATATCGTCTAACAAAGATGTAAACTCTGCAAGTAGAAATAGACTTTAGCACTGTGATCCAGTATGTATTGAGTATGGATTAGTATTTGGTATGCTTGCAAATGCTTATTTATTGCTTGCACCAGAGATACCAACAAGTTACTATTGAAAATTCAAATATACTGTCAGGAAAATGGAAAAACACCCACGCACTGGTCTCAACCAGCTCTGCCCTGCTGTCACCGCCCTCCCTTAAGAGCATTCAATCCTACGGCAGAGCTGGTTCTGCACCCCGAGCACTCAACCCTACGACGGAGCTGGTTCTGCATACTGTCATTTTCTCCGTTGCAATGCACGGGCTCAAATCAACTTTGTTTGCCGGTGCAGTTTAGTAGCTCATGTTCTCATGATTGCATCTGTTGTTTATTCCACCAAAGAAACATGTATGCAGTTTTTGGATTTGTCTTGGAAGTTCATAAGATATTGTCGGAATCGGGCGATCATGAACTTGATGCCATATCCAAGAAATGTGAGGCTGCTTCGGGAGGGCGTGCGTGAACTTTACTTTGGTGAGCGGCAGTCATGCCGATTGATTAGCCGCATTTTGATTTGTATCACTACCACTGGCTTGGATTGATCTGCGGAGCCGTACTAAGTTTTGGATTAATATTGTTCTTTGTCAATGTGAACAAATTGTATTACCATGCTACTGAGTAGTTTCTCGATAAATCTCAGTTCGTTTCCAATGGGCAGATGATATTTTTTGTAGTAATATGTGTTGAACGGAAATGTGTATATCATTCGGTGATTTGTTAACAAATTTAGATTTCTGTTGGAAATAATTATGTTTCATCTACTATACTCCAAATTTGAAGGTTGATGTTATACAAATTTTACCGAATTAACACAAATATTGGTTCAGAGAAAAATTTCATTATGTAACAGTGCATGAACATCAGGAAGCAATTTGTGGAAGCCAGCCCTCACGTCTAGCTCAACAAGATTACTTTTTTAGGTTATAAATGCTCTCGTGTACTGATGTGGTTCAATGGCAATGCGGTGACCGAATCCATCACCTTGACCACGTCAAGACGTGTTATGACAAGGTGAACAGCCTACGTCCATGACGGTGGAAATGAGGATCCCTACGAGACAAATGGATTACCTTCTTCAAGTGGATGAAGCAAATTATGTGTGTGGTGATGGGTTGTGATGTTGTTATTTTTTTCCCGTTGTACACAGGAATATTTGCTAGTCAACCAATTATGTACAAAACTAACAAACATATAAACATTTATAGAGTATATGGATCAATAATATCAACTAACATACATAAGCCAGGCCGGTGTACTTTTTTTGCTAGAAGAGTATCATTTTTTAGCGAAGCTAGTACAACATCTTGGCCCTTTCCGATGCGTGCCACTTAAGGTCCATCTATACTACTATTATTGCTGAATGCACATTCAGCCCGATTGGCATATTTGTAGGTCTATCACAGCAATCAAAATGAAATGTCTCAGAGTCTTATCAATTAATACATACTTGTGCTACAAATTACAAACCAAAAAACAAAAGACAATTATTTGATCTCTAAAACAAATGGTTTGATCGATTACATGAACAAACAACACAAAGGTTATTCAATGATGGAAAGAACATTTCACCTATGATTTACCAAGTGGGAATTTAATTTCCTTTTTTTCCTTCAGGACCTTAACAATGCGGTCAGTCTCAGCTTGCTTCGTTTTGAAATCCACCAAATATTTAATGGTTGTCTTGAGTACTGCTTGTGATTGTGCTGTTTGCTTCCTCAACATATCAACTTCATCTCTAAGTGCAGAAGCAGAATCTCTTTCTACCAATAGTTTAGCCTCTAGAGCATCAGTAGTTGGCAATTCATGATGCACGACTGGGCTGGTGCCACTGCTGTGGGATGATACAACATCCATGGGGACCTCGCTCTTTGATCTTGGGCTAACCTATTTTTCCATTAAAGTTCCGATTGGATTCCAAAAAGTTGAAGTTAGCAAAACATCTTAATTAGGAGTTATAACAGCAAACCAGTTAAACAAACAAGGAATTAAAGAGTTTCAATTGGATGCTAAAAAGTAGTTATTAACATCATTTTAACCGGTTGCACCAGCAAAGCAGTTAAACAAACAAGTTTTGCAAAAGGTACCTGTTGTGGCATTGGAGTTTCTCTTGGATCCTGAAAAGTTCAGTAGCCAGTAACGTGGTTAGAGCAACCGGTTGCAGCAGCCAAGCAGTTAAACAAACAAGTTTTGCAAAAGGAACCTGTTGTGGCATTGGAGTTTCTCTTGGATCCTCAAAAGTTGAGTAGTCAGTAACTTGATTAGAGCAGCAAGTTACAACAGCAAACCTGTTACACAATTTTTTTTTAAATGTACCTGCTGTGCAATTGGACTTCCAATTGGATCCTGAAAACTTGAAGTTGGTAAGATGATTACAGCAGGAAACCAGGTAAACAAGGAAGTTTCTGAAAACATACCTATTGTGCCAATGGAGTTTCAGTTGGATCCTGCAAACTTGAATGTTAGCAATCATAAATAAAGTGTTGCAAGAGCCATAAGAAACTAACATCAAACTAGTAAAACTAACTAGTTTTGGCAACGTATTTAATTACACATGAACTAGTAAAACTAACAAGTTCTTGGCAACGTATTAAAGTAACAAGTCGGTACCATTTACCAGCAACACAGACATCTGTAAATTTCTTTGATGTAAGCAAAATGATTCCAACACACACACACACACACACACACACACACACACACACACACACACACACACACACACACACACACATATATATATATAAGTTAAAAAGACGGTGTCCCTCATATAAACCTGACAGTTGTCTATCTATGAACATGCAAACATTACTAGTGCTACAAGTGATAACAGCAAACCATTTAAACAAACAGGGTATCAGAACGTAAATGACATGTGAATTCTGCTGCACCCTAGAAGTACATATGACCAGCTATCTACGTGCTTAAGTAGCTATTTAAGTTCAGGCAAACAGGTAATTCTTAACAGTAAGTATCAAACACATAGATAGGCGTAGTCTATAATAGGATTAACAGGCTATGTCATTATGTAATCAGTAGCAAACTAAATTAAGCCAAGCAAAGTAATTGAACAGTTTTGCAATAAGTGGCTAACTGAAATTCCGAGAAGCAGGTAACTAAACTTACGCTAGCTCTTTGTACAGGCACACTGCAACTTCTTTTTCGCTTACAAGGTTCTATGAAGGAGTCCATGGCACCAATTGCTTGGATACGCAGTCCCAATACTTCTTTCTTCCCACACTGCATTGGTAAGTCGAATGGTTAATCTGATAAGATGTTGCGTCCTTCATATGTTATATGAGGACGGTTTTGTCAGTCTAGTTGTATCCACACACATCACACTGACTTTTACTGTATATTTCATGCGATTACATTTGGCATATCGAGATCTAAGCAATCTACATTAGGATGAAAAGACTGGCATCCTTCACATTATTGGCGAACTCAGTTCATCGAAACAAGAAATTCAACCATTCTGTGGGTAAATCAAAAGCACCACTGGAATATTTTTCACTACCCCAATCATACACGCAAAAAGGGGCGACGCCATCGTAGGGGTTGGTATGGGCGACCGCCTCTGGTGGCTAGAAAGTGTGCACCTAGTTTGAGTCGTCCAGGTTGGCCCAGGCTAGTTTTGCTCGTCCCAACGCACAAGCAGGCAATGTAAAAAATAAAGAAAAACATTTCAATTTGGATGGGCCAATAACGTAAGTGCAAGGCAGGCCCCATAGCAGGCTCACAGCCCAAATGAGCGCCTCCCATATCGATTGACCGCAGGAAAAATCCTAATTCATTCGCTCCAGCCTCCAGTTGGTTCGCTCCTAACCTAGCCGCCGCTGGACAAACCGACACAGCACTTCCTCACGCCCTCGTTGGACAGCGGTCGCCGGGCTTCAAGCGAATGGAAGGACAATAAGATGAAGATCCAACCCTGGGTGTAGCCTGCGTGGGAGGCAGCGGCGGCAGCATGGGCATGGCATCAAGCTTGCGCAAACGGACAGTCGCAGCTTGCAAGAGCAGCATGCGCAACGAGCAGGTACATCACATCCCTGATTATACTTAATTCAACTATTCAATTTCTAGCCAATAGTTAAACCTGACGGTGTCGTAAAACTGCTTGTATGTAGGGAATCTATGAGAAAATGAAACCAATTTCTGCTTATTTTATAACTCTCCCAATCAATATTGAACTGACTGAACCTGAATCAAGTTTCTGTGCAAACATACAAGCTCATGTTGTTCTTGAGCCTGAAGTGTCTAATGAACGGACTGCTAATGAAGGATTTGATGCAAACATTTTACATGCTCTTGGTGATGAACATAAAGTGTCTAATGAGGCATCTAATACAAGCATTTTGCAAGCTCCCATTGAAGGATTTAGTGTCTAATGACGATCTGCTATGTTGAGAGAGACATAGAGATTTGCAGACATTGATGACAAGCAAATTATAGTACATTTTCATGGCTTGAGGAAATGTCCAGGCCATCTACCAGAAAGTCCCCGTATCATGACAATGTAGCATAAATACTTGTCTAATATGTTGTTTGAAACTATTGGCATACTTGTGCAGGATAGATATATTGATATGCAGTTTGCGCACTGGTTATAGGGGCAATTACACTTTGATATTTTCAGCCAGAGAACGAATAATTCAAGCAGTGCATGCACCATGTTAGTAGTCCTTGTACACCATGTTGCATTTTGTGTTTTTTGGTGCTCACATCATTTCGTATTTTATAATCTGAACTACTTTGGATCATTAGCTGGTTTTCAAAGTGCATGTAGCTTCATATTTCTCAAGTTATGTTGATTTCCAGAGTGCAAGTGCCTTCATATTTATTAAGTTAAATTTTCGCCCATGGTAACTTGAATTCGTGGATCCGCCACTGCACACAAATCATACACGCAGGCCAGTACGGATTAAATGAAATGCAGGGACTTACGCTAGCTCGTTGTACATGCTCACTACAGCTCTGCTTGCGCTTTGGATGTTCCATGTACAAGTCCATGTTACCACTTGCTTGGATGTGCAAGCCTTGTGCTCCTTGCATCCCCCTCTGCATTTTTGACATGGCGAATGGTTGTCAAATAAGAGGAATCGACCTTGTTGTTGTACCGGAGGACAGATACTTACAAGGTTAGATGGGTGTGCAGGATGTGTACGAGATCCCATAGCACCGTCATGCTTCGCTAAAAAAATGGTTTTGCTTGTTTCAGATGATATCTCCATAAGAAATCAGAGTTAAAGTCAGAGTTGCATAGGCTGTAAGCTAAGAGAGCAGTGAAAGGATATCCAAACATCGTTGAAACAGTGCACAAGGGAGTGATATGTGGATACCTAGTTCGAGTCGGCCTTTGGGCATGCTCGCCTAGCTAGAGTACGGGTCACTTCAGAGCCGTTGAGGGTGATGCACTGGCGTTGCCTGGCCGCGCACATATGCAGATCTTGAGTGGCAGCGGAGTGCTACGATGCAGCGATGAGACCGTTGGTGAAGCACCAACGGCCTCGGGGGGCGGAGGTGCGACGATGTGCTCGGTGAAGTAGCCCCGATGAGGTGGGATACGACATCAGTGAAGCGCACCTGCTGTGGTGGAAGTCGGTGTTTGTGAGGCACGTCGGTTGTGGCGGCCGACGTTGTAGGTGGACCACCCGGTGCAGTGGACGAGGGCATAGATGAGGTAGCTCCGGTGAGGTGGTGAAGCACGACCGTCGTCTTCGTCGTTGTCGTCCAGCATAGAGGTGGGGAAAGAGATGAGATGGGGGCCGATTCGAACTTTACTTGGGTTGGCGGCGAATTAGGGATTTGAGCACTCTTGGCATGGAAGGGGACGGTGGAGAAGGGAGATTTTGCAGGGAATGGAATTGGGGCCTCTAGATATTGCAATCCAAAACGTGGAAGTACGAACTTATTTTTTCATCATTTTTTTGGGGGAGGGGGGGGGGGGAGGGGGTGGGAGGCTGGGTGCTAGCGTCCGTACGACACACTCGACCACCACGACACGATCCTGGTCTGCCTGGTGCGCCTACATTTGAGAATGCAGATGAATCTTCTTTCATTTGCAAACTAATTTGTATGTATTACCATGCCCGTGTTTTCCTTGCAAATAATTAGTCATTCGAAACGAGATACCATAAATTAATTAATGAGGAGTTATTTGAATTAGAGTGTGTGTCACATAGTGATCTCCAATTCTAACGTGGATTTCGCATTTCACGGTATCCACACTACTTTTTAATACAAATTCATATGTATATGATGAACACCATGGTAGTGAGAAAACTTTGGATGGATTCAAACATATGACCTACAAAATAGCACAACAATCGAGTCAATGTCAACTTTTCCAAACCTAGTATGGCACGAATTCGAAATAATTACCCATATGCATGGTCCTCACAAATCTTACAATGCACACTAAATTGAAACATCGGTATTAAGTCTCGTACAATCTACCTTCAAATGTTGTTTTTAGCCCCACCCCCACCCCCTCGGCACAGACGCTACATACTTCCTGTATCGATCAATCTTCCTCTCCTAGCCACCTTAGGAAGCTATCGGTTTTCGACACACATTCATCCTTTCTCTCCATATTTCGATCTCTAACTCCCTCAACTACACAACCCCCTTTTTCCACTCTGTTACCAAATGTATCTACCTCACACACCCGCTATTGCACCCCATGCTGAGCTCTCTCTCTCTCCCTCCCTCCCACCCTCTCTCGCTAGATGCATGCATTGTCTATCTAGACCCCCCCCCCTCTTGTGCGCACGCACACACGTTGTCTATCTAGGTCACTCCCTCGAGACTGTCTCACTCTTTCTTCTGCACGGCAGGCCACACTCGCTCTTATCTGAGTCTCGATTAACCTCGCTTTATTTCACACACAAATGATATATCTCCCTGTTCGGGCATCGATCGACACACTCTATACTCTCTAACACGGATTGTCTATCTAGGTCAGTCCATCCAAGCCGCCCCCACTCTCTCGACCTCTTGGCGGGCCACGCTCGCTCAATCTCTCTCTCTCTCTCTCTCTCTCTCTCTCTCTCTCTCTCTCTCTCTCTGTATGTCTCGGTTGACCTCGCTCTTTCTCGGACACAAACGATATATCTCCGTGTTTGAGCCCAATTCGACATATTCATATTGTATACTCTCTCACGCACATTGTCTATCTAGGTCTCTCTCTCCAACCCATCTC
Organism: Aegilops bicornis; assembly: GCA_021605145.1. Lineage (NCBI taxonomy): Eukaryota > Viridiplantae > Streptophyta > Magnoliopsida > Poales > Poaceae > Aegilops > Aegilops bicornis. The sequence continues at coordinate 359,662,293 of CM038671.1, forward strand.
ACTCTTTCGATCGCACGACGACCCACACTCGCTCAATTTCTCTCCCTTTATATATGTAATCGATTGACCTTGCTTCCTCCCATGCACAAAATATATCTACATGTCTGTGACTGGATCATCTCTCAAGCTCTATCTTACAGCCCTCACCCTTCCCAAGAGCTCAATCTGACAATATCTCTCCAGAGCATAAATATCTTTTCAACGAATGTCGGACCACACTCACTTTGTCTCTCTATCTATCTGTGTCTGGAATGACCTCGCTTTCTCATGCCGTATCTTCCACACATTGAAGCTACCTCTCCATCCCTCGCTAAGCCGAAGCTATTTATCTTGCGAGGGGGACTCCAACCTTGGATTAATTTGTGAAGGCATTTGTTTCAGTGGGTTTAGATTATATTTTTGTAGCATCCGGCCCACAACTACTCCAAACACCATTGCAAACCCCGCACCTCCCCCAATTGATTTCCCTCTAGCTCGGTCATCGCTCTCTCACACGTCCTTTCTCGCCTTCAATGTGTCACCATGGTATTTTTTGCAAAAAACTCTGTTGTCCTCTTTAATTATTACAAATAAGCTACAAAACTACACACCGATAGTCCACCTATAATGGAACAAATTTCGACCCACAAATTAAAGTGCTACAAACTACACACCGAGGGGCCCACCTGTCATGAAACAAATTTGGACCCATATATAAATTAAAAATTAAAAAGGACGAGGGTCGAACATGCGACCAGGGCCTTCAAGCCGCACGTCAATAGGCAACATAGTACAGCAATGTTTGTTGTACCCCCCCTTTGTTGATATAATGTTTTTATATTACCACAACCTATTTAATGGATAACATGTAATATTATTTTTAGTATATTAGTGGGACCGGCTCGTTAGCACGTACTATTCGCCTTCACTTACCGGTGGGTTCCACGTCTGCTCTCTCTCTCTCCTCCCCTTCTACGTTTAGACGCACGGGCAAACACGAAGAACTCGCGGGCGATGTTAACGTTGACCATATCTGGACGCGTTCACAAGTTACGACACCATTTTCACGTACTAGTAGTACTAGTCAATGTGTACGTGCAATGCACGTTAATTTGGAATTATATTTGGTGCATGCGTATATTAAGTAGGATATTATTTCCATGTTATTATGTGATTAGCACTATTTTTGGCATGAAATTAACTGCACGCTAAACGTGTTGAGCGCTCGTCATTGAAGCAGTCTAGGTCGTTGGATGAGAAGGAATACATGCGGCTTGATGACATTTTATATTTAATTTGATACGGCTCTAGCAGAACATTCAGTCGATCAAACCATAGATTTCATTCAGTCTGACTCTGACTTTACATTCATACGACAATCGAACTAAAATAAACGGAAATGATAAATGTTCGGATTTTAAGCATGGTAATCCGAACATTTTTCATGGCAAATTTAGATTACGCAGTGGCGGCGGCGGCGTCTTGCGGTGGGAAGCGGCTCCTCTGTCGTGCTTTGCGTGTCGTCGGGCCACTGACCGACGGCGGTGTCTTGTGCCGTTGTTGGCGTACTCCTGGACGTTGGCCCTAGCTTCAAGGAAGGCCAGAATGTTTTGGACTTCGGTCTCCAGGAGCAAGTCAACTGGCGGGAGGAGGCGACTGGCATTGGTGCAAGGAAGTGGTCGACGGCGGCCATCCATGCCGCTGAGGGCGGCACTGGCACCCTCGCGGGGACAAGCGCTGGCAATGGCGCAGCGGAGACATTCGGGTGCACGGGCACCGGCACGGGCGCGCGCCAGTGCACGTGCAGGAGCATGTGCTGCAGGTGCACGGGCATGCGTGCACAGTGCACGCGCAGGCGCATGCGCTGGCAGGTGCACAAGCGCGTGAAAGTCGGCGGGGACCTCGTGGAACCCCGTGGCATCGAGCTCGGTGACAATGTGCGGCTCCTAGCCCATCAATGCCAGGGGGATGGGCGCTGCCGTAGTCGGGGCGACGGGAGTGGGGACAGGCGCGGTGTCTTCCCGCAAGGCCAGTTCAAGCTCGTGCCAAAGCGCCTTATGTTCTTAAGACTCCGGCTGGGTGTCTTCCTCAGGAAACTGGAAGACTAAGGGCAGACCATCATGATGTGGCATGGCGTATGGTTAGGTCAGGCTGGTTGGAGGTAGATGACAGGAGAATCGAAGAGGAAGAGAGAATATTGTAGCGATATCGGGTAGTGCGGGGTTGATTTTAAACTGCGGCGCCGACAACATTAAAAGTGGGGGCAGTTAGGATGAAGGTGGGCAGCGGAGCCTGGTCAAAGGGCTCGCCTCCCGGTGAGTATGTGCAGTGGTCTGCTCGCACGCCTCCCGGTCAGCTAGCGCAGCGGTCTGCTCGCATGCCTCCCGTCGACTCACAAACTTGCTCGGACGGCACCTGCCGTCTGCCGATGAGAAGCGGGACTCGTGGCGGCACGTAAACGCCCATGGTTTGAATAGTGAAAGTGTTTGCCTTAACGTGGCAGGTCTTTGTTCCAAAATACCTTGGCTCTTGATGTCTACTATGCAACTTTATTCTTGTAGACACGTGTTGGGCCTCCAAGCGCAGAGTTTTTTAGGACAGTAGCAATTTCCCCTCAAGTGGATAACCTAAGGTTTATCAATCCGTGGGAGGCGTAGGATGAAGATAATCTCTCTCAAGCGACCCTGCAACCAAATACAAGAAATCTCTTGTGTCCCCAACACACCCAATACAATGGCAAATTGTATAGGTGCACTAGTTCGGCGAAGAGATGGTGATAAAAGAGTAATATTGATGGTAGAAATATATTTTTATAATCTGAATAAATAAAAACAGCAAGGTATCAATTAGTAAACATGCACAAAAACGATATTGCAATGCTTAAAAATGAGGCCTAGGGTCCGTACTTTTGCTAGTGCAATCTCCCAACAATTCTAACATAGTTGGATCATATGATTATCCCTCAAAGTGCAGCAAAGAATCACTCCCGAGTTCCTATTAGCGGAGAACAAAAGATAGAAGTTGTTTGTAGGGTATGACACCACCTCAAAGCTATTCTTTCCGATCAATCTATCCTAGAGTTCGTACTAAAATAAAGCAAGCTATTCTTCCCGATCGATCTAATCAAGAGTTCGTACTAGAATAACACCAAAGTAAATTCATATTCATAATACTCAATCCACACAAAGAACTACAAGGAGACCCCAAAGTTTCTACCGGAGAAAAACGTGCATCAACCGCTATGCATAGATTACCCCAATATCACCGCGGGAATCCGCGAGTTGAATGCCAAGACACATATCAAGTGAATCAATATGATATCCCAATTGTCACCTCAAGTATTCATACTACAAGATATATATCATGTGTTCTCATCTATGAATATTCAATCTGACAAGACAAAACTTCAAAGGGTAAAGATTCAATTCATCATAACAAGAGTATAGAGGGCAGAAACATCATATGATCTGACTATATTAACAAAGCCCATGATATAGATCACGAGAGAGAGAGAGATTAAACACATAGCTACTGGTACAAACCCTCAGCCCCGAGGGTGGACTACTCCCTCCTCATCGTGGTGGCCGCCGGGATGATGGACATGGCCACCGAAGATGATTCTCCCCTCCGACAGGGTGCCGGAATGGGTCTAGATTGGTTTTCGGTGGCTACAGAGCCTTGCGGCAGCGGAACTTCTGATCTAGGTTAACCCTCGAAGGGTTTCGGAATATTTGGGAATTTATAGTGCAAAGAGGGGGTGTGGGAGGCCACCGAGGTGGGCACAACCCACCTGGGCACGCCAGGGGGGCCTGGCGCGCCCTAGTGGGTTGTGCCCCCCTCAGGGCACCCCCCAGGTACTGCTCTGGCCCATTGGGTTCCTTCTGGTCCATAAATAATCCTCGTGGAGTTTCATTGCGTTTGGACTCCGTTTGGTATTGATTTCCTGTGATGTAAAAAACAAATAAAAAAACTGCAACTGGCACTGGGCACTGGGTCAATAGGTTAGGGCCAAAAAATGATATAAAATTGCTATACAATTATTTAAAACATCCAAGAATGATAAAATAACAGCATGAATAGTTCATAAATTATAGATACGTTGCAGACGTATCAGCATCCCCAAGCTTAATTCCTACTCGTCCTCGAGTAGGTAAATGAAAAAGAAATAATTTATGAAGTGTGAATGCTAGCAAAGTGCACAAGTTTGACCAATGAAAATTTCAATCACTTTTCCTAGCATCTTAACAGCAATTCTTTCTTATTAAACTTCTCATGTTATAGTAGCAACCAATTCACATGTTAAGGTTCAAACAATGAACTCTCTTGAATCTCAACAACCTATGTTCTTAGTCACCAAGCAATTGCAATTCAACTTATTCAACAGAGTTTAAGTAAGAGCTCCACGTACTCAACCATCATATAGTCTTCTATGATTGCTAGCATTCACCGCATACACATGAGCAAAATGTTTCAACCGGACACGTAGAAAGATAGGGGCTTATTGTTTTGCCACCCAATGTATTCACCTCAAGGGTGATGTCAACAATAATAACTCATGCTACCCATATTCAACTGGACATATGTGCCTAGATCTTTCCTCACCACATGATGCTTGCCAAAAGAGAAAAATAAAAAGGTATAGAGAGAATAACTTTGACTCTTTGCATAAAAATAAATACATAAAATTAAAATATAGGCCCTTCACAGAGGGAAGTAGGGATTTGTAGAGGTGCCAGAGCTCAAAGAGAAAATTGAGAGATAAAAATATTTTGAGAGGCATACTTTTCCCACCAACTAAAACGACTTAGAGCTCACAACACTTTCCATGCTAGATATATCATAGGCGGTTCCCAAACAGAAAATAAAGTTTATTCCTTTTTACACCGTACTTTCACTTTCCATCGCTAGCCGTATCCACGGGTGCCCTCCATGCCAACACTTTCCAAGGAATTTATTATTTGACAACATAAAGTAAATTCATTTTTCATTTCAGGACTGGGCATCCCTAATACATTTGCCTTACTCTCGTGCAATGACAAGTGAATAAACACTTACTGTGAGAATAACACATCTAGCATGGAAAATGTTGGCCACCCCTCACCGCCTCGCGAGCGATGCGAAACACAAAAGAGAAATTTATTTTTGAAAATTAGAGATGGCACATACAAATTTGCTTAGAATGGCACGGAAATACCGCATATAGGTAGGTATGGTGGACTCTTGAAAGTAGGATTTGGGTTTAAGGGTTTTTGGATGCACAAGTAGTATCTCTACTAGGTGTGGAATTTTTTGGCTAGCAAAGATGGGGAGCAAGCACCACATGTTGAAGGATCTATTACAATATAACTTCTATGTGAATATGAACAAACATAACTCATTATGTTGTCTTCCTTGTCCAACGTCAACAATTTTGGCATATAATATTTTGATGGGGGCTCACAATCACAAAAGATTTCTAGGATAGTGTATTTGCATGTGAACGTTCTCTTCCTTATACTAATTACTCGTGAATTGCTTGTATGACCAATATTGTGATTGTCAGGCCTCAAAAAATTTCAGTTTCTAAACCCAATGTGAAGCTACCACTAGGCATGATATGATTTCAACTTCATGACATTCAATTTATTCAATAATTTGCTCAAAGTATATAAGTGAAGCACAAGAGCAAATGACAAACTACTCCAAAAAGATAAAAGTGAAGATCAAACGAGTAGTTAAGTAAATGGGTAGCTAATTGAGGACTCTCTCTTATTTATAACTTTAGGATCTAAGTATTTTATTAAAACAGCAAGCAAAACAAAACAAAATGACATTCTAAGAATGGCACACATCATGAGAAGAAGCAAAAATTTAGGCTCAACCGATACTAACCGATAATTGTTGAAGAAGAAATGTGGGATGCCTACCAGGGCATCCCCAAGCTTAGATGCTTGAGACTTCTTGAAATATTATCTTGGGGTGCCTTGGGCATCCCCAAGCTTGAGCTTTTGTGTCTCCTAAATTCCTCTTATATCACGCTTTTCCTAAATCTCAAAAACTTCATCCACACAAAACTCAACAAGAACTCGTGAGATAAGTTAGTATAAACCAATGCAAAAACCTTATCATACTATACAGTAGCAAATCACCAAAATTATTATTAAACATTGCATACTAAATGCCTCTGCATATTTAATACTCCTATCCTCAAATAGAATCATTAAACAAGCAAACATATGCAAACAATGCAACCATAACAGCAATCTGCCAAAACAGTACAGTCTGTAAAGAATGCAAGAGTATCAATACTTCCCTAACTCCAAAAATTATGAAACTCTACCAAACTGTATAGAATTTATCAGAGCTTAATTTGAAAAAGTTACAGCATTTTATCACATTCTGACTTCCCTCGGGAATTTTTGCGACATCGATAAACTTTCTGTTTTCAAACAGCAACATGTATACTTGCAAAATAAGCAAAGTAAAGGCTACCAATGCCACTTTTATTGAAATAAAAGATGCAAAACATTATTCTAAATAACAGCAAGAAAATCCTAACAAAATAAATTGACGCTGCAAGCAAAACACATATCATGTGACGAATGAAAACATAGCTCCAAGTGAGGTTACCGATAATGTTGAAGACGAAATAGGGGATGCCTTCCGGGGCATCCCCAAGCTTAGTTGCTTGGACATTCCTTGAATGTTACCTTGGGGTGCCTCGGGCATCCCAAAGCTTAGGGTCTTGTTACTCCTTATTCTCCTCATATCGATATCTCACCCAAAACTTGAAAACTTCAATCACACAAAACTTAACGGAACTTTGTGAGATAGGTTAGTATGATAAAGAGCAAAACATTTTGTTGGAAATATGAGCAATTTAAAAAATGATTTTATTAACAGAAATACTAGATAAAACACGACTAGTATAGCAGTGATAAAACAAGTCATGCGATTTGACAAAGAGAAGGTAAACATCATCTTCATATATGAACTGTAACTAAACACATCTAGAGCAGATAGTATAGCAAGTTGCATATATGAAGCAGTCTAACATATCTAGGGCAAACACTAGAACAAGGAACTGTAGCAGGTCTCTAATAAAAAGAGGAAGAACACGTCTGGATGTGACAGCGAAGCCTTTGGACTTGGGGTCGACATCCTCTCCAGCCATGTCGTCGATGAGGTTGTCGGCGTCGGGGAAGAAGTCCTCGTCGGGGAAGTAGTCGTCGGAGTCCGTGATGGAAAAGTAAGTAGTCGCGCGGAGCGCTCCCCAAAAACCTTATCACCCTTCTCCCGTACAGGACTCAAAGTGGTGCGGTTTTGGAGGCCTACTGTCCCGACCTGCGGTGCACGCCGCAAACCGGGATGGGGAAGATCATAGAAGTAGCTCAGTGGTCGGGAACTCTGAGGCGAGAGGGTTGTGTTGTTCTGGTGCGCCTCTCTAAGAGGAGCGACCTCCCTTTTATAGGCGCAAGAGAAGGAGGCGAGAGGGCAGCGACGGGAGGTGAAACAAAGAGACGGAAATGAAGTGAATAGCCAGCAGCCGAAGGGCTGCACCTTTCGCATTCGAACTCCACTTTCGCAAAAATCTTTTCAGCTTCCGTGTGACCTTTCATATACCCGTAGTGCGTGGCAAAAATTTAGACATCGGCTCGGCTCATTCTCGCAACCCGCGGCGCATCGTGACGAGGCGTGGCGTGGCGAGGCGGGCGGTGGAGGAGGAACGCACGTGGATGTCCCTCTTGTTCTCATGCTCATACAAGTGGGGAAAGAACCTCCCTTATAAAGAGGTCTAACTCCCTCTAAACTAGCAATGTGGGACTAAACTTTAGTTCCACCTCTTGCCTTGCACGAATGGGCTGCGTGGGCCTCTAGGATTTATTAGGAATTTCTGAAACTGCTATTGGGCTAGGCCCAAAAAATAGAGAAAATTCCAGCAATCCCCCACCAGATCCCAGAGGCACACAATATTTGCCTTTGGTTCCAAAATACTATTTTATATACGATGCTGCGGTGGAGACATTAAGTTGAACTTCCACCTAGAACTCTATGCTATACTAGTAAGCAACTTCAACAAGGATGGTGGGCCTTGAATCGCAAGTTTTACGTGAATCTAGCTTCACATAAAGCCTTGACCGACACGTGGCTACCGTGGGTCTTCCCATGGTGGAGCTTATGCGTCATACTCCGAGACCTTTCATGAGTTTACTAGAGAGAACCCTACTCTCATAGATTGCGACGTTTAACAATCAGACTCATATAGGTGCATTCTTCAAAAGATGTACTGCAGGACGACATCTCTGCTTCAATGAGCCACTTAGAACACATTAAGATATACATCAACCTGCCATGCAGATTAGGAGAGTATTGCATCTTCATGGAGTGGTATTGTTAATAGTAAGGATACTCTCCTCTCAGTTGATCAACAGCTTGTCTTCCACATCTAATTCACGGGATCTCCGATCAGAAAGAATAGGTTACCACTGTGAACAACTCTTATTGTGGGTCTCATACCCATCTCCCTCGATGCATTATCTATCACATTACGTGATAGACCCTTAGTAAAAGGATCTACCAGATTTTTAGACGTTTGGATATAATCCAATGCAATAACTCCGGAGTTTCTCATTTTCTGACAGACTTTAACCTTCTCGAACGTGTCTTGATGACTTCATATTATCCTTTGAGCTGCTCACTTCGTGATCACAGTTTGATTGTCGCAGTTCATAAGGATACCCGCAGACAGGTTTCTCAACAACCGGCAAGTCATTCAAGAGCCGTTGAAGCCAATCTGCTTCGACCGTAGCTGTATCTAGTGTTGTGAGTTCTGCTTCCATTGTTGACCTCGTTAAGATGGTCTGCTTGCAAGACTTCCAAGAAACAATGCCACCCCCATGAGTGAATACATAACCGCTCGTGGCCTTTATCTCATCAGCATCTGAGATCCAGTTTGAGTCACTATACCCTTCGAGCACCTTTGGGTGCCCGGTGTAGTGAATTCCATAATTCGCAGTGCCTTTTAAATAACGCAAAACTCTCTCTAGAGCTTTCCAATGCACATCTCCTGGTTTTGAGACAAACCGACTCAGTTTGCTAACAGCAAAAGAGATGGTAGGTCTTGTAGCACTGGCTAAGTACATAAGCGAGCCAATAATGTGAGAATATTTCAATTGATCTCTAGCAATTCTTCGATCCTTTCGAAGTAATACACTCGCATCATATGGTGTTGGAGAGGGCTTGCAGTCACTATAGCCAAAGCGACTCAAGATCTTTTCCACATAGTGAGATTGAAGCAATGTAATCCCACCATCATCGTCTCTCAACAACTTGATGTTCAAAATAACATCAGCCACTCCTAAATCCTTCATCTCAAAACAGCGAGATAGGAAATCCTTCACCTCCTTAATAACATTCAGATTTGTTCCGAAAATCAGTATGTCATCAACATACAAGCAAAGGATAACTCCCTCGCCCCCACCATGGCGACAGTACACACATTTGTCAGCTTTGTTTACAACAAAGCCTGCAGCTGTTAAAGTTATTTCAAACTTCTCATGCCACTGTTTGGGTGCTTGCTTGAGTCCATACAAAGACTTGACAACTTGCACACTTTTCCTTCCTGACCATCTAGTACAAACCCATCTGGTTGTTCCATATAAATTTCCTCGTCCAACTCATCATTTAGGAAAGCAGTCTTAACATCCATTTGATGAACGAGAAGACCATGTGAGGCAGCTAGTGAAACTAGAACTTGAATAGTGGTCAGTCGAGCCACAAGTGAGTAAGTATCAAAGAAGTCTTCACCTTCCTTTTGGGTATAACCCTTAGCCACAAGCCAAGCCTTGTACTTTTAAATAGTACCATCAGGCCTAAGCTTCTTCTTGAATACCCATTTGCATCCTATAGGTTTGCACCCATAAGGATGATCAGTTATCTCCCAAGTTTCATTCGCCAAGATGGAATCCATCTCGCTACGAACCGCTTCCTTCCAGTAGTGAGCATCTTCATATGCATAGGCCTCTGAAATAGAATTGTGAGTATCATCTATGAGATACATAAGAAAATCATCACCAAATGACTTTGCAACCCTCTGTCTCTTGCTCCTAGTAGGAACTTCATTGTTCTCCTCCATAGGACTTTCAAAGTGTTCCATCGAAATTGCAGGTTCGAATTGTATGGCGGTTCTGATTCGATGAACTAGGCATCTCCTGATTAGATGAGGTAGCCATATCCTTCATGGGAAAGATATCTTCAAAGAAAATCGCATCATTCGACTCCATGATCGTACCGACATGCATGTCAGGTACCTCAGATTTTACAACCAAGAATCTGTAACCAATGCTATGAAAAGCATATCCCAGGAAAACACAACCCACGGTCTTTGGTCCAAGCTTGCGCTTCTTTGGAATTGGCACATTGAATTTCGCCAAACAACCCCAGGTTCGTAGATAAGAGAGTTTTAATCTTTTCTTCTCCCATTCCTCGAATGGAGTTATCTCTTTATTCTTTGTGGGAACTCGGTTTAGGACATGACATGCAGTCAATATCGCCTCCCCCCACCATGACTTGGAGAGACCGGATGTGTCTAACATGGCGTTAACCAAATATGTTAGAGTACGGTTCTTTCTTTCGGCCACCCCATTTGACTGAGGTGAATAGGGAGGCGTCCTCTCATGGATTATACCATGTTCCGCACAAAAAGCATCAAATTCATTGGAAAAATACTCTCCACCACGGTCGGACCTAAGCATCTTGATTTTCTGATCAAGTTGGTTTTCCACTTCAGCTTTATAGATCTTGAAAAAGTTCAAAGCCTCATCCTTAGATTTCGGAAGATACACACGGCAGTATCTAGTGGAGTCGTCAATTAACGTCATGAAATATTTCTTTCCACCTTTTGTCAAAACACCATTCATTTCACATAGATCTGAATGTATGAGCTCTAGTGGTGCAAGATTTCTCATTTCATGATCGTGTGAGACTTACGAGGTTGCTTAGCTTGCACACAAACTTGACACTTAGATCCCTTGACAGTGGTGAAACTAGGGATTAAGTTCAACTTCGCTAGTCACGACATGCAACCAAAGTTAACATGACAAAGATGTGAATGCCACACATATGATTCACTATTGTTGCACACATGATTAACAAGTTTATTGCAAACGTCTGACAAGGATAAATGAAACAGGCCTCCTGACTCATAGCCTTTACCAACAAAGGTTCCATACTTGGATATTACAAATTTATTCGACTCAAAGACAAGCTTATAGCCATCTCTACACGAAGAGATCCGCTAACAAGATTTTTCTTGTGGAGGGGACATAATGCACGTTCTTCACCATACGATCTTCCCTCAAGTAAACTTCAGATCGACCGTGCCAACACCACGAGCGAAGCACTTGAACCGTTGCCCATCGGCATGGTTGAAGTCCTGTGATGCGATAAGATGAAAACATGGAAATATCACCGCATACATGCACATTAGCACCCGTGTCAATCAACCAATGAGGAGAATGACATCTTGAAAGAATAGTGGAAATATACCATACCCGCATCCTTCATGTCGGTGTCTCCAATGACAACATTAGTGGTCTTGCCGCCTTTCCTGAGGATGACGCTTGTCATAGCGATTAGGGCAACTAGGAGCCCAATGATCGGGATCCCCACACATGACAAACACCTTTCTTCTTGTCATTCTTCTTCTTGAAGTTCATGTGTTGCACAGCCTTGTTCTTCCCATCAAACTTTGCTTTACCATCAAACTTGCCCTTGTTCTTGAACTTGTGGGGCTGGAAGTTCTTCTTCTGTACCAGATTGGCACAAGATCCTCCCTCAATACCTCGAGCATGTGTGTCCTTTGCTCTCGCCTTTTCTTCCACATCAAAAGTGCCAATGAGATCCGGGACGGAAAACTCCTGTCTCTTATGCTTCAGTAAGGTAGCAAAGTTCCTCCACGAAGGAGGAAGCTTAGTGATGATACCTCCGGTAACAAACTTGTCCGGTAGTGTGACGCCCGGGTAATCAGGCTACAGTAATCCTGTGTTAACGATGCCACGTCGCCTCGGTTACTGTTGATAATCCCACGTTAGATCGAAACGGATTCAAATTCTAAATTTGAATTAAAGTTAAAACAATTAAAGTTTTCAAAAGTCAAAACTAAAATGTTCGATGTGTTGAAAATATTCCCTAACTATTTGTCATGAAGAAGCCATGTTTTTATATAAGTCCTATATTTTTAAAATGAGCTAAAACGGTAGAAAAAATAAAGAAAAAGGAAGACAATAAAAACAGAAAAACAAAACTACAAACAAAAGAGAGAGAGAGAGAAGCCCAGCACCACTTGGGCTTCGGCCCACCCAAGCCAACTGGCCCAGCAGGCCGGCCGACCCCCCCTCACCGGTCGCTCCCTCCCCTTCCTGTTCCCCTGCTCCATGTCGCTCTGAGGCAGGGTCGACCCCGACCACCTCCCCGGCGGCGCCGATGAGGATAAGGGCAAAGCCACGGGCTCCACTCGTCTCCCCACCCCACTTGCCCCCTCGCCCTCCCCCGAAACCCTAGCGCGCCCACAATCCCCCTCTCGTCCCCTTCCTCGCCTCTGTTCGAGATGCCCGAGCGCCCCCGTCGCCGTCGATCGCCGTAGCTGTGACCATCGTCGTCCGTTCGTCGCCCCGGCAAGTCCTACAGCTCCACCGTGGTCCTCTGCTTCCACTACACCTCTGGATCGAGCCTCGGAGCCCCTCGCGTCACCGCACTCTTCTTCTTCTCCGGCTCGGCCACCGCATCGTCCTCGTCCTTGATCTATGCCACCGGTCCTCCCCGAGCCCTCTGCCCAGACCCCACGCTCCCTTGGTGAGCCTCTGCGCCGGATGCACCCTCCCCTGCCTCCTCTGTTCGTTTGTAGCGACCGTTCCACGCTCACCCGAACGCGCCGCCACTTGGCCTCGTCGCCGGCGTGGCCACGGTGACCATTTGGTCTCGTGCACCTCGCGCAGCTCGCTTTGCGCCCCGTAGCCCCGTTCCCGTACCTCGCCCGAAGAACCTCGCCGCCGATGAGCTCGATGCGCTCAGCTCCGGCCACCGCAGCCTCCGCCACCGTGATAGATCGCTCCGTCGCCGTCTTGCCGTTCGAACGAGCCCGGCCGCGCCCAAAACGGTGCGGGGTGGACGAATCCCGCAGCTCTCCCGATCGCTCCGCCGTTGGAATGGTCGCGGGAGTTAGATCCGGCAGCGTCTCCGGTGGGTGCCGATTGGCACCCACGTGGCACTGAGCCTTGGGTGGTGGGCCAGGCCCCCCTTTTGAACTGTTGACTTGGGTCAACGCTGACGTGGCCGCCCCCTGTGTCTATGACATGTGGGTCTCGAATGAATAAACAAATTAAAATAAATAATTAAAGCATTAGTTAGTTAGTAGGTTAATTAAAGTGCTAAAGACCCCTAACTAGTAGGCCCACACGCTAATTAGGTTAATTAGATTAAACCAACTCTGTTTAGTTAATTGATCGATGACACGTGGGTCCCATGGACCCACAGGCCAGTTTGACTCAGTCAACCTCACTTTGTTGACTGATGATCTCAACATTGCGTCATCTTGACATCAGTGAGACACTATTACGGATAATGTTAGAATTAAATAACTAATTAAAATCAGAAAATGATTTAAATCTTTAGAAAATCATATCTTTTAATCTGTAACTCGGATGAAAAAACTTTGTACATGAAAGTTGCTCAGAACGACGAGACGAATCCGGATATGCAGTCCGTTCGTCCGCCACACACACCTAACCTATCGAACTCGCAACTTTCCCCCTCCGGCTCCTCTGCCCGAAAACATGAAACACCGGGGATATTTTCCCGGATGTTTCTTAACAGTATCACCTCATACCACGTTAGGGCACGCCTAGCATCGTTACTTGTCATGTCATGCATCGATATGCATCTGTTTACATGGTATTCATTGTTTCTTCCCCTCTTCTCTCTGGTAGACTACGAGACCAAGCTGCTGCTGCCAGTTCGACTACGGTGTTGTGACCCCTCTCTCTTGCCCGAGCAACCAGGCAAGCCCCCTTTGATCACCATATATCGCCTACTCTTCTCTATACTGCTTGCATTAGAGTAGTGTAGCATGTTACCGCTTTCGATTAATCCTATCTTCTGCATAGCCTTTGTCCTTGCTACTATTGTTGTTACCTTTACACCTTTATCCTACTTGCTTAGTATAGGATGCTAGTGTTCCATCGGTGGCCCTACATTCTTGTCCGTCTGCCATGCTATACTCTTTGGGCTGTGATCACTTGAGGGAGGTGATCACGGGCATATACTATATACTTTACACTATTACATTACAGCAATCTTTGTTAGGAGATGAAATTTGAAAGGACGGTGGCTCCATCCCGGTAGAGGTGGGCTGGGTTCCCACGGCCCCGATCGTTACTTTGTGGCGGAACGACAGGCAGGTTGAGACTACTGGGTGAGAGGTGGGCTCGGCCCAGTCGGCGTTCGCGGATACTTAACACGCTTAACGAGATCTTGGTATTTGATCTGAGTCTGGCCATTTGGTCTATACGCACTAACCATCTACGTGGGAGTAGTTATGGGTATCCCGACGTCGTGGTATCAGCCGAAGCACTTCGTGACGTCAGCGACTGAGCGGCGCGCCGGATTGATCGAACGCTGTTAGGCTAGGTACGCTTCCGGCCGCACGCATAGCGTAGTGTGTGCATTGGGCGATGGGCCTGCACCCTGGCGCTTAGGTTTAGACCGGCGTCTGGCCTCTCTGTTGTGCCTAGGTGGGGCTGCGGCGTGTTGATCTTCCGCGGCGGGCATGACCCAGAAAGTGTGTCCGCCAAATGGGATCAAGCGTGTTGGGTTATGTGGTGCACCCTGCGGTGAAGTTTAATCTATTCGAATAGCCGTGATCTTCGGTAACAGGACGACTTGGAGTTGTACCTTGACCTTATGACGACTAGAACCGGATACTTAATAAAACACACCCTTCCAAGTGCCAGATATAACCCGGTGGTCGCTCTCTCTCAGGGTTACGAGGAGGGTATCGCCGGGTAGGATTATGCTATACGATGCTACTTGGAGGACTTCAACCTACCCTCTTCTACCTGTTGCAAGACGGAGGTGACCAGAAGCGTACTCTTCAATAAGACTAGCTATCCCCCTCTTATTCTGGCTTTCTGCGATTCAGTCCTTGATATGGCCCTTTACACATATATCCATGCATATGTAGTGTAGCTCCTTGCTTGCGAGTACTTTGGATGAGTACTCACGGTTGCCTTGTCCCCCCTTTTCCCCCTATCTCTACTCGATTGCTGCGACCAGACGATGGAGCCCAGGAGCCAGACGCCACCGTCGATGACGACTTCTACACCGGAGGTGCCCTACTACATGCAGCCCGCTGACGACGACCAGGAGTAGTTAGGAGGATACCAGGCAGGAGGCCTGCGCCTCTTTCGATTGTATCCCAGTTTGTGCTAGCCTTCTTAAGGCAAACTTGTTTAACTTATGTCTGTACTCAGATATTGTTGCTTCCGCTGACTCGTCTATGATCGAAAGCACTTGTATTCGAGCCCTCGAGGCCCACGGCTTGTATTATGATGCTTGTATGACTTATTTATGTTTTAGAGTTGTGTTGTGATATCTTCCGTGAGTCCTTGATCTTGATCGTACACATTTGCGTGCATGATTAGTGTCTGATTGAATTAGAAGCGTCACAAGTTGGTATCGAGCCCATTGCTGTAGGAATCCCCCTTTCCAACTCCTTGGCCGAAGTCGAGTCTAGTCATTGCAAAACTTTTACTAACATGGTTGTGTGCCTTACGGGCACACATCGCCATTGGGTGGTAGTAGGATCTTTTACTCCTCGACCTTTACTCTGGGATTCCGAACTCTCTTCTATTCGGGTTAAACGATTTTTACTAAAACTAACTTTAGGTTCCCGTTACTACTTCCTCCCGGAGAGCCCCTTATTACAACGATCGCCTACTGCACCAGAAGGTTTCGAAGATACTATTCGTTGTTTTCCTGAGACGCTTGTGCCGACCGCTTTTGCAAATCCCTACCACTATTATCGGTATGGATAACTGGACACACTTGCCTACATTCAATCCCATTGATCTTGTTATTACAGGATGCCCTGGACTGCTCTTCGTTGTTCCGAGAATCCTTTGAGCTTACTGCCCTGTAGTTCTTGCCTAACGAATACCCCCTACGGATAATTCCTCGCCTTTATCGAGTATCCGCTCATCCCCAGTTGTTCAGGTGTTTCCCAAAGGTCTTCAAAGTGCCATTCGACCTGCCGAAAATCTTGAGTAGGCTGTTGCTTTTGAAATTTCTTGTTTGCTTTCATTATGGTTAATCCCATAAGTATAGTAATCATATTGGCATGCTTTGTCACCATCATTTTTGAGTCCATTGACTCAATACGTTGTGAATGTTCACAATCATCAGTCGAGTCCTAGGATTATCTTTCTAGCTCAGACGTCATTTTGAACATGAGCTGGTTCTCGACCAAACTATCTGTCGTCGGTTGTGCCTCTGGTATATTCAATTGAACCATCCTTGATCGGGCGTCGCTTCGATCCTTTGTTTAAATCATAATTCCTTTGCACTTAAGCTTTGAATTATTCAGATGATGCCATAACCTGTTGCATTTGCATTCCTTCCTCTTCTGGTGGAGTATCGATACTCATATCAGATCCTTTGTGGACCATCAAGTCCTTTGTTGGATTATTATTCAACAATGTCCTTCACACTTGATCACTTTGTGAGTTCTTCCCCTGATACATAATGCCTTTGTTAAGTTGTATCCTCTGCTTGGCCAACCATGCTCTGCTTTCGGGCTTGTGTTATTTACTCTTGAAACTTGTGGTATATGTTTCTAAGAAGCCCCTATGGGTTGAACATATGCCTTCTCTAAACCGTGTGAACCCGAAAGTTTTCACGAGCCATACTCTTATGGTGTTTCGCCGGATAAAATTTCAACATCGCAACTTCATCGAAAGCGAGAAGTGAATGAAAGGTTATGCATTGGAGAAGTGGGAGTCGACCTTGAACTTGTGTTCATGCCCATGGACACGATGTAGATCTTATCATTAAAGCTTCTCTTAAATTAATTATTCCTTTGGTATAAGTTCATCTTATATCGGGATCCGGCCTTTTGCAATCGTGGTTCCGACCATGTCCTCTTTTAAATACCATTTCTCGTGCAAGTTTAAGCACTTGTCTTCGGTGAGCAATACCCAGTCCAACTTCTACTTTGATCTGTGCCATCGAGTATTACCCCCCTGGTATCTCGAGATTATCAATGAACTGCATAACTTCTTATGAGTTCTTCATCAAGTGCGACATTCCCACATATCCCAAATTTTCACTGGCACTGAGTTATTAAAAACTCAAAGACACCAAGAACTGAACCGAGTCCGCACTCACGGTTCAACAACTCTTCGGTAAGCTTCTATAAGTACGAGTTTGTACCCGATCACATCATTCCTAGCCTGATCGGCTATATCATTATCATGCTAAATTTTAACTGTGCTACCGGGTCCTTCTTCTCGGAGCACATATTTCGATGGTGAGCTAATCTTACAATCGATCTCCCTCGTCATACCGTTTGACCTTGTACAGCAAGCTTGATTTCGAGTTTGTGTCGTACCCATGGTTCCAATGACTTTTGGCTTCATCATTCCTTTGACTTGATGTAAATACGATTGATTACTTCTTCATGAAATCTGCCGACAAATGTGTCGTGATCCTCATCAACCTTATGAGCTCTTCCAGGATATCAATTGAGATCATGATGAGAAATACCATCCTTGCCCCCGATGATTTGGGTTATCTTTGACCACTTTATTGCCTTCCGTTCAACACAAAACTTGTTCGTGTTTCGTGTTATACCTTGAGATCCTTACTATCCAACATTTGTTCTTCTTTAGCTTGGAGTATTACCATCTTTTATGACAAGAATGTCATGAGGATTACTCCACCTCTTAAGAATTCTTGGTATAGTGATACTTCTCACCATCACCATTCTTTCTTGGTTCCGTGTTAATTCTAACCGGAAGTACCTACAAGTGAGCGGTGTTGTTTGGATTACGTACTTCTAGCAACCCTATTGCTTTGGCGTTAATGGTCAACCGTTCATTCCTAGACTATGGATTATTGAATCATCATTCCGGCGTTGGTCGTGCAACCCAGCCCATATTTCGTGCACCTCTCATCCATTGTTTAACTGTGTATGTTCTCCTCGAGCATACACCATTTTATCATTTGATCCGACAAATGTTATCTCCTTGTTCACATAACTGTGGAAATCCACCTTTTTGGAAATCTCGAGGATTTTCGCTGAGCCCATCAGCCACCTTCTCATCCCCTCCTTGGTTTAAGGATGAACTATTGCTTCAAGAACCCGCTCCCTTAGTTCATTTCCTGAGAATCTTGAAATGTCATTTCGTCTATTTGTGTTGCACCTTTTCTTCTCGGACATCCTGAGTCTGAGGTATCATGACACCAATTGGATCTAAATCTCGGTCGAGATATGATGGTTGGGACAACTTTCCGGGAGTTAGGTTGTTGGTCCTTTGATGACCCGGTAATATGATGTCATGCCTAGCACCCCCCTACCGGTGGACCTATCATTATTATTTCTTTTGCAAGGATAACCATTCCTCACGGAGGAAATTGTAGGACTTATTTTATAAGTTACTCTGATGGATCATTGGTGTATCCAAAGTCGGCCCTTGATTGAAACACCATATCATTGCTACGGAAGCATGTACGTGGTACTCCGTTCATCACCAAGAACATTTTAATCACAATGCTAAATTCTCTTTATAAATTATCCAAAAAACGTTGTATGGGTAATGTCATGAAATTATATCTCACCTTACCTAAAGGGTTTTCTGAATTATATCATGTCATGGATATAATGCTCGCTTGTCATTGGGAAGGATATACTCTGAAATATGTGTTTAAACACATTTTCCTTTCAATTATTCTGTTTAATCGATAATGATACTATCCTTTCCATTGTTTTGTTTAACCTTTCCAAGAACGAGACTTAACCGAAAGCGGTGATAATTCCACGCTTAGGTAAGCACCTCGTTGTACCACTGTAAGTAAGACCCTGTTACTATTGTTGATGACATTCGGTAACCATCGATGGACGAGAACTTTGCCTATTGGTCCGCCTCGTTCAACGAGCAGGAAAATGGTTCTCTTCGTCCCTCGCCCTTGGTACCAACGTTGTTGCCGACATAACTGACAGGCTACCCTCTGACACGCCTTGATATCGTGACCGAGCAAGATGCCGGCCCGCTTCCTACTTTCAACCACATGGTGGGCCCATAACCCATAGTTCCACAGGATCGAAACCTGACTCTCCTGTACACCCCCTGTTCCCAAAGTTATTCCTCCAGCGTGGACTCGTATGTAATTAATGAGCCACCTTCCGATGAGATCATCAATTCTGGCATCGGACAAAATAATCATTCCGTTGCTTTGCAGCCCCTTTCACCTTCTGACTAGGCATTGAACGATTGCCTGGCTGCTTGAAACTTCTTATTGTACCTTCGAACTTTACTCTCGATGTGTTTTATTTGTTCAACTCGAGAGGTACTCATATGCTCATTCATGGGTTAATCCCAGATTTTACCCTTATAGCATTCTGTCGTTGCCGATCTGCCCCGTTATCTATTCGTAAGTACGATGAAGATTCTGAAGAAAGGATGTCGACTTCATCATGATGACCTGAAGCAGAGAAATGAAGACATCAATGTATTGAACCGGTCTTTTCGAGAAGAGCAAGCCAGAATGAGAAGACCCGCTAGATTCGTTACCAAACCTTCCCCCCTTTCACTACCTCTTAAATCTCGGGACAAGATTTCTTGTAGAGGAGGAGAATTGTGGCCTTGGTAATGGGCTACGATAATCCCGTGTTAACGATGCCACGTCACCTCGATTCTTCGTTGATAATCCCACGTTAGATCGAAACGGATTCAAATTCTAAATTTGAATTAAAGTTAAAACAATTAAAGTTTTCAAAAGTCAAAACTAAAATGTTCGATGTGTTGAAAATATTCCCTAACTATTTGTCATGAAGAAACCATGTTTTTATATAAGTCCTATATTTTTAAAATGAGCTAAAACAGTAGAAAAAATAAAGAAAAAGGAAGACAATAAAAACAGAAAACAAAACTACAAAAGAGAGAGAGAGAGAGAAGCCCTGCACCACTTGGGCTTCGGCCCACACAAGCCAACTGGCCCAGCAGGCCGGCCGACCCCCCCCCCCCTCACCGATCGCTCCCTCCCCTTCGTGTTCCCCTGCTCCGTGTCAAGCTCTGAGGGTAGGGTCGACCCGACCACCTTGGCCGGGCCGCTCGATGAGGATAAGGGCAAAGCCACGGGCTCCACTCGTCTCCCCACCCCACTTGCCCCCTCGCCCTCCCCCGAAACCCTAGCGCGCCCACAATCCCCCTCTCTTCCGCTTCCTCGCCTCTGTTCGAGATGCCCGAGCGCCCCCGTCGCCGTCGATCGCCGTAGCTGTGACCATCGTCGTTCGTTAAATGCGCCCGGCAAGTCCTCTGACTCCACCGTGGTCCTCTGCTTCCACTACACCGCTGGATCGAGCCCCGGAGCCCCTCGCGTCACCGCACTCTTCTTCTTCTCCGGCTCGGCCACCTCATCATCCTCGTCCTTGATCTACGCCACCGGTCCTCCCCGAGCCCTCTGCCCAGACCCCACACTCCCTCGGTGAGCTTCTGCGCCGGATGCGCCCTCCCCTGCCTCCTCTGTTCGTTTGTAGCGTCCGTTCCACGCTCACCCGAACGCGCCGCCACTTGGCCTCGTCGCCGGCGTGGCCACGGTGACCATTTGGTCTCGTGCATGCCAACGTTCCGCTTCACGCGTCGAGTAGGCACTGTAGGCACCTCGCGCAGCTCGCTTTGTGCCCCGTAGCCCCATTCCCGTACCTCGCCCGAGGAACCTCGCCGCCGATGAGCTCGATGCGCTCAGCTCCGGCCACCGCAGCCTCCGCCACTGTTACAGATCGCTTCGTCGCCGTCTTGCCGTTCGAACGAGCCCGGCCGCGCCCAAAACGGTGCGGGGTGGACGAATCCCGCAGCTCTCCC
The DNA here is from genome assembly GCA_021605145.1 of Aegilops bicornis. Classification (NCBI taxonomy): domain Eukaryota; kingdom Viridiplantae; phylum Streptophyta; class Magnoliopsida; order Poales; family Poaceae; genus Aegilops; species Aegilops bicornis. Next base: position 359,683,385 of record CM038671.1, read on the forward strand.
GATCGCTCCGCCGTTGGAATGGTCGCCGGAGTTAGATCCGACGCGTCTCCGGTGGGTGCCATTGGCACCCACGTGGCACCGTCACTGAGCCCTTGGCTGGTGGGCCCAGGCCCCCTTTTGAACTGTGACTTGGGTCAACGTCGACGCCCCCTGTGTCTATGACATGTGGGTCTCGAATGAATAAACAAATTAAAATAAATAATTAAACTGTTAGTTAGTTAGTTGGTTAATTAAAGTGCTAAAGACCCCCTAACTAGTAGGCCCACCTGCTAATTAGGTTAATTAGATTAAACCAACTCTGTTTAGTTAATTCAGTCAATGACACGTGGGTCCCACTGGACCCACAGGCCAGATTTGACTCAGTCAACCTCACTGTTGACTGATGATCTCAGCATTGCGTCATGCTGACATCAGCAGACACTATTCTGGATAATGTTAGAATTAAATAACTAATTAAAATCAGAAAATGATTTAAATCTTTAGAAAATCATATCTTTTAATCTGTAACTCGGATGAAAAAACTTTGTACATGAAAGTTGCTCAGAACGACGAGACGAATCCGGATACGCAGTCCGTTCGTCCGCCACACACCCCTAACCTATCGAACTCGCAACTTTCCCCCTCCGGCTCCTCTGCCCGAAAACATGAAACACCGGGGATATTTTCCCGGATGTTTCCCCCCTTAACCGGTATCACCTCATACCACGTTAGGGCACGCCTAGCATCGTTACTTGTCATGTCATGCATCGATATGCATCTGTTTACATGGTATTCATTGTTTCTTCCCCCTCTTCTCTCACGGTAGACTACGAGACCGACTGCTGCTGCCAGTTCGACTACGGTGTTGGCGACCCCTCTCTCTTGCGAGCAACCAGGCAAGCCCCCTTTGATCACCGGATATCGCCTACTCTTCTCTATCTTGCTTGCATTAGAGTAGTGTAGCATGTTATCGCTTTCGATTAATCCTATCTTCTTTGCATAGCTTTGTCCTTGCTACTCTTGTTGTTACCTTTACCTCGCTATCCTCTTGCTTAGTATAGGATGCTAGTGTTCCATCGGTGGCCCTACGTTCTTGTCCGTCTGCCATGCTATACTACTTTGGGCTGTGATCACTTGGGAGGTGATCACGGGCATATACTATATACTTTACACTATTACATTACTCGTGATACTGCTCGGAGATGGGGGTTGAAAGGACGGTGGCTCCATCCCGGTAGAGGTGGGCCCGGGTTCTGACGGCCCCATTTGTTACTTTGTGGCGGAGCGACAGGCAGGTTGAGACTACAGGTGAGAGGTGGGCCTGGCCCTGGTCGGCGTTCGCGGATACTTAACACGCTTAACGAGATCTTGGTATTTGATCTGAGTGGCCATTTGGTCTATACGCACTAACCATCTACGTGGGAGTAGTTATGGGTATCCCGACGTCGTGGTATCAGCCGGCACTTCGTGACGTCGGATCGAGCGGCGCTACCGGATTGACCGAACGCCTGTTAGGCTAGGTCTGCTTCCGGCCGCCCACGCAACATGCAGGTGTGCATTGGGCGATGGGCCCAGACCCCTGTGCGCTTAGGTTTAGAACGGCATGCTGGCCTCTCTGTTGTGCCTAGGTGGGGCTGCGACGTGTTGATCTTCCGCGGCTGTGCATGACCCAGGAAAGTGTGTCCGGCCAAATGGGATCAAGCGTGTTGGGTTATGTGGTGCACCCTGCAGGGAAGTTTAATCTATTGAATAGCTGTGATCTTGATAACAGGTGACGACTTGGAGTTGTACCTTGACCTTATGACGACTAGAACCGGATACTTAATAAAACACACCCTTCCAAGTGCGGATATAACCCGGTGGTCGCTCTCTCGTGGTTACGAGGAGGGATCGCGGGTAGGATTATGCTATACGATGCTACTTGGAGGACTTCAACCTACCCTCTTCTACATTGCAAAGACGGAGGTGACGAAGCGTAGTCTTCGATAAGACTAGCTATCCCCCTCTTATTACGGCTTTCTGCAGTTCAGTCCACCGATATGGCCCTTTACACATATATCCATGCATATGTAGTGTAGCTCCTTGCTTTAGTACTTTGGATGAGTACTCACGGTTGCCTTGTTCCCCTTTTCCCCCTATCGCTACTCGATTGCTGCGACTGAACGATGGAGCCTGTGAGCGACGCCACCGTCGATGGCGACTTCTACACCGGAGGTGCCCTACTACGTGCAGCCCGGCACGACGACCAGGGAGTAGTTAGGAGGATCCCAGCAGGAGGCCCGCCTCTTTCGATTGTATCCCGGTTTGTGCTAGCCTTCTTAAGGCAAACCTGTTTAACTTATGTCTGTACTCAGATATTGTTGCTTCCACTGACTCGTCTATGATCGAGCACTTGTATTCGAGCCCTCGAGGCCCCTGGCTTGTATTATGATGCTTGTATGACTTATTTATGTTTTAGAGTTGTGTTGTGATATCTTCCCGTGAGTCTCTGATCTTGATCGTACACGTTTGCGTGCATGATTAGTGTACGATTGAATTGGGGGCGTCACAGGTAGCATACAACTGAAGTGCTCAAGTTCTCTAGCAAATGACTGTATCTCATGAGTTTGCTCAACCACGGAGCGCTCTTCAGTCATCCTGTAATCATAGAATTGCTCCATGATGTACAGCTCAGTGCCAGCATCCGAGACCCCAAACTTGGCCTCGAGTGCATCCCACATATCTTTTCCATTATCAATTGATGCATAAGCATCAACTATGTTCTCACCAAGAACACTCAAGCGAGCAGCCTTAAACAAAGTATCCATTTTCTGAAAAGCTTGTGCCTGTTGAGCATCAAGCTCTCCTTCAGGTTTGCTAAGAGTGGAGTCATAGAAACTCATGGTTTGAAACCAAAAGACTGCTCTCACGCGACACCTCTTATAGTGGATACCCTCAAACATAGGAGGTCTCATGGAAGCAACAAAACCACTAGGGGTAAATTGCCTATAATAAGGTTTTTGGATTGTTGGAAATATGAGCAATTTACCAAATGATTTTATTAACAGAAATACTAGATAAAGCACGACTAGTATAGCAGTGATAAAACAAGTCATGCGATTTGACAAAGAGAAGGTAAACATCATCTTCATATATGAACTATAACTAAACACGTCTAGAGCAGATAGTATAGCAAGTTGCATATATGAAACAGAGTCTAACATATCTAGGGCAAACACTAGAACAAGGAACTATAGCAGGGTCTCTAATAAAAAGAGGTAGAACACGTACAGGACAGCAGCAACAGAAGCACTGGACTTGGGGTCGGCATCCTCTCCAGCCATGTTGCCGATGAGGTTGTCGACGTCGGGGAAGAAGTCGTCATCAGGGAAGTAGTCGTCGGAGTCCGTGATGGAAAAGTCAGTAGTCGCGCGGAGCGCTCCCCAAAAATCTTATCACCCTTCTCCCGTACAGGACTCAAAGTGGTGTGGTGCGCCTCTCTGAGAGGAGCGACCTACCTTTTATAGGCGCAAGAGAAGGAGGCGAGAGGGCAGCGAAGAATGTTTTCAGCTTCCGTGTGACCTTTCATATACCCGTAGTGCGTGGCAAAAATTTAGACATCGGCTCATTCCCGCAACCCGCGGCGCGGCGCGTCGTGACGAGGCGTGGCGTGGCGAGGCAGGCGGCGGAGGAGGAGCGCGCGTGGATGTCCCTCTTGTTCTCATGCTCATACAAGTGGGGAAAGAACCTCCCTTATAAAGAGGTCCAACTCCCTCTAAACTAGCAATGTGGGACTAAACTTTAGTTCCACCTCTTGCCTTGCACGAATGGGCTGCGTGGGCCTCTAGGATTTATTAGGAATTTCTGAAACTGCTATTGGTCTAGGCCCAAAAATAGACAAAATTCCAGCACATTTCACTTTGGTACTGTCAAAGACAAGATTCATAATTGTTTCTACACAATGCCTAATGTAGCATATCATTTACACAATTTATATTGAGCAATATAAGCCATAGAAACTAGAAAGCAAGCAAACTATGCATTGAAAACAGAATCTGTCAAAAACTGAACAGTCTATAGAAATCTATACTCAAACCATACTTCTGCTACTCCAAAAATTATTAAACAAATTTTACCACGTGAGCAATTTTTGTATAAAACTTCTGCAAAAATAATCAACTCAGAAGCACTCTTATGTTAAAAATGAGACTTATTTTCGTGAGCGCAAAAGTTTCTGTTTTTCAACAGGGTCAAATCAACTATCTCCCAACATGATCCTAAAGGCTTTACTTGGCACTTTATTGAAACAAAAGCTATAAAACATGATTACTACAATAGCCTAATCATGTTAGCACACAAAAACAGTAGGTAAAAGTGTTAGGTTGTCTCCCAACAAGCGCTTTTCTTTAATGCCTTTTAGCTAGGCATGATGAGTTCAATGATGCTCGCATAAAAGATAAGGACTGAAACATGAAAAAGAGCATCATGAAGCATATGACTAGCACATTTAAGTCCAACCCACTTCCTATGCATAGGCATTTTTTGATAAAAAAAACTTATGGGAACAAGAATCAACTAGCATAGGAAGGCAAAAGAAGCATAACTTCAAAACGTTCAACACATAGAGACGAAACTTGATATTATTGCAATTCCTACAAGCATAAGTTCCTCCCTCATAATAATTTTCAGTAGCATCATGAAGAAATTCAACAATATAACCATCACATAAAGCATTCTTTTCATGACACAAAATCATAGAAAACTTATTACTCTCCACATAAGCAAATTTCTTCTCATCAATAGTAGTGGGGAGCAAACTCAACAAAATAACTATCATCGTGAGTGAAAATTAAAATCATGATGACAAGTTTCATGGTTATCATTATTCTTTATAGCATACATGTCATCACCATAATCATCATAGATAGCAACTTTGTTATCATAGTCAATTGAAGCCTCATCCAAAATGGTGGATTCATCATTAAATAAGGTCATGACCTCTCCAAATCCACTTTCATCAATATAGTAATCATAAATAGGAGGCATGCAATCATTATAATAAATTTTCTCATCAAAATTTGGGGGTCAAAAATATCATCTTCATCAAACATAGCATCCCCAAGCATATGGCTTTGCATATCACTATCATCATGGATATTCAAAGAATTAATACTAGCAATATTGCAACCATGATCATTCAAATATTTTGTGCCAAACATTTTATTGACTTCCTCTTTTAACAATTGAGCATAATTTTCCTTTCCATCATTTTCACGAAAGATAATATAAAGATGATCAATAATATGATGCAACCTCAAAAACATTTTTTGTAGTTTTCTTTTATAAACCAAACTAGTGATAAAACAAGAAACTAAAAGATTCAATTGCAAGATCTAAAGATATACCTTCAAGCACTCACCTCCCCGGCAACGGCGCCAGAAAAGAGCTTGATGTCTACTACGCAACTTTATTCTTGTAGACACGTGTTGGGCCTCCAAGCGTAAAGTTTTGTAGGACAGTAGCAATTTTCCCTCAAGTGGATGACCTAAGTTTTATCAATCCGTGGGAGGCGTAGGATGAAGATAGTCTCTCTCAAGCGACCCTGCAACCAAATACAAGAAATCTCTTGTGTCCCCAACACACCCAATACAATGGCAAATTGTATAGGTGCACTAGTTCAGCGAAGAGATGATGATAAAAGAGTAATATTGATGGTAGAAATATATTTTTATAATCTGAATAAATAAAAACAGCAAGGTAGCAATTAGTAAACATGCACAAAAACGGTATTGCAATGCTTAAAAATGAGGCCTAGGGTCCGTACTTTCGCTAGGGCAATCTCCCAACAATGCTAACATAGTTGGATCATATGATTATCCCTCAAAGTGCAGCAATGAATCACTCCCGAGTTCCTATTAGCGGAGAACAAAAGATAGAAGTTGTTTGTAGGGTATGAGACCACCTCAAAGCTATTCTTTCCGATCAATCTATCCTAGAGTTCGTACTAAAATAACGCAAGCTATTCTTGCCGGTCGATCTAATCAAGAGTTCGTACTAGAATAACACCAAAGCAAATTCGTATTCATAATACTCAATCCACACAAAGAACTACAAGGAGACCCCAAAGTTTCTATCGGAGAAAAACGTGCGTCAACCCCTATGCATAGATTACCCCAATATCACCGCGAAATCCGCGAGTTGAATGCCAAGACACATATCAAGTGAATCAATATGATACCCCAATTGTCACCTCAAGTATTCATACCGCAAGATATATATCAAGTGTTCTCATCTCTGAATATTCAATCCGCTAAGACAAAACTTCAAAGGGTAAAGATTCAATTCTTCATAACAATAGTATAGAGGGTAGAAACATCATATGATCAGACAATATTAACAAAGCCCATGATATAGATCACGAGAGAGAGAGAGAGAGAGAGAGAGATTAAACACATAGCTACTGGTACAAACCCTCAACCCCGAGTGTGGACTACTCCCTCCTCATCGTGGTGGCCGCCGAGATGATGAATATGGCCACCGGAGATGATTCCCCCCTCTGGCAGGGTGCCAAAACGGGTCTAGATTGGTTATCGATGGCTATAGAGCCTTGCGGTAGCGAAACTTCTGATCTAGGTTAACCCCCGAAGGGTTTCGGAATATTTGGGAATTTATAGTGCAAAGAGGGGGTGTGGGAGGCCACCGAGGTGGGCACAACCCACCTGGACGCGCCAGGGGGGCCTAGGGCGCCCTGGTGGGTTGTCCCCCCCTCGGGGCACCCCCCAAGTGCTGCTCTAGCCCATTCGGTTCCTTCTGGTCCATAAAAAATCCCCGTGGAGTTTCGTGCGTTTGGACCCTGTTTGCTATTGATTTCATGCGATGTAAAAAACAAGCAAAAAAACAGCAACTGGCACTGGGCACTGGATCAATAAGTTAGTCCCAAAAAATGATAAAGTTGCTATAAAATGATTGTAAAACATCCAAGAATATAAAATAACAGCATAATACTTCATAAATTATAGATACGTTGGAGACGTATTAGCTCTTCATTTGTGCAACTTCTCATAAGCAGCTTGCCTCAAATTGAAGAAAAATATTACGTAGGAATATTTGTGCCATATCACGGGACCATGCTCAGTTTCATGAATTTCCGGTCACTTTTGGATTTTCTGAAATTTAAAATCCAGGATTCGAAAGAATATCATAACCTGCATTGTTGGGGATATAACTATTGGGTATGACCCGCCCAGGAGGGGTCATGTCATACCTCTGGCGACTTAAAGATGAAGATGGCGGGTCATGAAGCAAGCCTAATGCAGGCCGAAGACCCCAAGGCGACTTGAGGCCCAAGAGGATGAACCGCCATATGTTTAACTTGTATTGTAAGACAAGTTTAGTTAGTCACCGAGCCGGAAACGTTGTGTATGAGCCGGCCGGGACTCTGTAAGCCGCCGGGCATCAACATGTGTATATAAAGGGGTGACCCGATGGAGGGTTAAGACAAGAAACAAGAGATCGGGAACTAGGTCAAGCGTATTCGCTCCCTGGTAATCGAACCCAAGAAATACAACCTAAAGCTGGAGTAAGCCATTACCTCGTTGAGAGGGGCCAAAGCAGGATAAACTCTCTATGTCCTTTGTCCCGTTTAACCCCTTCAAGCTAACCTAGTTGTGATGGCTCCACACCTAAGTCCTTTTGCTAGGGCATCAGCCGCATTAAGTCCATGACAGTTGGCGCCCACCGTGGGGCCAGCACACGGTGGTTTCGAGTTCTTGAAGGGCAGCTTCACAGGGATCAAGGGATACGCTGTGGGCCGGATGACCAAGAGTCGTCGCGGCAAGCTCTACATCGACTACGCTGGCTGGGGCCCCGAGGCCGGCTCAATTGAGTATGGGTATCGGGTCCCCTTTGGCGAAACCCATGTCTTCATCGACAAGATCGGCGAGTCAGGGCCTGAGACGGTCACCTGCACCGACATCGTCGAGACAGCTCAGCGCGCATGACCCGCCAAGGTTCAAGTCACCGCGAAGCATGCCTTTGTTGGCTTCATCAATGGGACGGATCTTGAGGAAGGATATATGTCTAGGGGAGAGACGGTAATTTATTCCGATGGTGAGTCTTCAACTGGTGAGACCAATTCAATGTATCAACTGCAAGATGGCCAACTTGGGGGCTATTCCGATGGCGACAGTATTTCGGACCCCAATGAGCCGCCGAACCGGGTTGTGATCTTCATGGCTGGCACACAACAATGCTCAATTCAACAATTGCTGCTACTATGACTTCTAGTTCAACGGCCGCAGCGACAGCCGGAGCGAGTGGCTCTGTGCGCCCGCCGGCTCAAGTTCTGGCCGAGCTGTTGGACGCTGTGGCGACTTTAATGGGGGCAGAGGTAACCCTGTAGACTCAAGAACATCACAAGGTGGATGTCGCGAAGCTCTGAGATGAGATAGCCCAAGCCAAGGAAGAACTTGCTGTTGAGAATGCTAGGATGGCAATAGAGCGAGCCGCCTTGGACGCGCAATCATAGCGGATCTAGGCAGAGTCGTTATGGCTCACCTTGGATCAGAACGCTTCAAACCCTATTATGAGGAGGATGCACCAAACCCGTCTACCCACAGAGTTTGAGGCTAGGAACCTTTTCAACACGCCTGGGGCAGGGACTAGTGATCCGCCCATGGTGAACCGGGCCGTTGAGACACCCGTGACCGGAGCACCGGTTCAGCCACGTGTTGTAGACCCACCTCGTTTGAATTTGGCTCTACCAAGATGTTCCGACACCGCCGGGTCATTATTCTAACCCTCTGGACAACATGATTGCGGCGGCTACATGATTGGCAGCTCTCCCCGTTGAAGGCGAGTCTCCAGCCGCGATGGAGATACGAAGAACCGCAGACCTTCTTCAGACAGCGATGGCTCAACAGGCGGCTTATTCGTACAGCTGTGAAAGGATTCATTCAACCCCTCGTCCAAGCCAAGTTATAGCAGGCATATTGACTCACCAGCGGTCTCAAGCAGTGAGCGGCACCATAACCAGCCTCGTAGGAATGACCCGCCGCGTGCTGGTAACGATGCTCAGGCTTTGGTGGATTAGGGCAGGGCAGGTCGGCAGGCTGAGCTGGCGGCTTAGTTGGCGGCTCAACAACAATCTCCGGCTTACCCATCGGCATCTGTGGAGGCAAGAGTGACCTCTAGAACCCTTGGTGTACCATGTTTAGTGCCGGCTCTACGTATCGAGCGCTTGCCTAAGGATTTCAAGGCCCCCCGCAAGGTGCCTAATTACACAGCAGATCAGCCCCCAGAGGCCTGGATTGAGAGCTCTGAGATGGCTATGGAAATGTTGGACGTTAGTGATGTTGCGTGTGCTAAATACTTCACCGTGATGCTGGATGGGTTGGCACGCACTTGGCTGAAAGGATTGCCCCCTAACTCCATTGGGTAATGGGCTGAGTTGAAGACGCGTTTTATCCAAAATTTTAAAGACACGTGCAAGCAGCCTATGTCGATTCTTGATTTAGACTCTTGCATCCAAGGTGAGGGCGAGTCAACAACCAATTGGGTTCGCCGGATCTCAGCCATTATCCACTCATCGAACAGTATCAACGCCGGGTCAGCCGTGCTGATGTTTGAGAAGAATTGTCGATTCCTTCCCCTTAAGCAGAAGCTGGGGCGGCTTACGCACCACTGCAATGATATGGGGGAGCTCATGGAGGCTCTTGTCAAATATGTCGACTCTGATAGTACTAAGCTCCCTGAGTCTGACGAGGAGAAGGCTGGCAAGGTGAAGAAGAACGGCAATGCCAAGGGGCGGCACAATACGGCGGGTCAAGGTAACAACGGTAAGCGCAAGGCCGACAATAGTTCAGACTTTGTGGCTAATACCAATGCGCAGAATAAGAATCATCATCGTAAGGGGAAAGTGGCAACGCCCTGATTTGGTGGGCCAAAGTTCAACCTTGAGGCGATGATGAATCAGCCTTGTCCAAAGCACTGTATGCAAGATAAGCCGGCCAGCCATCTGTGGAAGGATTGCTTCATCATGAGGGAGTATGGAAACTCCATTTTCATCCAGAATAGTCATGGCCTGAATGGTGGCTCAGGATCCGACTATCACGGACCTGGCTTTGGAGGTGGCGGCTCAAGCTCTGGTTTTCAAGGCCAAGGCAGTCAAGGTGGTTTTAATCAGCAATCTGGTCAAGGGAATCAGCAGCAGCAGTCTGGTTATTAGAGTAATTCGAAGCAACTGAATAGTGGTCAGTATCATGTGTTTACCACATGTTTATGCAAACAAGACCAGAAGGTTCATAAAAGGGCAGTGAACGCGGTTAAGCCGATGGTTCCTCATTACTTGCGATGGTCTGAACATCCTATTGTATGAAGCCGTGAGGATCACCCACCCCGGTTTGATAACCCGGGTCAGTTGGCTTTGGTGGTTGCGCCTCCGTTTGGAGGGTACAAGTTTACTAAGGTGCTCATGGATGGAGGCAGCGGCATCAATATCCTTTACTATACTTTCTGTCATATGAATTTGACTGACAAATATCCTAAGCCGTCTTCTACTTTTTTTCATGGCGTGGTGCCTGGTAAGTCGGCGTACCCAGTGGGCAAGATAGCTTTGGAAGTGGCTTTCGGTGATGATCACGATTATAGAGCTGAGACATTTGTCGGATTTCGGGTTCTGGCAGACCCTCTAGGTTCGAACTCTGGGGTGCACACAGAGATCGCACCTCCAACCTACCTACGTCTCGTCGCCTCGCAAGGATCTAAACTACACAAAGAACAACACAAGGGACACGAGGTTTAGCTTTGTTCAGGCCACCATTGTGGTGGAATGCCCTACTCCAGTTTGTGGTGTGGTGGATTGCCTCAGGGGCTGATGATGAACAATACAAAGGGAGAACAGCCTCGCGAGGGGCTGTTCTTGAGCTGGTGCGACGAACTGCTTGGGTGAGTTCGATCGCCTCGGTCTCTGCTAGGGTTCTATCTGATAGGTCTCTTCCGGATTCATCCCCTCTCCGATCGATCCTCCTTTTGATCGATCCTCTCTCTGATCGATCCTCTCTGCCTTGGTGGTGGCTAGTCCTATTTATAGAGGGAGGCCCTGGGCCTCTTCCCAAATATTCAGCGGGAAGGGCGCCAAAAATTGGCCATTTTGAAGGGGAACATCTAGTACACTTATCCTGACTAAAGTCGGTCCTCGCCTGCCAAAGACTCTAACGGTAACGCCGGCTTGGGCTCCACGATGACCTCCTTCCTGCCGCTCTGCTGGTCTTGGTCTTGTTGCAAGAAATGGTTACCTTTGCTCGATGCCTTGGCGCGCTTGCCTCCTTTGCACCAAAGGGGAAATGAGGACATTCTGGCCGACGCTCACCTGGCGCCCTCGGTCGTCATGGCTTGCGTCATGGGCACCTCGTGAGGTACCCGCCTTGATCTCTTCGCCTTCTCGCGAGCCACTGACGAGGCCGTGCTTGAGGAAGCTTGTCGTCCGCCCATGAGGCTTGGCCCCTCGCGAGTCTTGAGCTTGTGTTGATGAAGATGGGCCGTCTTGGGCCACCCCTTGAGCCACGCCTGCAGACCGCAGGCAAGTCTGGGTACCCCGTTCCTAGAACGCCGACAGTAGCCCCCGGGCCCAAGGCGCGCCTGGACTTGGCTTAGCAGAGAAGCGAAGGGGCAAGTGCGAAGCACCGCGGGCCCCAACAGCCTGCAGCCTTGGGCGTCGCGTGGCGGTTGATTGGACATGGGCGTCCCTGCTTCCCCACGACGCCTAGGCAACTGCACGAATTGACAAGTCCCTGCATGCAAAGCGGGTCATGATTACCTGTGATCGTGGAGGTGGACGGTTGGCCTCCCCCGGCTATATGTACGGAATGGCGCGAGCCCTTCCAGTCCATCTCTTCTTGCTTCTCCTTCTTCTCCATCCTTGCCCTTGCTCCACATTGCGACAATGGCTTCGATCCGCCGGTTCTCCGCAGAAGAGAAAGGAAAGGTCCCCCGAGAGGGTCCCGATCCGCTTCCGCCGAAGAAACGACTAGCCCTCTGCCGCCGAGATGAGGGCGCCGGGCAGGAGGTGTCGAGGCCCTGGTACGAGCGGACACCGCCAGGGTTCCCGCTGCCCTTGTACGCCCGCATTGAGGGCCCTGAAGGAGTTGACGCCGAGCGCCACGGACGACGCCGTCGTCGGTGTCGGCGGGTCACGGCGGTGCGTGTTGTTCCTCCCGGAGTCCATGCCGAGGGCTCCTCCCGAGAGCTTGTGCTCCACGCCGCCATGCCTCCTTAGTCTTGGATTCGCCTTCCTCCCTCCTTTGCCTTCATGATTCCGTAGAGGGGCTCTATGGAGCTCTGGTTGCAGCATGCCGGCTGCAGCACCCCTGCGACCGGAGCGGAGGTTGCGGTCGTCGCTCCGGGCAAGGTCTTCATGACCCGAGGCTGGGGCGAGATCGCCCGGGTCTGCCGGACAAGGGGCACCCTCGTGATCCACTTGGAGTACGACGGCGCTTCCTTGATGTTCTTCAAGGTCTTCGACGCGGAAGGACGCCGGCTGGAGTGCTGCCCTAAGAGAGGCGGTCGGGGCCCTGCCGTGGCGAGGACTAGGCTCGCCGACCGCTCCCCCAGCAGCTCCTTAGACAGCAAAGGCGTCGGAGGATCCAGCGACTCCGCCGAGCTCTTCGCGACTCCGGAGACGAGTGACGTCAGCTATGAGCCTTCGAGCTTGCACCGCGCTCGGAGCCGGGCGGGCGCGGCAGGCTTCCAGCACCGGTGACCTGGATGGGGTTGGTGCCGGTGCCTGGCGGCCCACTGTTGATGATGGCGTCTCCTTTCGGAGGCGCGCGTAGCTAGCGCTCTTTAGGATCTGCTCCTTTTGTTCCCTGCGAGGAATCGAAGAACACACCCCGTGGGGGGCTTGTAAGGTGCCTGCGGTTCCATTTGTTAATGTGATCCTTGTCGTGAAGTGGTGCGAGATGCTCATCCCATCTTAGCTTAGTTCCTCCTTTCGAACCTCGCGAGGGCTTGGCGCTCTGCGCCGACAGGTCCCGGTCCCAAGGCAGGCTTCAGCCGTCGCTGGTATGCTAGGTCGCGATGCCGTGGTTAAGGCCAGGAGGTGAGCGGCCCGGGGTCCAGTAAGAGCCCCTGAGTCGCGATGCTCAGGAGGTCCCCTTTAGCGCTCAAGCAACCATCGTTTGGTGAGAAAGGAGTGCGACATTGCAAACACGGGATTGCATTAGGTGCGAGGTCGGTGTTGCGATAGCTAGTATTTCCGGAGGATGACTTATCTCGGGAGTCAGGAACCGCTTCTTGGTGCGGCGTTAGGTCCGCGCATCGGCAGCTGAGGAGTTGCCCGGCGAGGTCCCCGCGTGCCTCTTCCCTCTCGCCTTTAATCCACTTTATGCTCTACGTCCTCGGGTCCCGGCCCTTGAGCAAGCTCATCCGTCGCTGGTATGCCAGGTCGCGATGCCGTGGACAAGGCCAGGAGGTGAGGGCTGGAGAGCCAGTAGGAGTCCATGAGTCGCGATGCTCAGGTACCCCCCCTTTAACGTGCAAGCGGTTCGCGCGGACGAGAGTGAAGGAGACGTCGTGAAGGCCTCGCCTCACACCGCTCCTTGAAGAGATCATGCAGGCTCATCACAAGAAGAACGAGAGTTCACCATGACAATCGACAGTCAGCCGTTGGTTGCTCTGGAGAGGTGACGAGGCACTGAAGGCTTGACGAGGTGGCGCCCTGCGGGGCTGCCGCGGCCAGAGCTCAACCATTCAGGTTTGTTGATGTTGCAGGGACGGACCCATGCGCAAGCGTCGTGCCGTTAGGGAGCAGCTCCATCAGTTAGTGTCAATCGAGCGGGCAATTAGGTCAAACACGTTAATCACGAAGGAGCAAATCCATTTAGATAGGCGCAGAGAAGGCGAACATCGCTGGGTCGGGCCCGAGCGACTTGGGGATGACGCAGCCCGAGGGGCGCCCCCAATAAAGTAAACTAGAAACATGAATCAAAAGGGATACATGCCGCAGGGACGGACCCACGCGGCCTGGGAATGATGCAGCCCTGGGGGGCGCTCCCAGCTGAAAAGGAAACTCGAAGGACGTCACCTGGTGATGTTGGAGATGAAGGGATGCTGAAGTAGCGGACGTCATGCGCTGCGGAAGCCGATCTGTAGGACCTTGAAGTATGTCTAGAGGGGGGGGGTGATTAGACTACTTGACCAATTAAAAACTTAACCTTTTCCCAATTTTAGACTTTGGCAGATTTTAGCTATCTTTAAGCAAGTGAAGCAATCTTCACGCAATTCAAGCAAGCATGCAAAGAGTATATAGGCAACGGAAAATAAAGCATGCAACTTGCAAGAATGTAAAGGGAAGGGTTTGGAGGATTCAAACGCAATTGGAGATACGGATGTTTTTGTCGTGGTTCCGATAGGTGGTGCTATCGTAAATCCACGTTGATGGAGACTTCAACCCACATAGGGTAGCAGTTGCCTTGAGTCCACGGAGGGCTCCACCCACGAAGGGTCCATGAAGAAGCAACCTTGTTTATCCCACCATGGCCGTCGCCCATGAAGGACTTGCCTCACTAGCGGTAGATCTTCACGAAGTAGGCGATCTCCTTGCCCTTACAAACTCCTTGGTTCAACTCCACAATCTTGCTCGGAGGCTCCCAAGTGACACCTAGCCAATCTAGGAGACACCACTCTCCAAGAAGTAACAAATGGTGTGTTGATGATGAACTCCTTGCTCTTGTGCTTCAAATGATAGTCTCCCCAACACTCAACTCTCTCTCATAGGATTTGGATTTGGTGGAAAGAAGATTTGAGTGGAAAGAAACTTGGGAAAGGCTAGAGATCAAGATTCATATGGTTGGAATGGAATATCTTGGCCTCAACACATGAGTAGGTGGTTCTCTCTCAGAACTGGTAAGTTGGAAGTGTAGGTTTGTTACGATGGCTCTCTCCACAAATGAAGAGGAGGTGGAGGGTATATATAGCCTCCACACAAAATCTAAGCTGTTACACACAATTTACCAAACTCGGTGGGACCGAATCATAAAACTCGGTCGGACCGATTTAGTAAACCTAGTGACCGTTAGGGTTTTCGGTGGGACTGACATGCAACTCGGTAGGGCCGATATGGTTAGGGTTAGGGCATAACGTAATTTCGGTGAGACCGCTTACACAAACTCGGTGAAACCGATTTTGGTAATTAGCTAACCAGAGAGTTGGTCAGGTAAACTCGGTGGGACCGATTCGCTCTTTTCGGTGAGACCGAAATGTTACGAAAGGGAAACAGAGAGTTTACATTGCAATATCGGTGGGACCGATCGCTCACTTCGGTTAGACTGAAACGTTACAAAGGGAAACAGAGAGATTCCAATCCCATCTCGGTGAGACCGAGATCCCTATTGGTGAGACCGATTTGCCTAGGGTTTGTGGCAGTGGCTATGACATTTGAACTCGGTGGCGCCGGATAGAAAGAATCGGTAGGGCCGAGTTTGACTTTAGGTTTAGGTCATATGTGGATGTGAGAAAGTAGTTGAGGGTTTTGGAGCATATAACTAAGCACTGTAGAGCAAGAAACTCATTAAGCAACACCTCATCCCTCCTTGATAGTATTGGCTTTTCCTATAGACTCAATGTGATCTTGCATCACTAAAATGTAAAATGTAGAGTCTTGAGCTTTTGAGCTTGAGCCAATCCTTTGTCCTTAATATTTTGGGGATCCACTTTCATCATCCATGCCATGCCATTCATTGAGCTTTCCTGAAATATTTGTCTTGGAATAGCATTAGCTCAATGAGCTATATGTTGTTATGAATTACCAAAACCACCTAGGGATAGTTGCACTTTCAATCTCCCCTTTTGGTAAGTGATGACAACATGTAGATCAAAGCTTCGACAAATGATAATAAAATTGAAAAACATCGTCGCTTTGAGAAGTATGTGATAAGCAAGAGCTCCCCTAAATTTGTGCATATTTTAAGATTTGCTTTGGACTGCAAATGCACAAGGAATTAGGCTCATGGGTTACTCTTCCATGTCACATACATCTTGGTGGAGCGCTCAAAATAATAAAGATTGAATACATGCACTCATCACCAAGCACAGTGAATGATCATATAAGGATAAGTAAGATAATATCATAACAAGCATAAGTGTAGCTTATGATCAAACACATGATCTTGAATGTCTCACAGGCAAAAGCATAGTATCTCAAGCAATCAAAGCAAACGAAGTTAAACCAAGAAGACAAGAGAGAACAAAAGCAAATCTCTCTCTCTCTCTCTCTCTCGAAGCCTATGATCTATACATTTTTCTCCCCCTTTGGCAACAAGTTACCAAAAAGTTCCTAGAAAATGCATAGGACTATATCGTCTCTCAGGCTTGGTCTTCTGGTGGTGGTGTAGATAGGACTCCAAGGACGAAGGCATTAGTAGATGTGGAAGGAGCTGAAGGAGTTGGTGCTGGAGCTGGTTGCACCGGAGCTGTAGCTGGAGCTGATGAAGTGACTCTGGTGACTGGCTCTGCAGCTGATCTCTGAGCTCGTGGCACTCTGGCAAATGCATCAGTCGTAGTTCTGCCTTTCCTCTCCTGCATGTCATCTTGTAGCTGCTCCACAGCTGACTGAATCTCAGTTACCTTGACATCAAGATCATAGAATTTGTGTTCCATGATTCTTTCTAGGCTCTCCTGGTTTTGAGTTAGGGTGGCCAACCTCTTCTCAATCCGCAGAGTTGATGCTATCAAGTAACCAAGCTGCTCCTGCTTGTTCTTCAGAAAGTAATCAGATGCCTCTGCTTGAGTTGGTATCTTGGCAGCCTTCTCTTTCCTTGCCTTCTCCTTCTTCTCTTGCGCTTGCACTGATGATGGTTCATTCTCAGTTATGACAACTTGATTGTCCTCAAAGTCAGGATAGAGAACCATGTGTTCCTTATCCAACATATACTTCCCTGTGCCCATCTTTGAGTTTATCAACTCCTGAATCTGTGGGGCATATCCACAGCTCCTCTTCTCGGTCTCATTGTTGTCCTCTTGATAGTTTCAACTATGAGGCTCATGACTTTGAATTTCTGAGGCACATCAAATATGTGAAGCAAATTGATTGCATGCCCTCTAATCATGTTGTGGTCACCTGATTTGGGCAACAGAGTGTGGCTTAGGATCCTGTTGATCGTAGGCAGCCCTGACAGAAGATAATGAACTGATCCAAACTTGAAAGTCTCAAGTGCATCATCTGGGATCTCCTTGTACATCTATGACATTGAGTTGTGACCCATCTTCTTCTTGGCATAAATGTCCAAGTCATCTTCACTTTCCTTGGGGGCATTGATCAGACTTGCCCATTCCTCTATGGTTGACTGATATCTCGTTCCTTGGACATCCAAACTATCCCGCCATCTGGATAGAAATGTGTTTTGGAGTAGAATTGCATAATGAGCTCGTCATTCCGGTTTGTGAGCTTACGCCCAACAAAATCTGCAACTCCACACGCTTGAAGCTGTCATATACTCGAGGATAGTGTTACGCATTCTCCTGAATGTAGGTCCATCGACCCACCTCATATCACAAACTATGGGCTTCTTATCCAATAAGATGGTCTCATAGAAGTCCTGCTGCTCCTTGGTGTGGAACCTGTAATCTACAACAGTCCTTCTCCGGTGGCATATGGATCGACTCTCTCCATAGCCTCAACCCTTGATCTCTCCTGATCTTCATGTTCTCAGCCACAGGATGAGCATCATTGTGGTCTGGAATCTTGGGTTTGAGCTTCCTTAGGACCTGCCCTTCTTCATCTTCCTCAACATCAACTTCAGGCATTGTAGCCTTGTTCTTCTCAGCTGCTGGTATACTCCTGGTATTCCTCTTTGGTGCACTCTTGGGCTTAGAGGCAGCTTTGGGCTTTGAAGTTGCAGCCCCTGATTTTATGGCATCACCCATCAGCTTTTGTGCCTTGGGTGTTGGCTCAGCAACCTCTTCTTCTTCCTCTTCCTCCATCATAGAAGGCTTCCCAATCACTCTGGCCATGGTCTTCTTGACCCTTTCTTTCCTTTTGTTTCCTTGGAAGACAGGCTCTTTGGGTTGGGATTCCAAAGAAGCTTGAGTGGAGACTACGGCTTTGGACATTGGTTGTCTTCCTGCGGCCTTTTGATCTTCATTCCGGGCTTAGCTTCTTTGTTGAGCTGTACTCCTTCTTGAGCACTTTCTTCTTTGAACTGGCCTCATCCTCAACTGCCACATAATCCTCATCCTCAGACTCTGAGGTCTTCTTCTTTCTTTTCCTTGTGGCAGCCTTGGGAAAATTACTAGGAGTGCTTCTGCTCCCCTCATCTAAGCTGCTTGAGGGACTAGTGCCCTCACTCATGTGAATCTGCTCTTCTGACCTATTCTGGCTGTCACTTTGGTATGACATGCTGCACTCCTTATTCTTGACCACTCGTGAATGGTTATAGATGAGGTAGAGTTGATGAGCATCACAAAATGCAGAGATTTTTGCAAAAGAATGATTCAAAAAACTTAGTTTTAGTTTTCCACAGAAAGCATTTCGGATCTACCAATTTTCACACTCGGTGATACCGAAGCAGTTTTGGAACCTAAACTAGTGAACTCGGTGAGACCGAGTCACAGTTCGGTGGCACCGAGTCTGCTAGGGTTTCACAAAGTTCTAAAATCGGTCACACCGATTTGTAATTCTCGGTCAAACCGAGACTTACTAGTGCAATGGCGTTAGCCAAATCGGTGGGACCGAGTTTTTAACTCGGTGGGTCCGAGATGGTTTCGGCGAAAACCTAACCCTAAATTTTCGAATCACAACTATTCTAAGGATTGTTTTGACTGGATAGAAGTGTTTCAATCGTGGCAAGATGCATTATGAACACAATGTCTTTGAGAATCGAGACGAGGATAGGACTGTGATCGAGTTCATACCCTAGTTCGGCGGTGAACTCGCTACGGCGGCAACGGCGGAGGAGAATTCCGTTGACGGCGGCGGAGACCAGCGGCAGGAAGCGGCTGTCGACGAAGTCAACGATCCGTAGACCTAGTAGGCAGAGTGAGCTATGCGCGGGCGAGGAGTTTCGGAGAAAGTTTTCCAAAATTTGCCCGTGTGAATATATAGCCCGACATCGCCGGTGTGACCGAAGTTGAACAACTCGGTGGCACCGAGATGCATAATCGCTAACTTGATAAAGAACTCGGTGTGACCGAAAAGTTAAAATCGGCTGCACCGAGATTGAAAACCTAGATCGACTTAGTGATCTCAGATGCGACCGAAATGGAGGAATCGGTCGGACCGAAAATCACAAAGAAGTTTTGGAAGTTTAAGTCTATGATTTAATCGGGAACTCCGAGTGCTCCTCACACAGTGGTTCAAATCTGACTTGATCAAATTTTGTGATGTAGCATGAATAGAGTTTGAGACGAGAAAAGCATAGATAGCTAGAGAAGGTTCTTAGGCATTCTTGTCCATCCACTTGGCCAAAGAAAGAGAAGCCAAACAATAAAAACAACAAGTGGATGTCCTCGAATGAGTAAAATATGCAACCAACATGCTCACACAATAAAATGACAAATGAAGTATGTGCCAAAGCATGCACAACCAATTCTAGCATCTATCAAACAATTGGCGATGACTAGGTCATCTATATATGAGTAAATTGACTTAGGAGTCAAACGAGAACATTTGATCATAGGTCATACTCATCGTTTAAGCTCAAGTGGGGTTACCACTTTTACATAAAGCATTTATGTGTTCACATCATTAGAGTTGCTTTGACTCAATTCTTAGAGTTAAGCTCCCCTAGATGTGAGATCCCCCCTTAGAGGGATAAACTAACCTTGGGTTTTGTCGATGATGACTTCATGTAGATGTTGAAGATGTGGATGCTCAATGTTGATGTAGATCTTTTGGAGCAATCCTTTGGAGTGAGTTGCACTTTCAATACCTACATGGGTTAGTCCCACAAGGAACAAACAAGAATATCCATAGACATAGAGTGATGCACACACAAAATGATGTCCATGAAAACTTTAGGTTACCTTGTCCCTTGCCTTACCAACATGAGGGTTTTGTGACTCCTTGAACTAGTGCAAGATATGGAAGTTGATTGCACTTGTCTTTGCCATAATGATATGAGTGAAAAATATTGGCGGAGTCACCCTCAAGAACTCTCTAGTTCTTCTTCTTCGGGATCCACATCATCTTGATGGGAATCCTTGGTGTAGTAGTTGTGCTTGATGAAGTAGAACTTTACGTAGTCTTGGGAACCCACTTGACCAAGGCCTTAGGTGCTTCTTCAATTGCATCAATCTCCTCTTGAAGCTTGTCCTTGCCTTTGTTCTTGTGGTCTTGTGGTGGAAGATCATCTTGTGCTTGTGTTCCCTTGAAGGAAGTGGGATCATACTTCTCTTGTCGAGGAATAAACTTCGTCTTGGGGTATTGATCTTCTTCCCACTCTGTGGCGACCAGTTTTCCGGGTATTAATTTCCAGAAAATGGCCGTTGTGCTCACCAGCCCCAGGATTACTGTTAGCTGATGAGGCACCAACTTGATACAGAAAATCCAAGCAAAATACAAAATATATGTAGTACAAAACCATTCTGGCCTGGGAGTACAACAAATGGTTTCTAGTGGTTGATGGCGGAAGCAGTTTGTGGATCATCAGTGTCTATGGGACTCCATTTCCCACAGGAACAGCTGACCGGGATAACTCCTATCTTCGCGAGGCTACGGTCTCCGTTGCTTAGGTTCCGGGGCGGTCATCGCAATGCCCCTCTCCATGCAAGAAATCTGGCCAAGACAATAGCCAGGGACAAGCTAGTGAGTACTTTGAATGTACTCGCAAACATTATGAACACGGGTATAATATAAATGATAATCATGTACGGTAGTTTTCTGTGATCACACTGTCAGTCATAAAATAAAATCTCTGATGCATGCAAACAGGTTATTTATATGTAACAAGAATATGAAATGACAGAGGAGGAAATAAAATGCACCATTCGGATGTGCAGGCGGCGTCTCGAAATGATGGTAAATAACAAGCATGCCTCAATCAAGGCGTTCGAGCGACGCCACATAAAGGGCTTATAAGGGAAATACATAATAAGTAATGCCACGATAAGGCCCGAGCGACACCACATAAAGGGCTTATAAGGGAAATAAATAACAAGTAATGCCACGATCGAGCGTCTGGCGACACCACATAAAGGGCTTATATGGGAAATAAATAACAAGTAATGCCACGATCGGGCGAAAGCGACACCACATAAAGGGCTTATATGGGAAATAAATAACAAGTAATGCCACGAATACGGGCGTCGAGCGACACCACATACAGGGCTTTTAAGGGAAATAAATAACAAGTAATGCCACAGTCGGGCGTCTGAACGACACCACATAAAGGGCTTATATGGGAAATAAATAACAAGTAATGCCACAGTCGGGCGTCTGAGCGACACCACATAAAGGGCTTATGAAGCAAAAACATTCATAGTGAATATCCAGGAGGAAGAACCGTCCCAGGGATACTCAATAAATCAAGTAACGGCAATTGTTAGTCCATGATAAAAATAATCATAATCATCATAATCAACACAAGTCACAAATCATGATCCATGTTCTGGTTTAGCAGTTTCTCCTCCGAAGACCGACATTAAGACCGACACTTGACCTGACCCAGACCGTAGTCCTTAACCATGGACACGGCTATTCGAATAGGTTTAATATCTCTGCAGAGGGTGTACTCTTTACCCACGAGTAACGGATTCTTTAGTCCATCGGGACTAATTCCGTCTACGGTCTTTTAGTCAAAAACACGCCTGACTTGCACACACCAGCTTAACTCACGGTTATGCGGAATCACCCACGACACTGTCAAGCAAAACTCTAAGTGGGGAGGCTACAACCTCGACGTAGCATGGGATCACAAAATTTATACAGCATAAACTAGGGGAGCTACCCCTTCGGCTACAACCGAAACACCCATGCCCCCGGGTCAGATGGCATGCCTATCGGATGCCTCCGGTATATTCCATCATGGCCTCTCTGTACGGTGTGTACTAGGAAAGGGGTTGACAACTTACTGAACCATACCCCACGTATGGCAGGGACAAGTGGTAGTACGAAACAAGTATGGGGGTTGCTGGAACAAGACTCGATCTATGGTCGACTCAGGAGGTTTATAAATTCCCTGCATGACATATATAACAAAAATATTTCAATCAACAAAGTCACCACTCACTATACCTTACCATGCCATAGGACATAACCGTCTCCGGAGGGACCGGGCGACAAGCTCACGCCTACCCAAGGCGGAGGCTTTCCCGGATTCCTTTCAGGCATGCATGCAAGGCACATGAGAATGGTTACCATCACAAGTATATACATTTCCAACAACAAGGAGATCACTAATATGCATTCATGCAAATGATCATATCACATGAAATAACGAGCTCTTCAAAAAGAGGTGGTGTTATAAACGTGTCGGCTAACACACCAAAAAGTATTATGCCGGGGTTCAGAATGCTTGCCTTCAAGGTGTGGAGAGGTGGGGTGCTCTCCAAAACTTTTGAAAGTTTTCTCCTCTCTCCAAAATCCTATTTTGAAAATATTGGAATTAACATACAAATTCAAAACAGCACAAAAAAGTTGTTTGAGTTTTTTTCAAATAAATCTTACAATAAACTAGACAGAATTTGAGAGATGTAGGAAAAAAAATCAACTCATTTGGAGTTTTATTTAAAAAGATACAACCAGTCAAAGATTTGGTCAAAAATCTGTTTTTAAAATAAAATGTAAAAAAGAAAACGCTTTCAGAAATACGTCTTCAAAAAGGGGAGACGTACTCGGGGTTTTGCGCTTCCACTTAAACACGTGGAGGCGGAGCTGGGTCTCTGACAGTGGGTCCACGGGGCCCACTGGTCAGGTTTGACCAGTCCCCACTCCCTCCTCTTCTCTGCCCGAGCAGATGCGGGACGTCCGGCGATCGTCGCCGGCGAACGACGGTTCTTCGCGGGCATCCGAGTGCAGGGATGGATCTGCCACTCCTAGGCGGTCCTCCTGGTGGTCGTAGGGTCGCCGGTGGTGGAGGGAATCGCCGGCGGCGAGCTCCGCGGCGGAGGGGAGGCTTCAGTGGATTTGGGGATTCCGGCCATGGTGGTTCCTAGCTGTGTCTGGGAGGCTAGGCAGCTCCACTGGTTCAAGTGGAGTCGGATGGTGGCGTTTGGGAGGGCAGGGGAGGTCTTGGTGCGTCGGAACTGACCGGGACGAGGCGGCGTCCTAGTTGACCGAAGAGGTTGAAGACGACCTCCTCGCTTCGATTGACGACTAAGGGGGCACGAGAAGGACGGTGTGGGGTTGCCCGAGGGCTCGGAGGAGCTCGGGGCTTCCTTTATAGCGCAGTTAGGTCGGTCCGAGGTGGCCGGAGATAAGCACGGCAGTGAACCGCCTCAGGCCGCAGCAGGCGACGCGTGGCGGTGGCTGGATAGCTCGAGGCTAACGACGACCACTTCACTGTCGAAGGAGGCGGGTGGCCTTGTGGTGGTTTGGGCGGTGCTGCCAGGCGGTGGCGGATGCGGCGCGGGCGTGCCGCCAAGAGCTTGCTTGGCAACATTGCGGGGCGAGGTGGCGGTCGGGGCCTTTGGCATGACGCGCGAGAGGGAAAGGATCGGGATGAGCTCGGGAAGCTTATCCGGGCGCTGCTCGGGCACGAGCACGTGCAAAACGCTGCTTTCGCCAAGGCCCTCGGCACGGCAATCGTTGACGAAATGCCAGGATGGAAAAAACTGCTAGAGAGCTAATGCAAATCCAGATGCCTGGGCTAGAGACCGTTAGCAGGCTACTTGACAACTTGGTTTGGACAGATGGGAAAGTTCACAACACAAACTTACAATCATGCCAAATCGTTCATGCCCACAGGGTGTTTGACAAAATGCCAGAGGCATCTGGGCAGGTCTTGGAGTGGTCAAAAACTCCAGATGGTGGTCTCATTAGGTGAATAAAAGGGTGGTGAGGTTATGTGGCCAAATACAAAAACTAGTTAGTGCAAGTTTTGCAAAAACTCAATTCTGGACAGGAGACAAATGGCATCACTTCTTGAACCAAAAATGATCCAATGGGTGCATGCTCCTGGACTTAGGGGTTTAGTAGGGTGGTCTACAAGCAGGGGAAAGAATCAAGGGCCAAGGAGCAAGCAATAATATGGATGCTGTACAAACCATCATGTTGGACCAGAATGAAGATGAGGATGATTCACTCAACTCTTTCAAAGAACATTACTGGGTTTTTGCATAAAGTTGAATCATAGGCTACTACTAACATCCCATAATTTTGGTGGAGGCTAGAAAGAAGTATTTAAATAGGTTGTAGTGCAAAATTGTCCACTGGACCAGAGAAGAAAATTGGGTGTAGAGCTCAAAATATTTAAGGAATGAAATATCTTTTTGCATAAAAGTGGTTTGGTGGCATCAGAGGACATCCCCAAATTTTGGTGGAATTTTTGAAAGAAATTATAAAAGGGTTGTAGTTCAAAAGGACCATAAAACCATGGGAAACCAATTTTCAAGAAAATAAAGATCATGGAGATTATTATATAATTAATTCCTCTGATGAAAAGAAAGGATTTTTCTTGAGAGCATAAACAAGTCCAAATATAATTGGAAAGTTTTTACTAGGGGAAAACTCCATAATAACAAGAGCGAGAAAAAAAATTCAAAAAAAATCAAAAGGAGTCCAGAAAAATAAAAAATTAATTTCCTGGCAAAATTTTAATTAAATAAACAAGGTTAAAATTTTGGGGTGTTACAACACTACCCCCCTTAAGAAAAATCTCGTCCTCGAGATTTGTCAAGGGTTGTTTTGAAAATATCATTCCTGTTAGCTGAACCCAAAAGGTTTATCCATAGCACAAACTTGCGTCGTCAAGGTTGGTCTTTGGCAGCTATGCTTGGGATTAAAAATGCAATCGCACATCAACAAACTCATGCATGGCTATAACAAAAATAGGGGTGCACAGGCAAACAATATTTAATTACGGCGATACAGGATCACACAGTTTCAAGGCGAGGACCTACTAAGACTCAGATCGCTCGGGTGACTCAGTCTACCTCGTTAATATCTAAGCGGGCTTGCCTTGCGGACATCGGGGTTTCTCCACGGTTCTCACCGTCAGGATTAGCTGGAAGGGGGTGAAGAACTGCAGGGTCGGGGTATCGATGATGACAATCTCGGGGATTGTTGGCCACAATCCCGTTAGAGCGTGTTCCCAAAAGGCGACGAAGCATTTCTGGGGTCATCAAGGTATCTTGGTTGATGGCCGGGGCTGACCTCAAGGTCTCGATTGGTTGTCTGAACAGTACGACGGGGTTGTTGGCGTCGGGCTCATCTTCTCTTCTTGCCGGGGCTTGGCGAATCAGCTCTCCACGAGCTGCGATCAGATCAATGGTGACTTGATCGAATAGTCCTTCTAGTGCATTTACATAGCGCACTGTGATGCAACAATGCAGATCCGCCTCGTGATCTCCGTTGGCAACCTGGGTGGTCTACCATACCCTTCACGGCTGGGGTAGTAGTAGAACGAGCGACAGTTAACTCTGGGCGACAAGTGCCGGAGTTGAACTATAGCTTCTCGAGCAGCTAGTTGGATGGCTTGTGGCTCAAAGGAAGTTGTCCTTCCGGTGAACCTGTAGGGGCGTTCTGGCGATAGACCCCTACCATAGACGTGCACAGTGGCCCAGAATTGACGGCTCTCGCCGCTCATGGACCCTTGGTACACTACATATTTGGGAGCCTCTTCTAACGCATAGGCACGACGGGTGAGGTTTGCGACTATGGTCACAAAACCTCCAAGGTTGGTTGCTGTGGTCTCATTGTGCACGACGGGGCCAGGCATAATGGCTCGGTCTGGGGTAGAGGCTGTGCTGGGCTGGGTTGAGGCGAGCGTGCCCTTTTTATAGAAAAAGGGAACGAAGTCTTACTTCGCACACTTGCGAATGAGACATTATAGGCATCGGTCACTGACGTCTGATCGACTGGCTAGGATGATAGGTTGGTCACCGACTGCCAAATAGTGTCGGGGTCACTGTGTGGCTATCTTGCATGAGAAGCTTGGCTGGGTTTTGGTTAGGGTCTGGTGGGTTGGTTTTCTTAGGTTTTTCGACCTGGCTAAGATAGGATTAGCCAATGGTCACTGCTCGATACCAAGTCTGTGGCGACCGGTTTTCCGGGTATTAATTTCCGAGAAAATGGTTGTTGTGCTCACCAGCCCGGGATTACAAGAATGATGAGGCACTAACTTGATCTGTAAACTCCAAGAAAAATACAAAATATATGTAGTACAAAACCATTACGGCCCGGGAGTACAACAAATGGTTTCTAGTGGTTGATGGCGGAAGCAGTTTGTGGATCATCAGTGTCTATGGGACTCCATTTCCCACAGGAACAGCTGACCAGGATAACTCCTATC
Source organism: Aegilops bicornis (assembly GCA_021605145.1). Lineage (NCBI taxonomy): Eukaryota > Viridiplantae > Streptophyta > Magnoliopsida > Poales > Poaceae > Aegilops > Aegilops bicornis. The sequence continues at coordinate 359,709,784 of CM038671.1, forward strand.
TTCACGAGGCTGCGGTCTCCGTTGCTTAGGTTCCGGGGCGGTCATCGCAATGCCCCTCTCCATGCAAGAAATCTGGCCAAGACAATAGCCAGGGATAAGCCAGTGAGTACTTTGAATGTACTCGCAAACATTATGAACACGGGTATAATATAAATGATAATCATGTACGGAAATATTCTGTGATCACATTGTCAGTCATAAAATAAAATCTACGATGCATGCAAACAGGTTATTTATATGTGACAAGAATATGAAATGACAGAGGAGGAAATAAAATGCACCATTCGGATGTCTGAAGCGACGTCTCGAAATGATGGTAAATAACAAGCATGCCTTAGTCGGGCGTCTGAGCGAGGCCACATAAAGGGCTGATAAGGGAAATAAATAACAAGTAATGCCACAGTTGGGCGTCTGAGCGACACCACATAAAGGGCTTATAAGGGAAATAAATAACAAGTAATGCCACAGTCAGGCGTCTGAGCGACACCACATAAAGGGCTTATATGGGAAATAAATAACAAGTAATGCCACAGTCGGGCGTCTGAGCGACACCACATAAAGGGCTTATATGGGAAATAAATAACAAGTAATGCCACAGTCAGGCATCTGAGCGACACCACATAAAGGGCTTATAAGGGAAATAAATAACAAGTAATGCCACAGTCGGGCGTCTGAACGACACCACATAAAGGGCTTATATGGGAAATAAATAACAAGTAATGCCATAGTCGGGCGTCTGAGCGACACCACATAAAGGGCATATGAAGCAAAAACATTCATAGTGAATATCTAGGAGGTAGAACCGTCCCAGGGATACTTAATAAATCAAGTAACGGCAATAGTTCACTACTAGAAAAAGGGCTATAGATGGGATTGACACTAATGGCGCACCAGAAAGCTGGTGCGCCATTAGTATATACTAATGGCGCACCACAATCTGATGCGCCATTAGAGTTTAAACTACTAATGGCGCACGGCAAAGTGCGCCATTAGTATCAATTTTTTAACTAGTGCGCCTGTCCAAACATACTAATGGCGCATCCTTCCCAAGCGCCATTAGTAGTTGTAACTACTAATGGCGCACCAGCAACAGTGCGCCATTAGTATAGAATTTTTTTTGAACTAGTGCGCCTATTCAAACATACTAATGGCGCATCTCACGGAGTGCGCCATTAGTAGTTGTAACTACTAATGGCGCACCAGCGGTGGTCGCCATTAGTATAGAATTTTTTTTTTGAACTAGCGCGCCTATTCAAACTTACTAATGGCGCATCCTGCCTGTGCGCCATTTGTAGTTGTAAATACTAATGGCGCACCAGGCCGTGGGTGCGCCATTAGTATAGAATTTTTTTTTGAACTAGTGCGCCTATCCAAACATACTAATGGCGCATCCTGCTTGGGTGCGCCATTAGTAGTTGTAACTACTAATGGCGCACCATGCAAGAGGTGTGCCATTAGTAAGTGGGCAGCAACAACATATTTGGGACAACCTCTCCTACCCACACACTCACTTTCTCCCCACTTCATTCTCTCCACCTCCTCCTTGTCTCGGGTGCCTCCTCTTTTTCACCTCATTTCCACCATAGATTCATTCAAATTAAGTGGTTAAATTACCTTGTTTTAATAGGTAAGTAACGGGCAAGCTATATTTAGGTTGTTCTCCCTACAACAATGTGCACATGCACTTTTTACGGCCTAGCTAGATCTATGTATGTTAGGTAATTATTTGCATATGTTTGTGGTGTTGCATATGTGTTTGTGTTTGGAGGTGTACGGTATTTGAAATGCGATAGTTGCCAATATTTTGCGGAATGTTGATTCATTTCCGTTTAGCGAGAATTTTGGCATTAAGCATTCTTTTGGTCCTATTTTAGGGAAAGTCATGCCAAATTTTTGTTTGGTTCTAAAATATCGTTTTGCTCTACCGCAGCGACCATATGGTCCACCACGATGACCGAAGGCATCGTGAATAGGTTTTTGAGGTCCGCGAAGGCCGAGATGCTTCAAAAGAACGAGACGGAGATAAGATGTCCGTGGTCGAAGATGCAAGGTGAAGAGCCTTATTGCAGACCGGATTCCGGGCAGGTGCGGGACCACCGCTGTTGCGTGGTTTCATGGATGGCTATCGGTGGCAAAGTGATGAAGATGACTACGAAGTCGTCCATGGGTGCCGGGCAAGAAATGAGGAAGGGCAGCAAGACAACCACCGCGGCTCGGCGGGCGAGAAGACGAAGAATCCCCAGGAGATGATCACGATGGTGATCTTCATACGATCATCATGTAGAAGATGCAGGACATGATGATGAGGAAGATGCCGGAGCAAAGCGACGGGCATGATCATGAAGATGATGATGCGGCGGAGCGACGACGTTGGACCATCGATGGGCTGGGTGCAGGACCCTCATATTCAAGAGCTGCTTCTCAAGCGACGGATAACGCAAGAGCTGCCGCCCGAGAGAAAGCCAAGATGGATCAACTTGAGTTAGACGCGGTTACTCCATTGTATGAAGGATGCAGGCCGAGGATACCGCTGAAAGTAACGCTCATGGCTCGAGATGAAGGTAAAACACAAAATGACCGACGATGCTTCGACGAGAACATGTCATTCAGCACTAACGTCTTCCCAAGGGGAACAAGTGCACGACCAGTTTGGAGGAGGTGAAGAAAATCGTGTGTCCTCTCGATTTACCGCGACGTGAAATACCATGTGTGCATGAACAATTGCATCATTTATCGACGAGCACGCGGAGTCTACCATATGTCCGGTGTCTTGGCGTCACTCGATACAAGAAGAGGAAGAAAGCTCCTCGAAAAGTGGTGTGGTACTTTCCGATCACTCCTCGTCTGCGCAGCTATTTCGCGGACCCTAAGGTAGCAAAGCTCCTGCGTTGGCACGCCGGATAGGGAGGAGAAGAAGCGGGAAGATGACGCAAATGATCCGGAGATAGATAAAAAGACAAGATCTTTGAGTCACCCTAAGGATGCGAGCGGTGGCAAGCGTTGAACTTCAAGACTCGGAATTTGGGAACGATCCAAGGAACATCGTCGGGCGCGAGCACCGATGGAGTCAATCCGTTTGGCAGCCGAGAGAAGCACACATAGCACCTGGCCTGTGTTTGTGTGGATGTACAACCTTCCCCGGTTGTGCATGAAGAGGAAGTACATTCACATGAGTATGCTAATTGAAGGGCGAAACAACCAGGAACGACATCAATCTGTATGCAGGGCTGCTGAAAGAGGAGCTTGACACGCTGTGGAAAACGCCACCAATACGTGGGGCGCCGCAGAAAGAATATTTCCCTATGAGAGCCGCACTGCTCACGACGGTGCACGACTATCTCGGTTATGGATATCTCATGGGCGTGTAGTCCACGGATTTTCCGGATGCGTAAGGTGCATGGATGACACAACGATCGCTAGCTAGATAGAGATCCGGGTCTTGAAAACCGTGTTCATGGGACATCGAAGGTGGCTTCGCTGACGATGACCCGTGGAGGAAACGCAAGGATCTGTTCGATGGTGAAACCGAACTCGAAAACGCCTGCACGAGGAGCGGCGAGGAAATAGACAAGCTGTTGAAAAATTGGATAGACCGCCCACCGCCGGAAAGAAGCAAAAGGCGCCAGAGCCGGAAAGAAGCGAAAGGCGCCAGAGTCAGCTGCCGAAGGTATGGAAAACGAGGTCTGTTTTACGGGACTTGCCGTCTTGGAAGATCCACCGTGTGCCTCACAGCCTTGATGTCATGCATATCACGAAGAACGTGTGCGAGAGTCCGCTTGGTACCCTGCTCAACATGCCGAGAGGACCAAAGATGGGCCGAAAGCAAGGGCAGACTTGAAATCAATGGGCATCAGGGAGGAGCTTCACGCTATATATGATGATGATGATGATGATGATGATGATGATGATGATGATGATGATGAGGCGAAGCAGGACACAGAAAGTCGTCGCAAAGGCAAAAAGGCCAAGAAGACCGGAAATGACTACCCTCCCGCGTGCTTCACTCTAAGTCAGGAGAAGATCGAGCAGTTTTCACCGCCTCCTAGGAGTAAAACTTCCCTCCTGTTACGCAGGGAAGATAAGCAGATACCTAGACCCCTCGAAGCAGAAGTTCAGCGGGATGAAGTCTCACGAGACCGCGGGATACTTCCAGTTGCAATCCGTGGGATCATGGACGCGCACGTCCGTGAAACGCTATTTGGCCTATGCAACTTCTTCGACGTCATCTCGGAAGTCGATTGGCGTGAGGCAACTTCGTAGAAGGCTACGAGGAAGAGATCGTGGTGATACTATGCGAGCTTGAGATGTACTTCCGCCCGCATTCTTCGACGTTATGGTGCATCCGCTGGTCCATATAGTGGAGGATATCATCCAACTCGGGCCGACGTTCTCGCACAAAGATGATGTCGTTCGAAAGGATGAATGGTGTCATCAAAGGATACGTTCGCAACATGTCATGTCCGGAGGGAAGCATAGCCAGGGGCTTTCTGACCGAAGAGTGCATCTCCTACTGCACGGATTATCTAGGCATCGAGAACCCCGTTCGTCTGCCCGTCAACAGGCACCTCGGCAGGCTCGCTGGATGGGGTCACCGTGAGGGTCGCCGCGAAATGCATGTCGACTTCGAGGGTCGATTCGCCGACTTTGAAAGAGAAAACCTAGTCGCGCTACAACAACTAGACGTGGTCGATCCTTGGGTGGTAGAGCAAAAAACCTTTATTAAAAAGACGACAATGACCGAGGCCAACAGAGGGCGGACGGAGATACACTCAAAGAGCACAACTCATGTTTCACGCGTTGGTTCAAGCGAAGCTTCGTCGTACCCTTTACATGAGGATTCTTCCGCGGAAGAACAACTCATATTCGCCTTGTCACAGGCGCCGAGCACAACCTCGATGACCTATGAGGCGACGATATCAACGGCTACACATTCTACACCGAGGCCAAGGACATGAAGAGCGATGGTTATCGAACTCCGGGGTAACGATGGAATCCTACACCGTAACGACAAGGACAGATACTACGGAAGGATCGAGGAGATCTGGGAGCTGAGCTACGCTGGAGAGAAGGTCCCGATGTTCCGTGTCGAGATGGGCCAAGAACGTCATAAAAGAAGACCGGTATTTCACCACCATGGTTATACGAAGCCAAATCCAAGACATGGTATAAGCGTCACCATGAAAAATGAGCCATGGGTACTGGCTTCCCAAGTGGACCAATGCTTCTTCATTACCGACCCGCCAAAGCCCGGTCGTGTTGTCGTGAGGAGAGGCAAAAGGAAGATCATCGGAATGGATGGAGTAGCCAATGAGCAAGACTTCGACAAGTACGGCGACCCGAGGATCGAACATGACGACGATGATGAAGTAGCAGCATACACCACAAGAAGAAGCAGGACCACCCTACCTAAAGGACGTCCGTTCCATAGAAGAACTCCATTTGCGAAAAACAAGGGCAAGAAGATTGTGAACAGATAGCTTGCTAAGATCGATTGTATTTAAATCGTAGCCTTCATTTCTCGATTGTATTTCATGGGTACTTTTTGAACTATCATGAATATTTTTAAATTTCATGGACACTCGATCTCGATCCCCCTCCATCTCGATCGCTATCCCACCTCGCCAGATCCAGTCCCCCTCGCCGCCGAGCAACCCCGATCCACCCACGCCGCCAAACCCCCGCACCCTCGATTCCCTACTCAACCGGCCACCGACCCGCACCCAGCACTGCGTCTTATAAAAAAAATAAGTATCAAACAGCTTTTTAAATGCTATTGTCTTATAAAAAAATATTACTGTTATTATTTAAACAAGTTTGAACATATTTAAACACAAATAAGTATCAAACAGCTTTTTAAATGCTAAAAAAATTTGTGGAGCCCACCTCGATCCCCTCCATCTCGATCGCTATCCCACCTCGCCAGATCCGGTCCCTCGCCTGAGCACCCCCAGTCCACCGGCCGCGCCGCCGACCCCCGCACCCTCGATTCCCCTACTCAACCGCCGTCACGACCCCCGCAAGACCGTCTAATAAAAAAATAAGTATGAAACAACTTTTTAAATGCTACTGTCTTATAAAAAAATATTACTGTTATTATTTAAACAAGTTTGAACATATTTAAACATAAATAAGTATCAAACAACTTTTTAAATGCTAAAAAAAATTTGTGGAGCCTGGGAGTCGAACCCGGGACCTCCCGGTGTGAGAACTGGCGGTGACCCGGTCGAGCTAGTAGAGTGGGCTTGACATGGATAGGTTCTGGTACTACATAACCTTCGGCTCGAGTTGAAATAAAAAAAAAAATACTAATGGCGCACCACGGTGAGGTGCGCCATTAGTGTGGACATGCTAATGGCGCACCACGGTGAGGTGCGCCATTAGTATTGTGCCTGATCCCCCCTGCCCTCTCCCCCTTCGCCCGATCCCCACTTCCCTCTCCCCCTCGCCAGTTCCCTCTCCCTCTCGATCCACCGCCGCCGTCGCCGCTGCCCTCTCCCTCGCCCTCGCCCTCGCCTTCCCTCTCCCTCGCCCCGCCTCCCTCGCCCTCTCCTCGCCTTCCCTCTCCCTACCTCGACGCTGCCCCGCCGCCCGGGGCCGCCCAGCCGCCTGTCGCGACCCCGCCGCCCAGCGCCTCGCCTCGCGACCCGCCGCCCGGGCCGCCGCCCGACTCCGCCTCGACGCTGCCCGCCGCCCAGACGCCGCCTCGACCCGCCCAGCGACGCTGCCCCACCTCGACCCGCCCGACCACCGTCGCCGAGCACCACCACCCCGTGAGCTCCCTCCTCCTCCCCTCCTCCTCAACTATGTAACAGGACAAGTAAACAAAGCCTCAAGAACAAGATAGTTGAGAATCCATGTGAATCAAATCAGAATACATAATTTTTTCAACAAGACTAACATGCTCCTGAATTGTGGTCGTCAAGGCAAGCAACACTCACACTACTATGGGTTCTATAGTTGTAGTGGTAAACACACCACATGCACAACGAACCCGGCCTCTTATTTTATTTAAATACAAACATAAGCACAAATCAATCCAAATTAACCAAACCAAACCACATGCCTGATACAGTCTTCTCCTCACTGGAGAGACACACACCGAAATAAACAAGCAGGTGCACACACACATAATCAAGCACCAGTTTATTCTTTGGGAAATTATATAAACACACCGTCAACTGGGCAAGCCAACACCTGATTCAACCGTTCCAGCAGCAGAAAATCATCCCATCACCACGCTACGCAAATGGTGATGATAAAACTAGTTAACGTGAGGCGAAAAGAAAAGAAATTTACAGTAGCACATAGGGGTGATTGGATCCTTGCTATATGCATGTATCGTTTTGCGATTCAGATATATGGCACATGCATAGTAAGTGCAGCAGATACATACACATGATTTAATTATACAAGGATGCCATGGCATAGGATACAGTAAGGTAAACAATAAAAAGGCGAGGGCATGTGTATGCATACCTGAACAGTCATGACAATTCAACTGAGGACCGAGACTCTGGGTAGGGCTTTCTTGTAATACAAGGAGTGATGTGTCTCAAAGAGTGATGGGTGGTGCCCGTCCTCGAGACCGTCCCACTCCCCCTTCAGGCTTTGTTCTCAACTATCATATGTTCCTCTGTTTTTGAGTCATTAGCAGTGTAGATGGGCAGTAATGTGACCTTTAAACCACCCTTGTGCTTCCTCCGAAAATTGGATCTTACATTGGCTGAAGTACTTGTTTGTGTACTGTGAATCTGCTTGAATCATGCTGCCCAATTTGCGGTGCTTGCACTCCTGTTTGGTTGATTTCAGTTCGAGCAATGCCTTGTAAACCTCTGAGAATTATGCATAATGTCATTTCCAAAGAACATTGTTTCCCTTGTTCTTGTTTGCCTAGCACTGGTTGTTGTTATGGACATGTATTAGTTCCATGGATGTATTAGCAATGGTTTTTACTCTGAATCATCCTATCCATGCATACAAGTATTGTTGTTCAGTTGTTTGAAGTTGGCATGGATAGACATGCTGCTGATTGTCATAAGTACATTAAAAAAACAAGTATAAGACCAACATCCAGAGATGCTAGCATGGACATACATGTTGCTGATTGTCATAAGTACATGTTGCCAATTGTCATATTCAGAGAAGTACTCTATATTTTAAACATCAACCATAACCAACAGCTAGAAGTTTATTTGCTTCCTCTGTAAATTCATATTCAGAAAAGTGCTCAGATTTGAGTGGAAGAACAAATTTAAACTGAATTTTGAGGTGTAACCAAACTAAATTGATGATAACTCTTGTTGCCTAGAAATAGAGGTAGTTTACATATTGTTTAGAAGGGTGAGTGCCACAATTGAACTAGTAGGAAGTAATAGGAAGTAACTACATTGCCTTGTTTCTTTACTGCATTTATGTTCAGTTGTATGTCCGATTGAACTCTGCTATAAATGGCTTCATCAAGACATGTCTAATTGCATTGCCTTCTGTTTTACTGCATTTATCGTGGGTACCTAACCATTCTTGCAGAGTTCCTCGTGTCACTAAAACTCATAAATACTTCTTAGAATTTTCCAAGAAAGTCTTGGTCCGGCATTGCTTTGGTGTTTGTTTATGTTCGGACTTTAAGCATGTGTAGTGTAGTGTAGTGTAGTGTAGTGAGCTTGTTCTAGTGTAGTGAGGTCTGAACCATTGCGCGATGTAGTGTAGTGTAGTGAGCTCAACCATGTTCAGTGTTGAGTACTTCAAGTTCTTGAACCGATTCATTTTTGTGGACTTAGTGAACATGATAAGACAAGCGGATGCTCTATTTTTAATTAACGGTAATCCATGACCAGCAACAGTTTCTTTCACTAATTTTTAGTTAACAGCAATCCACGATTTTTTTTTTCACAATGATCAACAACAGTTTTGTATTAAAATGAATGTACTCCATGAATTTTAAGTTAACAACTGAATTTACTCCTTTATTGGCATTGTCATGATTCAGTTAACACTAAATCAACTTCATTAATTAGCAGCAGCAGACAACACGATCACTTGGATCAGCGGAAGAGGAGCATCAGCAACACGGGTAGAGGAGTAGCAACAGCTAGTTCTTCAGGTACAATGGAAAACAAGCAAGCTTATATCTGAAAAATGAGTTAGATAGGCTCAGAATTTTGAGTTGGCCCCTTTACATAAGTTTTAGATAAAGTTTCAAGGTTTCTTTAGAGTATTTATTTGTGTCGTTTGGATGTATGCGGATTGAGAGCAGCTATCAGTTTAGTTTGCTGTATATACATTGTCATCTAAGTTGAGCTGATTTTGATTTCCGTATGTTATGGGGGGACAACAGATATTGCTATATGTTCATTCTTGAGGGTACAGACTTGCTAAACTATTGAGGATTTTTGTTGGGTGACCTATTAGATCTGGAATGGAAGCTCACATAAGTTGAGCTGATTTTTGTCCATATGAAAGCGAGAGGACCATATGGTCTGTGGCCTTTTCATCCATATGAAAGTAGAGGCACATTGTGGTGCTAGTTTCTTGGGTTTTGTCTCCGACCATCGTGTCATGATGATTTTGCAGTACCCCGAGAGGCCCTTGAGTTTGCCGGAATGTCGATTAACTTCCGTTCCGGCAAATTGGTACTCCATATGTCCTATTTTCAGCAAAGGTCATGCTGAAATTTTCCGTGAATTTTAGCATGACTTTGCTAAAAATAGGACATATGGGTACTTGTGACTAATGCATGGGCGGGGTATCTTAGTAGTTAATTAAGTAGGATCAACTGCTTGGCGTACTTGTGACTAATGCATGGCTTTTAGGGTGCCTCGGTGTCGATAACCGAAATGATGAAAGCTTAGGCTTTTAGGGTGCCTCGGCGTCGAAAAACCCTCAATGATAAAAGCTTAGATTTTAGGATGCCTCGGTGTCGACAAACCCTAAATGATGAGACCACTATCTTGTTCCTTGACAATAACCAACTTTTTGACCAAACTTTGTTTCTATTTAGAGAGAAACATGGCCCACAACGATGAGGCCGGGGGTTCGGGCGGCAAGGCATTCTCGAGCTGTCCCGGAGATGGAGGAACAACCTCACTTGTATGAGGCCGCCGCCTTCCCACCGATCCCGAGACCACCGATGGTACCGCCGAGGATGACCCCACCGAGGCCACCACTAATGGTGCCGCCGAGGATGCCACCATCGATGATGGCAGTAGCGCGAGATGGCAGCCAAATCAAGAGGCAACGAAAGGACTGGCGCCGATCGTGCTCGCACCCTCAAGGAGGAAGTTCTTGAAGTGGACTCCAACGAGAATCCAACGGCGCCCGAACGAATAGTCAAGGGTACTCGCTTCAGCTCGGGTGCATTCTCCGAGCACCGTCTCGATCAACACCGAGAACCCGAGGCATCGACCGAGGGAATTTGGCGCAACCTCCTCTTCACGAAGCTGCACGAACGATACAAGTTCCCGCTGAATTTGAAAACACAAGCCTCAAAGGGAATAAAGTGAACAATGCTGCCCTCACGAAGATGAGCAAGGCCACATCTACTTGGAAAAGCAATGTGAAGAGAATGATCGAGAAAGGTGAGAGTTATCGGAAGATCAAGGAGAAAAATCCTTCGATCACCGAAGATGACTACAACGACTTCAAGATCAATTGCTCGAGCACCGCAAGATCCCAATCAAGTGAGTGGGGAAACAAATGCGGAGCTGAACATAGGGAACACACACTCGGTCCCGGCGGTTACAGAGTGGCGGAGCCTATATGGGACAAGGAGGAGGCGGGCGTGCCGAGCAAGGCCTACCGCCCCTCTTCGATACATACGGTGACAAGCGGACCAGGAACTTTGTCGGGGCCGGTACAAGAAGGACCCGAAAACAAAGGAGCTTACCACGGATCCGAAGACCAGGCAGCTTCATTGTTCAGTAAGGAATACACCCAGCGTAATTAGCTCCATATGGTTGCATTCTAATTAATGAAGCCGAATTTCTAAATGGTTCACATTCCTTCCGCAGCGGTATCGAAAAGCGATGAGCTGGGTCGACTCGAGCAACCCTTGGGACACCACTCTAAATAGGGGGTTGAATGTAATGAAGAACAAGGATAAGCTCGATGAAGCCGGCGTCGGTCGGTGGTGGCGGCAAAGGCTTGTCGACAAAATGGGGTCATACTATACCGCTGGTGTGCGGAAGGAGAAAAAGACCAGCTCGGAAAGCGGTAGCGAGAGGTTCAAGAACTCAAGGCACAGGTGGCGCGGATTCCGGAGATTGTCCAAGAGCAAGTGGAACAACGACTGGAGCGCATTTATCACCGCCCTTGTGCCTACCTTGATCTCGGGTTTGAGTCGTGGATTGCGGCGGCCAACAGGCCGCCCGATTCCTAGCTTCACGGCCAGCAACTTCGCATAATGCGATGGCGGGGCCATTGGTGCCTTCGGCGGGCGGCATTGGTGTCTCCGACGCCGCACGGGAGCTTAATGCACCGGGTGTACGCCGGCGAGCACCTCTGCGACAAGCGGCCCCTCATCAAGCTGCCGCCCGCCGTTGGCGGTGCCTCTACATTAGCCGAGCTCGACGCCATCATCACGGTAACTAATTAAGCCTCTCTCGCCGAGGACTTCATCTCCTTGCCTTTGGTGGGCATCCACGACGCCCTACATGTTTTCGCAGGCGCCGCCGACGTTCCGTGCACTCTCCTCCACTTCATGAACAACGAGTTGGTCGATGTCGCCAAGGGCAAAATCGTTCAACCGGCAACCTTGTTCCACGGTACCCGGATGCCACCCAACTTGTTTAGGGTTCAACTGGTTCGGTGCTGCCGAGCTGCGACGACTTGTTACCTCGAATCGACCCGTCGGGGCCGGCGATGATGACGTGATGACCCTCGGCGCCGCTGAGCTGGCCCCTGCTTTGGCGAAGAGCCAGATTCGTTTGGGGCGGGGACACCACCCAAAGACAACACCGCCCGATCGTCTGCGGCGCCAAGTAAGTCGACCCCATGGCAAGACCGCCCGTAACGGTGCGGACATCCCTATGCCACTGGATCCAAACATGCATATGGCACATGATCGAACGGCGACGGCGACTATGATACATTTGGCAGCGTCGATCGATACTTTGCCGAGCATGGATGCGATGGCGACTTCATGGGGCCTCCTTCTCAAGAACCAAACCCAACAAAAGGCGTGGTGCGATCTAGCTCGTGCAGCGGAGAAGCCAAGTTGCAACAGGCGCCGTCTGGCGTTCAGCTCTCGAGAGGCGCCTCCATTGCCGACTTCACCGAGCCTCGGATAGGCGAGGTGCGAAATATTATCAGCCCCAACACACTCAAGAAGGCGGTGCATGAGCAAAACTCGGTCCCATTACGGGGAGAAGAAGAAGGCACGCATAAAGAAAGACTAAGAAGGGTGCGAGCCAGCCGGCACCGAAATGCGATCCGTGCTCGGGGACGGGCCACCTTCACCGCAGGATATCTCGAGGAGGGTGCATGTGGCGGGTAGAGGCGATGCTACCGACAAATATGCTCAATGCTGCAACCGGTGCTATGCGGAGTCTGCATGACAGTGTTCTTTCTTTGGAGAAGCTGCGTCTCAGGGAGAAGGATGTGGCATACCCGGTTTTCGCGGCCAAGGTGCGGAGGGCAAGGGCTTTGTGGATAACTCCATCGGGCGACGATCGTCCTGCGTTTGATGACATCCACGCTTATGTTGAACCTTCATCCGCTGCACTACACCTTCGTTCGGCTATTTTCGCCGAGTATGGAGATGCGGATCATTCACGACAAGACCGGACATCGCGATAGTCGACCCCTTCTACATGCGTGCCAAGTTCTTGGGCAGTCTTTGGGGACCGCAAGTCGCGAAGTTCTTACCTCGAAGGCGTCATTCTGGCAAACCAAGATAAGGATAACTTCCTCGTGCCTTACTTTCCCGAGTAAGTCCTCCCTCAACCGCCCGTAACATATGAATTCTTACATTTCGATCGCTTTTCTTTTAACATTCCGTGTTTTCTGCGGTGACACACGTTGCACGCTCATCCTCCTAAGCCCCAAATATTCCATGGCCACAATTTCGACCGGACCGTCGATTGAACGTAGACTACACAAATGTCAAGAAGGTTCTTGATGATGTTCTCCCGGCTATGCCAAATCTGGAGGCACCTTCACGGGCCTATTAAATGAAATACGGCAAGCACGTGTTCTCCCTGTCGACATTCTGCTGCGTCAAGCAGCCTTTGTGATCGGAAGGGTGCCTACTACGCCATCCATCACATGCGAGGCGATCGTGCGGGACCATCATCAACTTCGCTACCGAGTAAACTCCAAGATTGGGCCGCGGCGTGTCGGCAATCCAGGACGCGGACCTCCGACAAGAATTCTTTCGCATCCAGTCGGAGTTTGCGGAAATCATCCATTAAGATGTCCTTCGTACCTCGGGGCAGTTCTACCTTAGAAATCAACTGTCCAACAGTGACATCGACACAATGCTACAAATGCAGGATGACAACGCCCGTTCTTTCATGACTCCCACGATAGACGGCGGCTTCATCCACGCTCCGGTCCCTTGAGTCGAGTTGTCTAGAAATGAAACATCTATTGGCTCATGTTGTAATTAAACTTTAATGAACTTGTAGTATGTCTCTTTGGTTTGAGAGTCGTTCAACTTAGATGTAATCGATGCTATTAATGTCTTGCTTTTCTCTTCCGATCGCTCTGTTGCATACTTATATATTGCTTATGTATTGTGCGTGAATTGGTACTAACGTTTCGTTTGGCTAGTGCATAGCGATGCCGGCGTATGTCGTGTACAAGGGTAAGGTTCGGAGTCTACGATGATCGGGAGGAGTGTCGGAGACAGGTTCACCGATTCAGCGATAACAGTTACAAAGGGTACACCACTAGGGCCGAGGCCGAATCTAGATACGCCCGCTATCTAGTGGGAGAGGGAGGAGCGTGGGAGGAACCGGATGAAGACGAGTTTCATCGTGATGATGCTCATCGTGATGACCGCTGCTCTCTTCTATGTGATGGTAGTTTAGATGATCGATATCGACTTGTAATGTGAAGACAAACTCGCTACTCGCGGTCTCTAGACTTGTAATATAATGTTCTATCTTTGTTCGGTCTTTTCAATTCGGAGACTAATATGATGAATTGTATTCGGAGACTAATATGATGAATTGTATTCAAAGACTAATCTTCTATTGTATCTGATGAATCTATTGTTGATGTGTCTTTGTGTATATTTTGTCAAATTATACATTTTGTAACCTCGTGCAAAAAACAGAAAATAAAAAATAAAAAACCTAATATTCATACTAATGGCGCATCACATGATAAAGGCACCATTAGTATGACAAAGCATACTAATGGCGCATCACTTGTCGGTGCGCCATTAGTATGCCATAATTACTAATGGCGCATCACTGGTGGTGCGCCATTAGTATGTCATGATTACTAATGGCGCATCCACAGGTGGTGCGCCCATAGTATGCCAAAGCACTGGTATACATGCCCCCAGGAGGCATACTAATGGCGCACCTAGCATATACTAATGGCGCACCGGGTGGTGCGCCATTAGTATATCAGATATACTAATGGCGCCGGTGGTGCGCCATTAGTAAAAATTACTAATGGCGTGCTATTAATGGCGCACCACAGATGCGCCATTAATAGCCAAATTAGGTGCGCCATTAGTAGTGGTTTTTCTAGTAGTGGTTAGTCCATGATAAAAATAATCATAATCATCATAATCAACACAAGTCACAAATCATGATCCATGCTTTGGTTTAGCAGTTTCTCCTCCGAAGACCGACACTAAGACCGACACTTGACCTGACCTGCATCGTAGTCCTAACCATGGACACGACTATTCGAATAGGTTATCTCTGCAGAGGGTGTACTCTTTACCCACGAGTAACGGATTTCTTTAGTCCATTGGGACTAATTCTTCACGGTCTTTTAGTCAAAAACACGCTGACTTGCACACCCCAGCTTAACTCACCGCAGTCAGGAATCACCCACGACACCTGTCAAGCAAAACTCTAAGTGGGGAGGCTACAACCTCGACGTAGCATGGGATCACAAAATTTATACCGCGCGCAAACTAGGGGAGCTACCCCTTCAGCTACAACCGAAACACACATGCCCCCGGGTCAGATGGCATGCCTATCGGATGCCTCCGGTATCTTCCATCATGGCCTCTCTGTACGGTGTGTGCTAGGAAAGGGGTTGACAACTTACTGAACCATACCCCACGTATGGCAGGGACAAGTGGTAGTACGAAACAAGTATGGGGGTTGCTGGAACAAGACTCGATCTATGGTCGACTCAAGAGGTTTATAAATTCCCTGCATGACATATATAACAAAAATATTTCAATCATCAAAGTCACCACTCACAATACCTTACCATGCCATACCGGACATAACCGTCTCCGGACGGGACCGGCGACAAGCTCACGCCTACCCAAGGCAAGAGGCTTTCCGGATTCCTTTCGAGCATGCATGCAAGGCACATGAGAATGGTTACCATCACAAGTATATACATTTCCAACAAAAAGGAGATCACTAATATGCATTCATGCAAATGATCATATCACATGAAATAACGAGCTCTTCAAAAAGATGTGGTGTTATAAACGTGTCGGCTAACACACCGAAAGTATTATGTCGGGGTTCAGAATGCTTGCCTTCAAGGTGTGGAGAGGTGGGGTGCTCTCCAAAACTTTTGAAAGTTTTCTCCTCTCTCCAAAATCCTATTTTGAAAATATTGGAATTAACACACAAATTCAAAACAGCACAAAAAAGTTGTTTGAATTTTTTTCAAATAAACCTTAAAATAAACTAGACAGAATTTGAGAGATGTAGGAAAAAGAATCAACTCATTTGGAGTTTTATTCAAAAAGATACAACCAGTCAAAGATTTGGTCAAAAATATGTTTTTAAAATAAAACAGAAAAGAAAACGTTTTGGGCAGAAATACGTCTTCAAAAAGGGGAGACGTACTCGGGGTTTTGCGCTTCCACTTAAACACGTGGAGGCGGAGCTGGGTCTCTGACAGTGGGTCCAGGGGGCCCATTGGTCGCTTTGACCGATCCCACTCCCTCCTCTTCTCTCGCTCGAGCAGATGGGACGTCCGTGATCGTCGCCCGTGTAACGGCGGTTCTTTGCGGGCATCCGAGTGCAGGGGTGGATCCGCCACTCCTAGGCGGTCCTCCCGGTGGTCGTAGGGTCGCCGGTGGTGGAGGGAATCGCCGGCGGCGAGCTCCGCGGCGGAGGGGAGGCTTCGGTGGATTTGGGGATTCCATCCATGGTGGTTCCTAGCTGTGTCTGGGAGGCTAGGCAGCTCCGCGGGTTCAAGTGGAGTCGGATGGTGCCGTTTGGGAGGGCAGGGGAGGTCTTGGTGCGTCGAAACTGACCGGGATGAGGCGGCGGCCTAGTTGACCGGAGAGGTTGAAGACGACCTCCTCGCTTTGATTGACGACTAAGGGGGCATGAGAAGGACGGTGTGGGGTTGCCCGAGGGCTCGGAGGAGCTCGGGGCTTCCTTTATAGCGTGGTTTGGTCGGTCCGAGGTGGCCGGAGATAAGCACAGCGGTGAACCGCCTCCCTGTGCTGCAGCGCGACATGGCGGTGGCTGGCTAGCTCCAGGGGCTAACGACGACCACTCCACTGTTGAAGGAGGCGAAATGGCTACTGTGGTGGTTTGGGCGGTGCTGCCCAGGCGGTGGCGGATGCGCAGGCGTGCCGCCAAGAGCTTGCTGGCAACGCTGCAAGGGGCGAGGTGGCGGTCGGGACCTTTGGCGTGACGCGACGAGAGGGAAAGGATCAGGTTGAGCTCGGGGAAGCTTATCCAGGGGCGCGCTTGCTCGGGCGCGAGCACGTGCAAAACATGTGCTCTGCTCGCGCTCCGGGCGTGCATGACGACTGTTCAACGAAATGCCAGGATGGCAAAAACTGCTAGAGAGCTAATGCAAATCCACAGGCCTGGGCTAGAGACCGTTAGCAGGCTACTTTACAACTTGGTTTGGACAGATGGGAAAGTTCACAACACAAACTTACAATCATGCCAAATCTGTTCATGCCCACAGGGTGTTTGACAAAATGCCATAGGCATCTAGGCAGGTCTTGGAGTGGTAAAAAACTCCAGATGGTGGTCTCATTAGGTGAATAAAAGGGTGGTGAGGTTAGGTGGCCAAATACAGAAACTAGTTAGTGCAAGTTTTGCAAAAACTCAATTCTGGACAGGAGACAAATGGCATCACTTCTTGAACCAAAAATGATCCAATGGGTGCATTCTCCTGGACTTAGGGGTTTAGTAGGGTGGTCTACAAGTAGGGGAAAGAATCAAGGGCCATGGAGCAAGCAATAATATGGATGCTGTACAAACCATCATGTTGGACCAGAATGAAGATGAGGATGATTCACTCAACTCTTTCAAAGAACATTACTGGGTTTTTGCATAAAGTTGAATCATAGGCTACTACTAACATCCCATAATTTTGGTGGAGGCTAGAAAGAAGTATTTAAATAGGTTGTAGTGCAAAATTGCCCAGTGGACCAGATAAGAAAATTGGGTGTAGAGCTCAAAATATTTAAGGAATGAAATATCTTTTTGCATAAAAGTGGTTTGGTGACATCACAGGACATCCCCAAATTTTGGTGGAATTTTTGAAAGAATTTATAAAAGGGTTGTAGTTCAAAAAGGACCATAAAACCATGGGAAACCAATTTTCAAGAAAATAAAGATCATGGAGATTATTATATAATTAATTCCTCTGATGAAAAGAAAGGATTTTTCTTGAAAGGATAAAAAAGTCCAAATATAATTGGAAAGTTTTTACTAGGGGAAAACTCCATAATAACAAGAGAGAGAAAAAAAATTCAAAAAAATAATCAAAAGGAGTCCAGAAAAATAAAAAATTTAATTTCCTGGCAAAATTTTAATTAAATAAACAAGGTTAAAATTTTGGGGTGTTACACACTCAACTCCATTGGCGTTGAACGTTCGCTCAAAACCAACACCTTGATTCTTCCGGTGCCTTCCTTGCTTGCGTACAATTTCCTCAAATTGCTTACTCCCGGCAAGGCTCTTGTATACACCTTTCTCTATAATTCCCTTCAATAAGCTATTTTCTTGCTCAAGTGTAACTTGGCTAAGAGAATAGTTAGTGGAATCAAGAGGAGCTACTAGAAGCAACAATATTGGATTTAGCATTGTTATTGTTACTACTAGAAGAATCTTTCTTGTTCTTGTTGCTAGACTTGACTTGAGGCATGTAAATAGATAAGAGTAAACGCTTGGCAATATAAGAAGAACTTTTCTTACGGAGATCATCATTGATCGCTTTTAGGAACTCATCCTCTTGCTCAAGATTGAGCTTTTCAAAGCGTAACTTTTCATGAGCCCTTAAAAGTTCTCGATGATCTTCGAAGATAGTTTCATGAGCTAACTTAAGAGTGTTTAGTTCTTTAGTTAGACGCTCAATCTTCTCCTTCTCCTTGTCATTCGTTTCATCTTGATTAGCATGATTAATTGACGTTTCATCATAGTATTCATCACTAGAGTTGTCAATAAGTAAATCATCATCACCTAGCAAGTCATCTTCATCACTATTAAAATCAACATACTCGGGGTGTGTTACCTTAGGACCTTTGGCCATGAAGCATCTTCCAATTCCTTCATTTGGTGATTCAAATATGTCGTAGGAGTTGGTTTACACAAGTGCTAAACCGGCAACACCTTCATCTTGAGTGTATTCGGAGTCGGAGTGATAGCTTCTCTCGGAGTGATTATCGGAGTCGGAGCCGGATACCCATTCACCAACATGAGCTTGATGTCTTTGTTTTGTGTAGCTCTTTGATGACTTATCCTTCCTTTCCGAATCCTTGCTTCTCCGTGAGGGTCTTCGTTCATAACGATCATCTCTACTCCTTCTCTCTCTTGGTGGTGATTCTTCTCTTCTACTTCTTCTCTTGGGAGAATCTTCTCTTGTTTTTTAGGGTGCCGTACACTCATTGGAATAGTGTCCGGGTCTCCCACAATTGTAGCAATTTCGCTGTCGACTAGAAGATCTTTTGTCATTGTAGGACCTTGACTTGGAGCTTCTTTCTTTGCTTCTACTATTGTAGAATTTGTTGAAGTTTTTCACCGTTAAGCTCAATTCTTCATTGATGGTTTGTTTCTCACTTGATGATGTGGGGGCTTCACATGAGGCTTTGTAAGCACCACTTGACTTGTTGTGAAGTTCCTCCTTATCCTTGAGTGACATCTCAAGAGCAACAATTCTTCCAATGACTTCCGCTATTTGAGATCTTTGTAATTTGGCATCATTTGGATCAATGTGCACACGGTATCATATTTTCCATCCAATGCTCTTAGGATCTTCTTGATGATGAATCTTTCGGTCATTTCTTCACTTCCTAAGCCGACAATCTCATTTGTGATAAGAGCAAGCCTAGAGTACATTTCAGCGACACCTTCACATTCCTTCATTTTGAACTTGTCAAGCTGACTTTGGAGCACATCCAACTTGGATTCCTTGATGGAGTCGGTACCTTCATGCATATCAATCAAAGTATCCCAAATTTCCTTTGCATTCTCAAGACGGCTGATTTTGTTGAATTCTTCGGGGCACAAGCCATTGAAGAGGATATCACAAGCTTGAGCATTGTATTGCAACATCTTCAACTCTTCCGCACTAGCTTCACGGTTCGGTTCTCTCCCATCAAAGAATTCACCTTGCAAACCAATACACACGATAGCCCAAACGGCAAGGTTATGTCCGAGAATATGCATTTTCATCTTATGCTTCCAACTAGCAAAATTAGTGCCATCAAAGTAAGGACCTCTACGGTGATAATTTCCCTCGCTAGACGCCATACTCTCCTAGGTTGTGAAACCAAGGCTATGACCACCAAAAGCTATGGAAATCAAAGCAAATGGAGACCAAAGCTCTGATACCACTTCTAGGACCTTGAAGTATGTCTAGAGGGGGGGTGATTAGACTACTTGACCAATTAAAAACTTAACATTTTCCCAATTTTAGACTTTGGCAGATTTTAGCTATCTTTAAGCAAGTCAAGCAATCTTCACGCAATTCAAGCAAGCATGCAAAGAGTATATAGGCAGCGGAAAATAAAGCATGCAACTTGCAAGAATGTAAAGGAAAGGGTTTGGAGGATTCAAACGCAATTGGAGACACGGATGTTTTTGTCGTGGTTCCGATAGGTGGTGCTATCGTACATCCATGTTGATGGAGACTTCAACCCACGTAGGGTAACGGTTGCGCGATTCCATGGAGGGCTCCACCCACGAAGGGTCCACGAAGAAGCAACCTTGTCTATCCCACTATGGCCGTCGCCCACGAAGGACTTGCCTCACTAGCGGTAGATCTTCACGAAGTAGGCGATCTCCTTGCCCTTACAAACTCCTTAGTTCAACTCCACAATCTTGTCGGAGGCTCCCAAGTGACACCTAGCTAATCTAGGAGACACCACTCTCCAAGAAGTAACAAATGGTGTGTTGATGATGAACTCCTTGCTCTTGTGCTTCAAATGATAGTCTCCCCAACACTCAACTCTCTCTCACAGGATTTGGATTTGGTGGAAAGAAGATTTGAGTGGAAAGCAACTTGGGAAAGGCTAGAGATCAAGATTCATATGGTTGGAATGGAATATCTTGGCCTCAACACATGAGTAGGTTGTTCTCTCTCGGAAGCTGGTAAGTTGGAAGTGTAGGTTTGTTCGATGGCTCTCTCCACGAATGAAGAGGAGGTGGAGGGGTATATCTGACCTCCACACAAAATCTAATCACATACACACAATTTACCAAACTCGGTGGGACCGAATCATAAAACTCGGTGGGACCGAAATGTTACGAAAGGGAAACAGAGAGTTTACATTGCAATCTCGGTGGGACCGATCGCTCACTTCGGTTAGACCGAAACGTTACGAAGGGAAACAGAGAGATTCCAATCCCATCTCGGTGAGACCGAAATCCGTATCAGTGAGACCGATTTGCCTAGGGTTTGTGGCAGTGGCTATGACATTTGAACTCGGTGGCGCCGGATAGAAAGAATCGTTAGGGCCGAGTTTGACTTTAGGTTTAGGTCATATGTGGATGTGAGAAAGTAGTTGAGGGTTTTGGAGCATATAACTAAGCACCAGAGAGCAAGAAACTCATTAAGCAACACCTCATCCCTCCTTGATAGTATTGGCTTTTCCTATAGACTCAATGTGATCTTGGATCACTAAAATGTAAAATGTAGAGTCTTGAGCTTTTGAGCTTGAGCCAATCCTTTGTCCTTAATATTTTGAGGGATCCACTTTCATCATCCATGCCATGCCATTCATTGAGCTTTCCTGAAATATTTGTCTTGGAATATCATTAGCTCAATGAGCTATATGTTGTTATGAATTACCAAAACCACCTAGGGATAGTTGCACTTCCGCGATCTGCATGAGCCCCCAAGCCCAGGAGCCTCGGGAGGCTCCGGAGGCGCCGGTGGCTCCTCGTGGACCATCTCCATCTCCGCCAGGACTGCGGAACGCTTGGCCACTTGAGCCTCCAGGATGCTCCTCATGAGGCGCCGGCCATGGCAGCTGCGTCGGCAAGCCGTAAGGCATGCGAACATAGCTGTGGGGTGGACCTTCACAAAGGTCTCACGCGTGAGGGGCCAGAGGCGCTCGAGAGGCGGCTCGGTTGAGCCCTGGTATGTCGATGCAGACGCGCAGCCCACCATCCTCGCCTGGATGGGGAGCTACGGCGGGTAAGCGGTGGCTGCCACTCATGACTCTTGACTCCTGCAGCTCCTGAATGATCTTGCTGACGAACCCTTGAGGGTTTGGCCCTCCTTGCCTTGCTCCTTTCTGAGGGAAACGTGCTTTGAAACACGCCTCCAAGTGGTGCCCGAGCGCCTCCCTCGTGATCTTAGCAAAGTCGGTGGCCCTCCAGGAGAGAGCCCCCGAGCCTTGCTCGAGGAGGGCGCTGGGCGCCTTCCTATGCGACAGAAGGAGGCGCCCCTGGAATGGGCGCGGACTCTGAGGGGCCTGCCTCCCGAGGGCTATGACCAGGGGATGTCTTCTTCTTAGGGACCACCTCGGGAAGCCCTCCGCTCCTGCGATCTGGATCTTCAATTGACGCGGCTTGAGAAGCACGCTCCAGGGAACACACTGCGTCTCTCTCTTCACAAGGCATCGTGATGACTCCACCGCTTCCTGGCATCTTGAGGACATTTTAGCCGTGATGAGACTCATGGCCATGAATTTGGCCAGAGCTGGGTACCCGAGGATGGCATTGTACGGCAGGCGAATGTGCGCGATGTCGAAGTCAATGAGCTCGGTGCGGTAGTTGTCGCGCGTCCCGAAGGTGACAGGAAGGCGGACCTGCCCTATCGGAACTGTGGAACCATCAGTGACTCCGGAGAAAGGCTTGGTTGGCTGAAGTTGATTGTATGGCACTTGGAGATTGTTGAATGTCTCGACGGACAGGACATTGAGCCCCGCTCCGCCATCAATGAGGGTTCCGTGACTTGCACATTGCCGATGATTGGGGAACAAAGCATCGGGAGGACTCACTGGTCGCAAGACTTGAGCTGATCCACTGAGCTGAATGTGATGGCGCATGCCGACCACCGAGGGGGCGGTGGCTTCGAGCCCGGGAGGACTGCATTCACTTCAAGGGCAACCGCTTGAAGATGCACTGAGAGGCTGGGGCTTGAGCTCCGCCCAGGATGCAAGCGATTGTGCGCGGCTCCTGGAAGCCCCCATCCCCCTCGTCCTGATGATGGTCTTCATTTCTCCTTGGCTGCGGTGGCGGAGGAGGGAGGCCTGCGTTGCCTTGTGGGCGATCCTCGCGAGGCTGATCCCTCCAGCCTACCTCGCGAGGCTGATCCTGTCAGCGGTCCTCGCGAGGTCGTTCACGCCACCCTTGGCGAGGGCCATGGTCTTCCCAACGTCCTCCACCTCTTCCTCCTCCTCGGCCATAGCCCGGGTCACTGCGCTCGGGGCGTCGGCCGGCACGCACGTCCCGCATGGCCCTGAGCTCTTGGCATTCGTTGGTGTTGTGGGTGTGGAGGTCATGGTACACGCAGTACCAACTGCTCTTGGATGACTCAGGCTGATCCCTTCCTCGCTTGGTGTCTGGCTCTGCCGCAAGCACGGCAGCCCCCTTGCGCTTCACGTCCTTGACCTTGGGCTTCTTCTCTTCTGGGTCGGCAACCGGCAGCTCGAGAAGGTAAAGGCGTCCTTCCTCAGCCCTGGCGCACTTGGTCGCCAAGTTGAACAGCTCCATGGATGTGCACGGGTCTTCATGGATCGCGAGCTCTTCCTTCATCTTGACGTCACACACACCGTCGGAGAAGGTTGAGATGATGGCCTCCTCAGACACCCTGGGGATCTTAAGGCGAGCATTGTTGAAACGTTGGATGAACTTTTGCAGGGTCTCCCCTGACTGCTGCTTGATGCGGCGCAAATCACTCATGGCCGGGGGCCGATCGCGGGTGCCTTGGAAGTTGGCGATGAATCAGGTGCGCATCTCGTTCCAGAGGAGGAAACCGTGCAGAGCTGTGTTCAGAGCCAAAAGTGCGGGCACCTTCCTTGAGTGCCATGGGAAACCAGTTTGCCATGACCTTCTTGTCCCCGTTGGTGGCTTCGATGCCCAGCTCATAGAGCTGGAGGAACTCCGTAGGGTCGGCCGTGCCATCGTAGTGTGGGGGTAGGTCTGGCTTGAACTTGCCCAGCCAGGCCACGCTGCGCAGCTCGGCGGTGAAGGCACGGCAGCCTACAGTGGCCACGGGAGGCCTTTGGTGACGGAGGGCTTGATCTTGGAAGTCTCCGTGCGCTGCCGCCAGGAGCAACGCAGGGTCTTGGCGCGCTGGAGCAGGAGCGCGGTCGTGACGGGCCGGTGCGGGGAGCACTCGGGCAGCTTCTTGGGGACGAGGGACCTCTTGGCAGCTCTTCTCTTGCTGCGCTGGTGCCGGACGGAGTGGGTTCCGCCCAGGGGCCACGCGCCTTGGGGCCAAGGCGCCTTCTTGAGGGGGAGGCGGCTGAGGCGCCCGAGTTTCATCGCCAGCGCAAGAAGGCGGGTGCGGTGCATCGAGAGGATGGCGCAGGGAGCCTCAGCCGGCGCCGACGAGCTTGGTGATGCGGGCGAGCCACTCGTCAGAGAGGTCGCCGACGGACAGTAGTGCAGGAGTTCCGTGCTGTGAGTAACGCGGTGTGCGCGTCCGCAGGAGCGCGACGGGCATGGGACGAAGAACCGGCTGGAGTTAGCGACGGGGTGGCAGTGCGGCCTTCCCGCCGCACCGAAGGATGTAGAGACGACGCCATCGCCGTTCCCGCCGGGCGGTGGCGACGTTGACGGCAGCGACGTGGAACGGCGGGGCGGCCTCGACGGGGCCGCTCGGGCGACGCGAGTAGCGAGCGCCCGAAGGCCGGCGCGGGCTCGACGAGCGTCTGACATGGATGCGAGGGGCGGCGAAGAGCAGAGCGGCGGAAGGCGGATTCCGATGCACCCCTACCTCGCACGCCAAATGTCAGATTTAGGGTTCCGGCAGACCCTCAAGGTACGAACTCTGGGGTGCACGCGGAGATCGCACCTCCAACCTACCTACGTCTCGTCGCCTCGCAAGGATCTAAACTACACAAAGAACAACACAAGGGACACGAGGTTTATACTGGTTGAGGCCACCATTGTGGTGTAGTACCCTACTCTAGTGTGGTGGTGGTGGATTGCCTCGAGGCTGATGATGAACAATACAAAGGGAGAACAGCCTCATGAGGGGCTGTTCTTGAGCTGGGTGCGATTTAACTGCTTGGGTGAGTTCGATCGCCTCGGTCTCTGCTAGGGTTCTATCTGATAGGTCTCTTCCGGATTCATCCCCTCTCTGATCGATCCTCCTTCTGATCGATCCTCTCTCTGATCGATCCTCTCTGCCTTGGTGGTGGCTAGTCCTATTTATAGAGGGAGGCCCTGGGCCTCTTCCCAAATATTGAGCGGGAAAGGCACCAACAATTGGCCATTTTGAAGGGTAACATCTAGTACACTTATCCTGACTAAAGTCGGTCCTCGCCTGCCAAAGACTCTGACGGTGACGCCGGCTTGGGATCCATGATGACCTCCTTCCTGCCGCCTACCGGTCTTGGTCTTGTTGCACCAAATGGTTGCCTTTACTGCGCTTGACTCCTTTGCACAAAAGGGGAAAAGAGGACACTGCCTGGCCGGGCGCCACACTGGCGCCCCGATCGTCATGGCTGCGTCATGGGCACCTCGTGAGGTACCCCGCCTTGATCTCTCCGCCTCGCGAGCTAGCCCGACGAGGCCGTGGCTCGAGGAAGCTTTACGTCTGCCGCCATGAGGCTTGGCCCCTCGCGAGGGTCTTGAGCTTGTGTTGATGAAGATGGGCCGTACTGGGCCACCCCTTGAGCCACGCCGCAGGCCGCAGGCAGGCAAGTCTGGGTACCCCCATTCCCAGAACGCCGACAACATTGACTTTTGAGGTGGTCAAGATCAAGAGCCCTTATCACGCCTTGTTTGGGCGGCCGGCTTATGCTAAGTTTATGGCAAGACCTTGTTATGTTTATCTGCAGCTTCAGATGCCGGGTCGTAAGGGTACCATCACAGTACACGGGAACAGGAACATAGCCTTGGAGTGTGAAGAGGGTGATGCTGCTTATGCTGAGTTTGTTTGTGCAATGGAGGAGTTGAAGTTTTACAAAGATAATGTTGACCCGGCAGATATGACACCTTTGAAGAAGCCGACCATAGAGCATGACCCCTTGTTGAAGTTTAAATCGGCAGTGACACTAAGCTGGTTGACTTTGTTCCTGGCGACTCATCCAAGCAGTTCAGTATCAGCACTAATATGGATCCGAAATAGGAAAGCATGCTCATCGAGTTCATCCATGAGAACTGGGACATCTTTGCATGGAAACCTTCAGACATGCCAGGTGTACCGAGGGAACTCCTGAGCACACTCTCAATGTTGATCCAAAGTTTAAATCGGTCAACCAATTCCTTCATCGTTTTAATGAAGAGAGGCGCAAGGCCATTGGTGAAGAAGTGGCCCAGCTCTTGGCCGTTGGGTTTATTGTTGAAGTTTTTCATCCTGAGTGGTTGGCTAACCCGATGCTGGTACTTAGGCGTATGTGTGTGGATTACATAGACCTTAACAAGGCATGTCCGGCTGACCCTTTTGCTCTCCCCCGTATTGATCAGATCATCAATGCTACGGCGGGTTCTGAGCATTTGAGTTTTTTGGAGGCATACTCTGGTTATCATCAGATCAAGATGGTAGTTAAGGACCAGGAGAAGACTCCATTGTATGACGGTTGCGATCTCGAGGTGACCCGCTTGAGTTTCACTCTTGAACTTCTAAAGACGAAGGCCAAAAACCAATGGACAGACAAAAGCCTCGATGAGCATTTGAAGTATCTACATAATAAAGTTCTTCCCGAGGGGAACCTATGTCCTACTAGTGTCGAGGAGGCCAAGAAAATCGTTTTCCCTTTTGATTTGCCGCACAATAGGTACCATGCATGCATCAATGATTGCATCATTTATCGGGGGAAGCACGCGGAACAAACTAGCTTTCTAGTATGCAATGCTTCTCGATGCTAGAAGGCAGGAAAGAAAGATCCTCAGAAAGTTGTATGGTACTTTCCGATCACTCACCGTCTACAGCGGTATTTCGTAGATCCTAATTAAGGAAGCAAAGCTCATGCGCTGGCACGCGGAGAGGAAGAAGCCTGACGATGGAGATGATCCGAAGCTGAGACACCTTGTAGATGGTAGCCAGTGGAGAGCATTCAATGTCGTATATAGATTTGCTGCAGAAGATTCAAGGAACATCGTGCTTGGTGCGAGTACCAATGGCATGAATCCATTTGGAAACCAGAACACCAACCATAGCACATGGCCCGTCTTTGTATGGATGTACAACCTCCCCCCATGGAAGTGCATGAAGACAAAGTACATACACATGAGCATGCTGATTCAAGGGCCGAAACAACCGGGGAATAATATTAACCTGTATATGGGGCTTCTGCAAGAGGAGGTAGACACATTATGGAAAACTCCGGCATGGACATGGGACGCCAGCAAAGGAGAGTATTTCTATATGACAGCCGTGCTGATGACGACGGTGCACGACTATCTCGGTTACATGTACACCTCAGGCCAACTGTGCCACGGATACTATGGATGCACGAAGTGCATGGATGATACAACGTCTCAGCAGATTACGTCAATGAAAGATGGTGGGCCTGGGAAAATCGTGTACATGGGGCATCGTAGATGGCTCGAGAAGGAATCCCCATGGAGAAAGCGTGGAGATCTATTCAATGGGTTGGCTGAGCATCGAGGACCTCCACGTAAGAGGAGCGGTGCCGAAATCAATGAGCTATTGAAAAACTGGGAACAGTGCCCCGCGTCGGGAAAGATGAAAAAGGCGTCGGAGCCGCTACTGAAGGTATGGAAAACGAGGTGTGTTTTCTGGGATTTGGAGTACTGGCCCAATCATGACACGCCTCATTGCCTTGATCAAATGCATATCAAGAAGAATGTCCTCGGGAGCTTGCTTGGCACACTGATGAACATGCCGGAGAAGACCAAGGATGGGCCGAAGGCAAGGAAAGACTTGGAAGATTTGAAGATCAGGAAAGATCTCCACCATAAAAAGTCGACGGAGGAGACGGAGACGGAGACGGAGGATGGGGAAAGGGGCAGAAAATTCAACAAGAAGGAGGAGAATTATTGCTCCCCTTCTTGCTTCACCTTAAGTGCGAAGGAGATCGATCAATTCATCAAGTGCCTTATGGAAATCAAAGTCAGTTCCGGTTACTGTGGGAATATAAGCAAATTTCTAGACCCCAAGAAGAAAAGGTTCGGCAGGATGAAGTCTCATGACTGTCATGTGATGATGACGCAGATACTCCCGGTTGTCATTAGAGGGATAATGGAGAAGCACGTCTGTGACACGCTTGCTGGTCTCTGCAACTTCTTGACATTATCTCTCGAAAGTCCATAAGCGTGAACCAGCTCCGAAGGCTACAGGAAGAGATCGTTGTCATACTATGTGAGCTTGAGATGTACTTCACACCCACTTTCTTTGACGTCATGGTGCATTTGTGTGTCCACATCGTGGACAACATCATCGACCTCTAGCCAACATTCCTTCACAGTGTGATGTCATTCGAGAGGATGAATGGGGTCATCAAAGGATTCGTTTGTAACATGTCCCGTCCCGATGGGACCATCGTCCAAGGGTATCTGACGCATGAGTGCATCTCCTTTTGCGAGAATTATATAGGTGTCAGAGACCCTGTTGGTAGTTTGCCCGTCAAGAAGCACGATGGGAAGCTCAAAGGAGATGGTCACACCAACAGCCGGAGGGAATTGCACGTGGACTACTCGGATCAATGGAACGACTTTGACAGGGCTAACTTAGTAGTGCTACAACACCTTGATGTGGTAGATGATTATGTGGCACGGCACAAAGAAAGCATCACAAATAAGTACTGTGATAAGTGGATGCTCAAGATGTACGACGGTTATCAGAGAGCACAACGCCACTTTCTTGTGTTGGTTCAAAGAGCAAGTTCTTGAAAATCCCTCGGAAGAGGGCAGTTCCGCCGGATTGCTCATACATGTCTTAACACATGGCCCCCCGCCCAAGCCCGCGACCTATCAGTCCTACGATATCAATGGGTACACGTTCTACACGGAGGCCAAAGACATGGATAGTGATTACCACAACTCCGGGGTGACAATTGAATGCGTGACCGACGCCAACGCTCAACTAAAAGATTATGCGGAAGGTTCAAATAGATCTAGGAGCTTGACTATGCTGGAATGCACGATGCGACGATGTTTCATGTCAGATGGGCCAGGGACGTCGTAAGAGAAAACAAGTATTTCACCACCATGCCTATACCCGACGCGAAGAGCACTCCCATGAACGTTAACGTCATTGCCAAAAATGAGCCATGGGTACACGCTAAGCACGTGACACGATGCTTCTTCATAACTGACCCGGCCAATCCTAGCCGTGTTGTCATGAGGAGATCCAAAAGGTGCATCGTCGGAATGGATGGAGTCGCCAACGAGGAAGACTACGACCAATACGGCAACCCGATGAGGGAAGTTGATGATGACGATGACGCATACGTGAAAAGAAGAATCAATACTACATTACCTAAGAAAGATCGTACTCCATGGCTCCGGAAAAGTCACAAGGAGGGGCTCAATTACTCGACAATGAACAAGAAAGGGAAGAAGCTCAGTGAAACGTCGTCGACGCAACTGATCAGAAACCATCATTTATATATATGTATCTCTTTTGTGTATGCACTTAAGTAACTGTTATCGGTCAACTGATATGTTACCACCACATGCATGGTTCCGGTGATATTCGCGCAGTGCGGGAGAGGGAGACGCCATCGTCGGGAGAAAAACAAAAAACAAAAACAAAGGGGAGAAAGCAATACAAAAGATAAAGGAAAGTAAACAGAAAAGAAAAGGAAAATAATAAAAGAAAAAAAACTAAAAGCTAGAAAAGGAAAAAATGAAAAGAAAAGAAAAATAGCAGTAGCGCTTTTCTGCAGACGAGCGCTATAGCTAAGTATTTTATAATTAAAAAATAAAAACTGGAACAGCTTGTTTCCAAACCAGAGCTACCGCTATTTTCAGTTAACCCCCTGCCGCGCGGGCTCAAAATTTCACCAAGTCTCATTCCCCATCTCCACTGTCAGCCTGGCCAGCGTGCCGCCCTCGACCTCGCCACGCCATCGCCTCGCCCGCCCTCAACCTCGCCAGCCCTCGCCGCGGTGCCCTCCCTCGACCTCGTCGGCCATCGCCCCTGCGCCCGCCCTCGACCTCGCCAGCCATCGCCCTTGCGCCCACGCTCGACCTAGCCGCCACTGTCCTCGACCTTGATGCCGCCGCCCTCTCCACCGCCCTCGACCTCGACGCCTCTGCCCTCTCCCCCGCCCCGTAAGCCTCTCCCTCTCCTCTCCCTTGCCCTCCTCTCTCTCTCTCTAATTTGAATTTAGCCTAGCTAAGTGTTGGACGTATGAACCCTAGCTAGGAGATGTAGCCGAGAGAGAGAGAGAGAGAGAGAGAGAGAGAGAGAGAGAGAGAGAGAGCAATTTAGTTTAGGCCAATTTAGAAAATTTAGTTTAGTGCAATTTAGCAATTTAGTTAGGGCGATTTTGTTTAGGGCAATTTCATTTAGTAAATTTAGTTTAGTGCAATTTAGCAATTTAGTTTAGGGCAATTTTATTTAGGGAAATTTAGTTTACGGTATATAAAATACCTATAAATAAAAAATAGTAGCAAATTGGTTTTTGTAGGTATAAAAAATAGTAGCTAAAATTTATAATAAACAGTAGCTAATTAGTTTTTGTAGGTATATAAATTAGCTATAAAAATAGTAGCAAAAAAATATAAAAAAAACAGTAGCTAATTAGGGCAGTACAAATATAGCTAGGGATTTTTTTTAGCAAATGAGCAAATTTAGCTATGGAAAATTTGTTTAGGGCTGTAGCTAATGCAATAGCTAATTAACTAGGGTCAGTAGCAGAGAGAGAGAGAGAGAGAGAGAGAGAGAGAGAGAAAGAGAGAGAGAGAGAGAGATCATTTAGGAAAAAACAGTCACAAATAAAAACTAAAAACAGTAGAAAATAAAAACCAATAGCAAATAAAACCCTAGATGATGTTTTAGGAGCATATAGCCTATACAATGTTGTTGTTTTTAACACTTGTTAATTTGCTAAGTCCTGGAAATCTGTCATATGATGTTGCCATGTTCTCTTGAGATAGCATCAAATCTGTTATATGAACTTGTGCCAATTGACGAAAAATATTTGAGTGACCTATGTTTTGCCGGAATATTGATTCATTTCTGTTTTGGCAAATTTCAGGCGCTCCATATGTCCACTTTTTAGCAAAGGTCATGCCGAAAATTTCCGTGATTTTCGGCATGACTTGTGCTAGAAACGAGGACATATGGAGTACCCGGGATTTGCCGGAAGGGGAATGAATCAACGTTCCGACCAAATATAGGCCCCTTTTTTCTCTTCATTATATCTTTTATTTACAATTGTTGAACAGGAAACATGTCTACCGACGCTGAAGTCAAGGGTTCTGCTCGCCTCACAAACCCCATCGAGGCAGCAAATCACTATTTCGATTACCTGGACGAACACCAGATGGGGTTGCATGGTGGCGGCAGTGGCACCGACCGCGACACCGACGCCGACACCGGCACTAGCACCGGCACCTACACCACCCCCGAGACCGGCAACGATGTTGTCGTAGCCGGTAAAGCACCGAAGAAGAAGAGGACATGAAGACCAAACGAGCTTGGCATTTGACAAATTGTGGTCACGGAGATGCACCCCAAGAAGTTAGAGCCAACGGTGCCGGAGGAAGCGCGCTCGTGCTGGGGCAATCAACTTGGATGTATCCTCAGGGAAACTACCAACATCAACGACGAGAGGTTGAAGCAGATACCACATATGGAGCACATGCTCCTAAAGAAGTTGCACAATAGGTTCCTATTCCCCGGTCGGAATGAAGGCAAATATAAAGAGCCGTGGGACAATGTCGCCATGACAAAGATAAACGACAAGGCGATGGTGACGTTCACCAACGACTTGTCCTCCTGGAAAGTTCGCGTGAAAAAGCGATTGCGAAGGATGAACCATGGTCCAAGATTCATGCTGATAATCCGCCAATAACGGAAGAGGACTTTGCAAAATTCAAGGAGAATTGTGGTAAAGAAGAAGTCAAGGCAAGGTCGAAGAAAATGAAGGCGCTCCAGGCTAGGAACACGCCTCCCCACCGCCTCGGAAGCCGTGGTTATGAGGGGAAGAGGCATGTATGGGCCAAGGAGGACGCTGAATGTGAAAGTCACGGAATCCCAGACCCCTTGGCGGAGTTCACCGACCCGCAGGAGCATGACTGGATCAGGGCCCGGTACAAGTGGGACAAAGTCAAAAAGATCTTTTACACGGACTCGAACACAAGGGAGTTCGTGAGACTTCTGGTAATTGTTATTTTACCACATTATCATATTATCTTCCAATCAATTCGACTACAAGTTTTGTCACATTAGTAAACCATCCACAATCCTTTTAAAGAAAGAGCAGCACCAAAAGGCAACCGAAAGCGACGAGTCGTCACAGTCGTCGGCGAGGCCCAAGTGGGACACCCCATTCAACCGGGCCTTGAACATACTGAAAAAGGTCCCGGTGGACAAGCCACCATCCTATGGACATGTGCATGGCGTCGGAGATGGCACCTCGTGGAAGACGTGCTACCATGAGGAGCCAGAGGAAAGAAGGAAGAGACGGTCGGTCGTCACTCAGCAGACCATCGACGAGAAGGTCGCGATTGCGGTCAATAAGACCAAAGCTGAGACCAAAGAAGAGTTGCTCGGGGCCGTAAATGCAGCGGTCACTGACACGGTGGTCAGCTTGATTCCGGCACTTTTCGATTGGTCGAAGAACAATCCAAATGCACGGCCGGAGGACTTTCCCCTTCCCAGCTTTGTCGAGAGCAATTCGGCGAACACCACAGCACCAGCACCTGCTCAAGCAACCGCAAAAGGTCCCGCCCCTGTTCATAGCATATCGACCTCCGTCTCTTGCATGCTCGACGTGCCTTCATCGCTAGCCGAGCTCGACGCCCTCACGGTACTTACGTGTCATACCCTTTTCACCAGCATGTCTATAGTCTTCCATTTCAGTTGCCTTTCGGATGTTTGACGTTGCATACATGTCCCCTTCGAAGGCCGACGACACCCCGTGCACCCTACTCTATGACATCAAGGGCCAGAAGGTGGTTGTGGGAAAGGCAACGATCGCGAAGCCGAAGGACCGCATGTTCCATAACCGAGAGATACTCGATGACGTCTTCAAGGTTAACGTGGCCAGTTTCTTAGCGGGCTTCGAGGATTTGCCTCCTTCGGTACCAGTCGATGACAATGAGACCCCTAAGAGGATTGGCGCATGCAAGAGCTGGTTCTTGCCATGGCCGAAGTCTCTTCTTTGTCTCGAGGCGCCCGGTATCACACCAACGCCACCTTCTCAAGAACGTATGAACACCACCCCACCTACCAAATTACCTGCACCTATCGTGGCGGGTGATAGCAGATGATGCGAGGGAGAGCCTCCATTAGTGCCAGATCATGTCGGCCCCATTGTCAAAGAAGCAAATGTTGATGATGACATGGAGGAGGATGATGATGACCAAGACAAGTATTTCAATACCGCATATGATGATGGAGGATTGATGGCTCAGGACCATGAAGACTCAGGCTATGAGCGTGGAGATGATGACTTGATGCTGCCTGATTTGCTGGAGCCGAATCGTCCTAAGGCGGAATGCAAAAAGTCTCTCTTCAAGCGATCCTCGCAAGAGACGCCTCCAGAAGCCGCCTGTACCCAGCAACCCATCGATGGTCATCCATTGATAAGCCCGATGACACTAGGGGTGGTGGTTAGGAAAGGTATGGTGGGCTCACTACAACCACCCACCAATAAGAAAAGAAGGAGACCGGACAGGAAAGGCCCTAAAGGCGCCAGAGCTGCTTCAAGCAGCCAGCCGCCTCTGAAGCCCCGGGTGGTAGACAGAATACCTGTCAAAGGTGCGAAGCATTTCCATGTCATCGGCAAATCAATCCTACCTGCAAAAGTGCTAGAGCACATACTGGACAATGATCTAAAGAGACTCCATGAAGATGTGCTGGCCAAAGAGAAAATCATTCTCATCTCGGAAGAATCAGGATACTCGCCTTACGCAGCTCAGGTACCGGGTGGGAAGTTGTACGTCAAGAGATGGCCCGTGAATAAGTTCATCCTGCGATTTGACTACATCTATGACATGTACCACATGACCAAGCTGGATTTCTAGTTCATCCGCATGTATGCGCTGTATCTCAACTACTTCATCAGGATCGAGAACATACAATATATCTGCATCGTGGACCCATACTATGTGCACGAGAGCTTCTTGGCAGTTTGCAAAGAGCACCATGACTATGCGAGCAAGTACCTCGACGACTTCATGATCGCTAATAAGGACAAGGAAGCGATTCTCTTGCCTTATCATCCCACATAAGTCATCCGCACATATCCTTTCGTAAGTGTTAATCATTCATTTGCAAGCATGGAGGCTAATTTGAGGTGTACTTAATTTGCGCAGTGGGGGGGGTCACCCTCATCATTCTGTACATGGAATACTCCCATGCTATGTACTTTGACTCATCGAAGAACCTCAGGAAAAAGGATTACAAGCTCATAAAGAGTGTTCTTGATAGTGCCTTGTTAACCTTCAGCCTGTCTGGTAGATATATCAATGTAAAAAAGTACAGGGGTCGCGGGCTAGCTTTCGGTTACAAGACCGACTTCTGCTGCATCCAGCAACCGCACACCAATATGGCTGATGGATTCTACCTCATGCATCACCTGCTCGAGTACAGAAGGGATAATCAACGCCTTCGCATGTCAGCTACTACCAACGATGCCGAGATTGTCAGTTGGGCCACAAGCATAGGAAAGACACCGGATCATTGAATCAGAGCTGAGTTACGTGCAGTGTGAACTTGCCCAAGTGATCATGAAGCAGGTCCCTGAACCAACAGGGATGTTCTACCATGGGCCAATCAAGCGGGAAGATGTCCAAGCACTGCTCCTCGCTCAGCGTCTGGACCTGAAGCCTTTCAAGGAGCTCGGGTGCATCCTCCCTGACTATGAAGGTTGGACTGCCGACATGGAGGACTGATTGTCGATGACAATGTGTCACTACTGTCTTTCTATGGCAAAACTTCGAATTTATGCACGGCAAAACTATGTGATGTAACTAAACCGTGGTCCTGAACTAGCGTAGATCGCTCTAGTTAATTAGTTTGGGTATGAGGAACTTCGTCATTTATGTTTTCTATTGGTTGCTTGTTTTTGCTAATTATGCATATTTGTTTTTTTAAGTATATTATGTTGCATATTATCGTTCAATTCATCAACTGACGATGCAGGTACATAGATCAGAGATGGCGAATGACTGCTATGTCAGGTAATGCGTTGAGAGGGTTCGAGTCTCGACCATCGCCGACGCTGAGCCCGTGTGTGCTGTGTACCGGTGCTAGCCATGTGGTTCGACACTAGAGCCAAAGCGGAAAGTAGTTACTTGAGGTGGACACTCCAGCATGAGCAAGGACGGGACCGCCGGTACGACATAGTTGCGCTCTTGCTCATGCTGATCGCCCTTCTCTTCTACATCGTGCTTTAGATAGAGATGATGAAACTTGTGTGTGTGCCATGACCATGCAGTTGCACTTATTCGAGACATGACATGATCACTTGTGTATCGCTATTTTTGAGATGTGATGATATTTGTGTTGAATGATGATGATGATGGTATGACGAGACTACTGTATGTCTATGATATGATGACAATAGTGTATGTTTAGTACGATCTGATGAAACTATTGTATAGAGCCTATATAAATACATCATGAACACGTAGAGGGGGTGCAAATCTGTGAAAGCGGGAATATTAGCAGTAGCGCTGGAAAGCACCTACTAGAAGTGCTGGCTTAGCAGCAGCGCTTCATTTGAACAAGCGCTACAGATAGTTATCGATGGCGTTGGTCCCAAAGGATATCGCTAACAATACTTACCAGTAGCGCTGCCCATACCAGCGCTACTGCTATAACTTAGTTGTAGCGCGATAGCAGTAGCACTAGACCCAGCACTGCTGCTATGCATATTTCAAGCGCTACTACTAGGGTTTTCCCTAGTAGTGGAAGGCCGCATGGGATATGTGTGTTTGCCGCATTACACGCTGAATGTGTCCAACTGTGTCGAGAAACTTATGGTATGAGTTGTTTTCTGTTATATATGTTGTTCATAAACTCTTGCTTATAGACAGTTTTACAGTTGTGATCTTCTTGAAACAGAAACTGTCTAGTTATATTGTTCCTATATAGATGCCTGACCATGGTAGGGCTAGACTTGCGCTGGTCACAACATGATGTTTATGTCGACCTACTCCATTCCCCTTGGAGGTGAAAAGATACTTATTCATGGCTGGTCTCAAATAATGAAGGCCCGCTCATCTTGGAGAATAGGACAGAAGGTTATGTTCATGCTTTTCCATGGCTCTAAAGCGAATATCCTATTTATTGACCACATTGTGAGATGAAGCCGCTTTCAGAAGGTTGTGGATGCGCGGGGTGGTGCCTGGGCCTTCTCCTGGGGCTTGGTGGCCTCACCCATGGTTAACTATAGGCAAAGTAGCACTGTTCGAGGCGTGGTTTGAACAGCTGAACTTGTATAAGTACTCATACCGCTTTCAACTATGGTTGTTAAGTTCCCCTGCTGGTTTCAGTTAAGGTTGTTAAGTACTCCTACTGCTTTTCAGTCTGTCATGTTTCTTCAGTCCTATCTTCCTCCAGCCGCCAAAACAAAACCAGCGCCGGCGGGGCCGCCTGCTTCCACCTCCCATGGCTGGCTGCGCCTCAGCGCACATATCGCCGCCCCACTATCTCCTAAATTGTTAACGCCGACGTCTGAGGCCTCATCGTCGTCCTCCGCGCACTTCAGTGCGCTCGTCGCGGCGCCGCCCACTCACATTGTCAACATGGTCAACAAACAAGAGGAATTGGGAGAGGACTATACATGGAGAGGATGACAGTAGGGGCTTACCATGTCCATGGCCGTATGCAAGGAAGTTCCTCATTTTTTATATATATACTCCATTGTCGGTGTATAGAAAAGGAAAATGCTTCCTCCTAGTGGTTTCCTGACATCTGGGACCCATGACATTGTCAGCGTATACAGTCAATAGACAATAGAACAACACAAGATCGGCTGACACCTGGGACGTAGCTGCTCGAGCAGTATTTTTTTTTGTTATTGTTGAGACGGAGCAGGGTTTCAACTGAGTTGTGGCCCGTCTAGCCCAGGCTTATATTTTATGTTCACCACATGACCAACCCAGCTATTTTTTCTTTGTGAAAATGAGCCCAATTTATTTTTTCTAAAGAATACCCAATCCAGGCCTATTTATTTTCTATGCCCTGATGGGCTGCAACTCTTTCAAGACGGCTGCAAATCTTGAAAGTAATATGAAATGGGCTGTAACTATAAAAAACAGACAACAAATTGGCAATTACTTTATAATTTCTGAATTTTTTCAAACTTTCATATTCCAATTTCACTAGGCTTTAACCTAATTTAAATATATCTTCAAAGTACTTTAAATCTGGCTCGACATTTCGGTATTAAAAATAGTTTGGACCCCACAAAAATATGCGAAATTTCGTTTAAATTTCTAACCCTAGCCCTGGCCAACAAAAAAAGGACTGCAACAAATTGCATAAGAAGTTGCAATGAGCTGTGAATTATTTAAAAAATAGTGAATGATCTGACCTGTGGGCCTATTAAGTTGACATGTATGCAAGATTTTTTACTTATTATATACGTCAACAAACGATTCTAGCAGACGTAACCGT
This sequence comes from Aegilops bicornis, assembly GCA_021605145.1. Taxonomy (NCBI): domain Eukaryota; kingdom Viridiplantae; phylum Streptophyta; class Magnoliopsida; order Poales; family Poaceae; genus Aegilops; species Aegilops bicornis. The sequence goes on from CM038671.1 coordinate 359,747,290, forward strand.
TGGATGTCAATCCAACGCCGTCATGCTTCTTCAGCCTCTGATCTTCTTGCTCCAACTGCCAAATCCAGCGCCAGCGGGACCGCCTGCTCCCGCCTCCCGTGGCCGGCTGTGCTACCACGCAGGCCTCACCGCTCCCTACTACTCCCACTAAGGGAGTCCTAGATTAGGGGGTCCTCGGGTGTCCGGGCTGTCTGATATGGGCCGGACTGATGGGCCATGAAGATACAAGGCAGAAGACCTTCCCCTATGTCTGGACATGACTCTCCTATGCGTGGACGGCAAGACTGGTGTCCGGATATGTAGTTTCCTTCCATAAACTGACTCTATGTAACCCTAGACCCCTCTGGTGTGTATATAAACCGGAGGGTTTAGTCCATAGAGGCTATCAGAATTTACATAGGCTGGACAGCTAGGGTTTAGCCATTATGATCTCGAGGTAGATCAACTCTTGTAACCCATATACTCATCAAAGTCAATCAAGCAGGAAGTAGGGTTTTACCTCCATTAAGAGGGTCCGAACCTGGGTAAACATCGTGTCCCCTTTGTCTCTTGTTACCCTCGATCCTCAGACACACAGTTAGGGACCCACTACCCGAGATCGGCCAGTTTTGACACCGACATTGGTGCTTTCATTGAGAGTTCCACTGTGTCGTCGATGGAAGGTTTGATGCCTCGTTCGATCTTCAACAATGATGTCGTTTCCGAGGAAAATTTCCTCCCTGGTCAACTTTTGTGTTTGGCGGCTTCGCTCTGCGTGTCGATTCAACTGGTCACCTTGAACACATCGATAGCTACGCCCTGGTCATCAGAACAGGTTTGGAAGCCTGAACTATGTCGCTGATATCCGAGGATATTTGATCTTCGAAGGGTTCACGGCCTCAACCATTGTTCCTCATCTGCAAGAAGGAAACTCGTCGGATCCATTAACAGGCTCCGTTCAAGGATCAACTATCTTTCCTGCCCTGGCCCTAGATCTAGAGCAGATCACCTTGTTCGAATTCGGGAGCATGAACCCCATCGGACCCTCTCCTACTACAAAGCTCCAGGCGGGAGACCCAAAGGCGGTGATATTATCGGCAGATCTGAAATCGAACAAGGTTCTCCCGGTCGTCAGAAAGCCGAACTCACCTCCGGATATTAACTCTGAACCCCTGAGATCTGCATCCATCAGGCATAGCCAAGCAGCGGTCATCAGACCCAGCTCCATAGATCACCAACCACCCATTCGGTTTTCGCTTCTAAGCGAAGCCCTGGACTTAATGCGATCTCGCGCCATCACCGAAGCATCGCTTCCGAACTACGCCCAGCCCAAACTAGGGGCTGAGTGCGGGGAATTTTGCATCCCACCCACCACCACTTGGTAGCCACCATCGAGGACTTAACCGACATGCTCGACTATGCCTCCGAAGACATCGATGGTATGGACGACGATGCCGGAGCCGAACCAGGCAAAAACCCGCCTATCACCGGGCGTTGGACTGCCACTTCTACATACGACGTGTACATGGTGGCTACGCCCAAAGAGGACGACCATGGCAATCCGGATCCGATCAAGGACAAGCCCGCCGAGGTACCACCAAAGCATCGACGTCAGCGGTGCCGTACATGATCTCGGCGGGAAAAAGAAAGCAACACCGGCACCGGAGACAATGACACTCCGGATGATGCCGAACACCCCGTCGAACCTGCATCCGGTCAGGATGAATGGGAGGATGGACAAGTCAACCCCGATGAACCCGTCGAGAATGACGATTGGAGGATAGTAACTATCTACCGGTCTCCAAGGAAGATGTCAGCCTCGGCAACGACGATTTCATCGTGCCAGAGGAACCCCTTGAGCAAGAGCGCTTTAAGCGACAGCTAATCGCCACTGCGAGGAGCCTAAAAATGAAATAGCAACAGCTTCAAGCTGAACAGGATACGCTCAATGACAGATGGACCCAGGTCCTGGCTGCTGAGGAATACAGCCTCAAACGCCCAACAAAGAGCTATCTGAAGCATCGGCTACTGCCACAATTCGACGACGAGGCCATTGAGCCAATTCTGTCAATAATCACGCTGACAAACCAGACCGACCACCACGTGGACGAGACACGTCGGCTGCTTATGCCGAACACCAGCCCGCGCCACCTCACCGTCAAGGCAAAGAGGTAGCGGCTTCGGGCTACACCTAGGACATACGTCAGGACCTGGGAAATAGAGCCGGCCAGACCAGGTCAATCTACGGATCAAGGGGACGCGCTCCAACGAGAGACGATGGCCATCAAGCTTGGCGCGATAAGCATAAATACTCTCGGGCTGAAAACCGAATACGGATGTCATCCGAACTCCATCACGAGATTGCCCGATACAGAGGCGCTGCACACCCCTTGTGCTTTACCGGTGAGGTAATGCAACACCAGTTTCCAGAAGGGTTTAAACCCATAAACATTGAAGCATACGATGGAACAACAGATCTCGCTGTATGGATTGAAGACTTTCTTCTCCACATTCACATGGCTCGCGGTGATGATCTCCACGCCATCAAATACCTCCCCCTAAAACTAAAGGGACCTGCACGACACTTGTTAAACGGCCTCCCAGAGAACTCTATTGGCAGCCAGGCCATCCCTCTACTCACCCACATCCCTCCATTGTTGTGGCTTCGCCTCCTCCGGGTCACTCTCTTCCTGGGTCTCACAGTCGTCCATCACGCTGGTGTTCTCGGCACAGCATGGTCAACGTTGTTAACAAATGACAACATCGGAAGAGGGATGTACATGGAGAGGCTGACAGTTGGGACCCACATGGTCCATGGCCGCACGCAAGCAATTACCTCCTTATTACGCCAAAAAGAATGAATACTCCCAATGATAGCTGGGACCCACCAGCTATATCTTGGCATGGAAGGAAGTGCCTCCTTATTAAGCAAAAAATAACGAGTGGTCCCCACGACAGCTGGGGCCCACTAGATTTGGAGGCTGACTTGTGGCCCTACTAAGTTGACGCATACGAAGGATTTGTCAACTTAGTCAACAAACGATTCTATCACCAGTGATTGTTGGATTATTAACATCCAACAGCCGTCCTGCTTCTTCAACCTCTGATTTTCTTGCTCCAGCCGTCCAAACCACCGCGTGCTCCTGCCTCCCGTGGCTTGTTGTGCTGCCGCAGAGGCCTCACCGCCCCCTACTACTCCCACCGTTGGCCAGGCCATCCCTCTACTCACCCACACCCCTTGTTATTCTGCGGCTACAGCAGCCTCACACCGCAGATAAACCAGTCAACCCTTGTACTACCCTCCGCATGTTCCCAGGCTCCGCGTTGTTCCCTGCCTCACCTTCGTCCACTGCCTGGTGCTGTCCGCGCGGCGTGGTCAACATGGTCAACGGACGACAACCATCGAAAGAGGACTATACGCGGTGAGGCTGACAGATGGACCCACCAGCTACATCTTCGCATGCAAGGAAGTGCCTCCATATTACGCGCAAAAAAAAGAATCCTCCCCTTTTCGGCTTGGACCCACCAGCTACATCTTCGCACACAAGGAAGTGCCTCCTTATCCTCCCTGACAGCCAGGACCCACCCGGTCGAAGCTATGTGGCGTTGTCATTCTGGTCGCAAACGTGTACATACATACTGGTACATCGGTCTTTCTGCCACGATGAACCGTGGCCCAGTCAGGAGCGTTAGCTGTTCAGGCAGTCCCGTCTATATTGTGTACATGTACGTACGTACATACGGGCGGGGTCTCGAATGCCTACTCACGCATACGTATAGCCAGGGCTCATGTACATGGAGAGGCAGCGGAGGGCAGCAACGGCGTCCTGTACATCGGTAGCCAACCGGCTGGGTTGGAATGGAGGAAATAGCTCGTGTTCACCGGGAGCCAAGTGACTGGGTCGGAACGCGTCCTATTCACCGGGAAGCAACTGAATGGGTTGGAATGGGTCATGTTCAATGGGAGCCTACTGGCTTGGACGGAACAGCCAGAATGGGGTCTGGCGTACCGCAAAACAGAGGAAAACGGCCTTGTGTTCAACCGCGTATGGTCAAAACAGGGTCCTGTTCATTGGGAAGGGTATGGCGTACCGTAAAACAAAGGAAACGAACTTGTGTTCGAGCTCCTACGGTCGAAACAGGGTGTTGTTGATCGGGAGGGGTATGGCGTATCACAAAATGGAGGAAACAGACTTGTGTTGGAGCGCCTATACGGTCGAAACGGGGGGCTTGTTCATCGAGAGGGGTGTGGCGTACCGCAAAACGAGACTCCACGGGCTACTGTTCATCCACCGTCTACTACCTCGCTCCAGCCTCCACGGGCTACTGTTCGTCCACCGTCGACTTCCTCCAGCCTCCACATGCTACTGTTCATCCACCATCGACTTCCTCCAGCCTCCACCAGCTACTATTCACCACGGGGTCCTGTTCATCCAGCCTCCACCAGCTACTGTTCAACCAGCCCTCTCCACGGGGTCCTGTTCAACCACCCCTCCATGGGCTACTGATCATCCAGCCCTCCACCGGCTACTATTCAACCAGCCCTCCACGGGGTCCTATTCATCCAGCCCTCCATGGGGTCCTGTTCATCCACCCCCAACCGTCTTGATTGGGGTCCTGTTCATGCAGCGGCAACGGCCTCTACTACCACGGGGTCCTGTTCATCCAACCCCCACCAAGAACTGTTCATCCAACCCCCCCCCCCCCCCAACAACGCTCACTGTTCATCAAGAGGCAGCAGGTTCGATTGGCTTCAGTTAGCAGCAGTAGCGAAGGAATCGATCGGTCGGGTTCAGTTAACAGCCAGATTGATCGATCACTCGAGTTCAGTAACGCGTAGCCTGCAGTGCACTCACTCGGGTTCAGTAGGCGAATGCCTCGCTCGGGTTCAGTAGGCGAATGCCTCGCTCGGGTTCAGTTAGAGCCCAACGCCTCGCACCCACGCGTGTACGTGTACGAGAGAAACGCGCATCGCTCAGCCTCGACCACCCACCGTAATGTACAAACCTCAAAACACAAGTGCTTCTCCTTTGTTATAGAATCTTCCGTATCATAACTGCCCAAACTTTTTTTCTAGTTGAATTGCCATTATTTGTTTTTAATTTATGCTTTACAATGCACAATTCCATGAATCATAAAATAGATTAACTTTTTTATAAAAACTAATTGATTTTGAATGAGATGAACTATAAGAATTAAACGAACGTCTACATCATGCATATATGACTCAAAGCTTACATGCTATAGTGTGGAATTTACTCATAATTTGGTTGCCAAATCTGATGCATGCAATGTACCTGTACCTTACTAGTACCTACAGTATCTGCAAAACACGTAAATTAGAATTCCAATGGCATGCTACATAGTGTCTCTCCCTTTTTCAGTTCATGAACCCACGTGGCACATGTGGAGGCATTAACGTGACCTCCTTGTGTGGATTGATCACAGTGATGTGCTGCTGGTTCCAGAAGAATGTACTCGTCCTCTCTCACGCACACTGGCAGTACATGCACAAAGCGAAGATGTGCACGCACGCACTCATTCCCTCGCATGCACACGCGGGTACACGGTGGGACGCATTTTTCTATGAAGATCCACCCCATGTGATAATTTGACGCGTGTAAAGTCCTTCACTTCATTGATCGTCAATTAATACAGCGCATGCAAATTGAGTGGACATGAAGGAGGAAGTAGTTGAGAAAGACATTACTACTCCACTGCGTGCATGCGAGTAGTTAAATCATGGGTTGCTACTTCCATTGGTCTCCTACGTATTTTGTGCCAATTGTTGACCATATTTTTATGTAACATAATATTTATGCATGTCATAAAAAGTGGCACAAAAAAAGGGGCCAATAAACCAGGACGCAGGCACCATGATCATTTTTTGCCTGGGCTACTGTTGGTGGCCTTTGTATTTAAATATGGACGGAGTGGAGTAGTACTATCTTTATCCTAGCCTCGTAGGGCTCTCCCAGCGCCTAGGCTCACCTCCCTGCCTCGCCCACCAGATCTCGCCATGGATAATCCCTTAGATCCCAGGGTCCCGCGGGCTGCCCTCTCGCTGCGCCCCGCAGCACTCCTGCCTTTGAGCGAAACCCACATGTCTTTTAGAGGGGATCCATTGCTCTCGAATCACATATCAGTGGCGCCGGAGGACATGCTAGGGCTGCGTTTCACGTGGTGGGCAGCAAGGGCAAATCGGATCGAGGAAGCGTCACATCGATTGGAGAGAAGTTCGAAGGAGTTGTGCCTAGCGCAGCATAAGGCGGAGGCGCAAGTCGATCTCAGGGGAGAGATGCTGAGGGATGTCGGCATCTGGCAGCATCGCGTTGATTTCAAGCTAGGGCTAATGGCAGAGATCATATTCGCGGAGTCAACTGCGGAGGAAAGAACGCGCATGCCTGCGGAATGGCATGAACAACCGGTGCAATTGTTCGAATGGGCAGTAGGAGAAGCCAAATCACGGGACCAGCTGCGCCGGCGCCGCTGGGCATGCACCATAGGCAAGGTGAGCTACCCTCCTTCCCCGCTAGCGATGCAGTGAACTACTCGGTTGCTGTTGCAGTGAACTTGTGGCGCCATGGCTGTTTGCAACCGTGACAATCACTCCGTCTATATGTATTGTATTCCTGTGAAAATACTTGGTCGTTTTGAAAAAGATGGTAATTTATTTATCACTAGTATTTTAATGCTTGGTCGTGACAATCACCCGAAGCCACAACCAGAAGTCTCCATCGCGTAATACTTACGGTCGGTCGCACCAATAGACGGTCGGTCGGACCCGCGACACGCATCGGCTTGGTCTGACATGTACGACCAGTTACAACCTTGACTTCTGCGACCGCATTTGAGCAGTAGTACTTGAAATTTGTGTTCCAGGAAACTCATCGAGAGCCGTCTCGAGCCTCGAAATCAAAACAATCAATTAATCTTTAGCTTGTTCCTATCACATTCCAAAGTGTATAGTATAATTAAGTGCAAACCTGCTCACACCTAGTAGTATCAAACCTGAACGTGTTCCCACTATGCAAGTTTTAGTACTAGTACTAGTACTAGGTTATAAAAAGGGGAACTAGTACCTAGCCGAAAATCACTCTACCTCTTCCTCCCCATAAGTCTTTCTTGTTCGTCCGTCCTTGCCATGGCCGGTGTGTAGAGCTCTAGGTCGAGAACTACTCGTACCAAGGGAGCGGCAACCAAGGCCGTGGAAAAAAGAGAGGGCTCAACGCCTGGCAATGACCTCGAAAGATCTCTCACGGGCAGGCGAGGGCTCCCAGGAGTGCCCTAGCCATGGAGGCGAGTGCTCCCAGGAGCGCCCTAGCCGCGGAGGCAAACATGCCGAGCTGGCGGTGCTGGAGTCGTTATCCCTCGACGACATGCACGATCAGCTCAATAAGAAGGAGGAGTTCATTGACGGCTTGGTGGAGCTGCTGAAGGAGAGCCTCGACGACATGCCCGCTGAGCTCAATGAGCAGGGGGAGTTGACCGACAGCTTGCTGATGTTGCTGAAGAAGAGCATTGCCTTGGATAAGAAGGCGACTGGAGAAATCCTACAACTTCAGGAGGACAAGGCGAAGCTCTGCCACGAGCTCGACCTGCTGAAGGAGGAGAACGCCGGCTGGAAGAAGCTGCATGAGAAGAGTAGTTCCTCGATGAAGATGCTACATGCCCTCGTCATGGGACAGAAGGAGGAGTTGGCGAAGCTCCGCATCGAGCACCCGGCTGCTGTCAAGGTACGTAATGTGGCCAAGGAACAGATGATGAAGGCTCGCGTCGAGAAATCCCGCGTCATGGACAGAATGAATAAGATGACGGAGGAGATGCGCTAGGAGATGGAGGTCGTGGAGGCGATGAAGAAGCAGTTACGACTCCGCGGCCAGCAACCCTTCATGTAGTAGAGAGCAGCGCCCCAGACTTGTGTGTGCGTCTTCCTTCTTGTGTGTGTGTGGGGGGGTAATCTTCCTTCTTCTTTTGCTCCGGTGTTTCTTCTTTTGCTTTGGGTGTTTTGCCGCACGTGTCATGTTCTCTGCGAGGCATGAATAGAACAATGCTAACAATGAGCGGTGCCGTGGGATCGATGACTAGCAAATTAGATCATTTTTTATCGCCATGTTGCACTGGGCTGCCGTGTTTCGTGCTCCTCCGTCATACTAGTACTCCAATGGAAAACTTGAGTATATTGCACGGTTCTTTGCTCCTCCTCAGGTCGTCGTCAACATTTATACGAGCAGTCAAATCACAAGGCCCCGCCTTCCAGCAGTAATGAGCCATCAAATCACAAAGGCCCTCGCCTCACATGAAACCGACCAAGCAAGATTGCCCCACCCGCTAGCCTTTTAAATGTATACTTTTGTACAGTAGTAGTATTGATGGATTGCACCATGGAGCAAACCTAACAAGATGAAATTAAAGAAAAAAGGTGGTACATAGAGAGAGCGCTCGTCGCCAAATTATGCATATGGTACTATTAAAAAAGCTTGTCCGTGCTTAGATGGGGTGCTAAATTCTATTAAAGAATTCTTGGGTTTTTATTATTTATGCCACTAGTTGTGTCTCACTACTCAGTTTTTCCATTAGAAGTTACAACTACTCAAAAGTGCCATCGATCTGTGAGATGCTTGCTCAAAAATGCAATTAGATATCTCAAAAATGCCATCGTTCTGTTAGATGTTTGCCAAAAATAAGCCTAGACCCACATGTCGATCTCTCTATCTCACAATGATAAGTGTGGCCCCGCTTGTCAGGAGTAACCAAGCGAATAATTTTACAGGAAAATAAGAACGCTGTTGGGATCAATAGGCCCCACACTTTATTGTACTGTAGTGAGATAGAGGGAGAGCTGGCATGTTGGTCCATAGGTATTTATGTCATTATAACATGACAAAAGAGATTTGAGTCGCAATAATGATGTCCAAAGACAACACACCCCTCAAATAAAACTAAGCACCACGAAATTCTTTGACAACCGAATTCTTGGCTATATGATGTTGGCCATATATATTGTATGTATATAATGTGAAGAAACGAGTGGTAGTACTACCAACTACAAGATGAACTATAAGAAATACTAGTATGTACGTACTGAAGAGTTAAAGTAATGACAAGGAACTTAACATAGTTCTGTCGGATTCTGGGTTCCGGAAAACCCTTGTGAGGTTCGAACTCTGGGGTGCGCACGAAGGATTCTCTCTCCCTAGATCGCTCGCTCAACGATCTCACAGCCTAGCTCGACGAACCCAAAGAACACGAGACACAGAGATTTATACTGATTCGGGCCACCGTTGCGGTGTAATACCCTACTCTAGTGTGGTGGTGGTGGATTGCCTCGAGGGCTAAGGATGAACTGGTATAGTGGGTAAACAGCCTCCGGAGGAGAGGTGTTCTTGAGCTCTATGAGCTGGTGGGTGTGAGGATGATCTGAATGTGACCTCTCCTTCCTATGATGGTGGCTAGTCCTCTCTATGGAGGTCCTGGTCCTCTTCCCAAATGTTAGGCGGGAAGGGATCCCACAACGGCCAATTTCGAAGGGAGACAACTAGTACAAGCTATCCTGACAAAAGGTGGTCTTCGCCTGCCAAAGGCTATGGTGGTGACGCTGTCGTGGGCTCCGTGATGACCTTTGTCCTCTTGTCCTGCTGGTCTTGGTCTCGTTGCACCGATATGGAAACCTTTGTCTGATGCCTCGGGACTCCTCGTCTGCGCCTGCCTCTTTAGCACCAAAGAGGAAACTGGGTACATCGCGTCAGCCGGGCGCCTCACCGCCTTGGTCGTCATGGCTCACGTCATGTGAACCTCGTGAGGAGCCCCTTGCTTAGATATCTCCGCTCCTCAGGAGCCAGCCTAGCGAGGCCGCCCCCTGGGAGGTCTTGGTGTCGTCCGCCTCGCGAGGCTTGGCCCCTCACGAGGGTCTTGAGTTGTTGTTGTCGAAGCTGGGCCGTACCGGGCCGCTGGTGGAGCCACGCCGTGGGCCGCAGGCATGCAAGTAACCCGGTTCCCAGGACGCCGACAGTAGTCCCCGGGCCCAAGGTGCGCTCGGACTTAGCTTCGAGGCGAAGCCAAAGGGCAAGTGCGGAGCGCCGCGGGCCCCAACCGCCTGCGGCCTTGGTCGATGCATGGCGATTGACAGGTCATGGGCGCCTCCATTTCCCCATGCTGCCTTGATATCCGCCTCCTAGGCGGCCGGCATGGTCTACACAGCTCCACCTTCATCGCTGGCAGCGCGCTCCCCAACTTCCCCGTCTTCCAGAAAACAGCGGTCTCCTCCTCCAACCCGATCAGGATCCAACCCTCTCCATCGCCATGGCTCCGAGCTGGAAGAAGAAGGAAAAGAAGAAGCCCCAAGCATCAGCCGAAGCACCGCGGCCTTTGAGCCTGTCGTCGAGCGGTCGATGGTGCTTAACCAGGAGGCGCTGGACAAGGTTCACCCAGCGCTCGCCGCCGACTCCAATAAGTGGGGGAAGACGGTGGCTTGGCCTGCATCTCGCGTCGTGATTGACAGGACGGGCACTGAGAGCCCTGATGACCCACAAGTATAGGTGCCATATCGTAGTCCTCTCGATAAGTAAGAGTGTCGAACCCAACGAGGAGCAGAAGGAAATGACAAGTGGTTTTTAGTAAGGTATTCTCTGCAAGCACTGAAATTATCGGTAACAGATAGTTTTGTGATAAGGTAATTTGTAACGGGTAACAAGTAACTACAGTAAACAAGGTGCAGCAAGGTGGCCCAATCCTTTTTGTAGCAAAGGACAAGCCTGGACAAACTCTTATATAAGGGAAAACGCTCCCGAGGACACATGCTAATTATTGTCAAGCTAGTTTTAATCACGCTCAAATGATTCACGTTCATTACTTTGATAATTTGATATGTGGGTGGACCGGTGCTTGTGTACTGCCCTTCCTTGGACAAGCATCCCACTTATGATTAACCTCTATTGCAAGCATCCGCAACTACAAAAGAAATATTAAGTTAAACCTAACCATAGCATGAAACATATGGATCCAAATCAGCCCCTTACGAAGCAACGCATAAACTAGGGTTTAAACTTCTATCACTCTAGCAACCCATCATCTACTTATTACTTCCCAATTCCTTCGCCTAGGCCCAAATAATGGTGAAGTGTCATGTAGTCGAGGTTCACATAACACGACTAGAGGAAAGACAACATACATCTCATCAAAATGTGTAACTTCCCAAATTTTCAATTTGGAATGTTATACATAGGTCATCATATGCATATCATATTTTATTGCATTTTGGCTCGATCCTAGAAATTTCACGCAACTCAAGGACCCACGGAGAGAGTTGGAGATTTCGTTATTTTCATATTTGAGTTTTCACAAATTTTGAAAATAGGATCATTTGATTTTATTTATTTTATCTTCAATTATTTCTATTATCAAAATGTGAGAGAGGGAATAAAATGACTTTCCCAAAATAAATAAATATTGAAGATTTAATAAAAAATCAAATAAGATTTTATTTGAGTTTATCGCTATTTTATTTGAATTTAGGAAAAATGCGATTTTTCAAAATTGCATTTAGGCCCCAAACAAATGTTCATCCCGTCCGCTTGATTTTAGAAGCCGGGAAAATTTATTTCGGGATTTTTGGAACTGCTTAGTATTTCTTTCATTAGTTTTTACGTGTGTAATGATTTAAAAAAACGAACCGACTATTGGGCAGAATCGCCAGGACTACCGGCCGGGTCTTTATATATACGCAGGCCGACCCCCTCCCAGCCGCCTTGGCCACTTAGCCCCACGCCGCCCAGCGCCGCGCCTAACCCTAACCTAAGCGTCGCCCGCCGCCATTGCCGCCGCCGCCGAGGTTGACCCTGCCACCGCCGGTTTTTTTTAGAAAACCGATCGATTTTTCGTCGGTTTTTTTAGATCCGTTTTTTTATTAGATCGGTTTTTTCGGTTTAGGTTAATTAGCGAGCGTTCGCTCGTTCGGTTTTAACGAACGCGTTCATCGTTTAGATCCAGATAACGAACGTTCATTCGTTAATATGTTCGTCAGTTTTCTTTTTCTCGGATTTATTCCACGATTTTTCTGATCACGATTTCTGATCTGATTTTCAATCTAGTATAACTTTTCACTCATTTGTCGGAATCAGGCGATTCAAGCGCCTAGAGTTTCGTCTCGAAACCCTCTTTCCGAATAATCAACTCAAACAAG